>CAXKVY010000496.1:0-600000 GCA_964058915.1 Tetropium fuscum | reverse complement strand
TCCAAAGTAAAGTACATATAAATAATTTAAACGTTGATGATACAAAATAAAATCAACAACTAATAGGTTATGTCTTACTTAAAATACGCCGAAAAGTTAAAAATAAAACCAACTTTCCGGCGGAATTGGCATATTGACCTTGAACCGAAATCGCACCCTGTGATTGATTGGGAACAATTGTCCGCGTCTGCCAGTCCGCTAAAATGCTCTTTTGGGGATCGGACCTAAGACTAAGGGAACAACGACATGTGACTCCCGGCCGGCTAAAATCGGCGAATTTCGTTACGCCGCAGAATGTCGAACGTCCTGGAATGATATTTTACGATGATCGTATTTGGAGAATTGTGTGTTCCCGGAATTAAAGTTTTATTGGAGTGGTTGCCCATAATATGTAAGGACGCCCATGATTTTTAGTTGTTTGACACAGAAATTGGTCTATTTAAAATAATATACCCACGTAGCTAACCGAAATAGAATGTTTGAAAAAGATCTATTAGGAAGCCTGTTTTTTTATACTCTAAACTCTCCCAACGTATTTACGTTTTGACGATATTTACGAGTATCCGGCGTAAACAGAGGATTTTGCGTTTGACTCACTTTAAAGTGGAACGCATATTTACCGCAATTTTGCAAATCACGGAGACATATTAATAGTGATCGCTCGAGGCACAGCCGAAAGCAGCAATCATGCAAAAGCGTCAAGGCCAAAGGCCTTGCTGTCACGTTTTATGCATTGATCGCATACGATTTTGTATGTAAATTGGTAATGACAATATGCATTCGAGTGCACATAATAAATACTCTATAATTCCTATAATAATATAGAATACAGTGTATAGTTTTGTGAATTTAAAAAAAATCTTGTAGCCCACAAGAGAGTTGGGAGTTTTATTATTACTCTCTTTATTTCCAAACAGACAGGTAATTAGTAATTTTATCCTCTTAAGGTTGGATTTATTAATGAGTAGGAGGTAAACGTTACTTTTTCTATAAGTTCTAATAGGTAGGAATATATACTCAGGGGCAAAAAAACGCAACAAGTTAACATTTAATAAAATTTAACGTCTCGTAACTTTTTTGTTTTAAGTTCAATTTTCATAATATTTCTAGCAAACTGTAGATAAAATGATCAATTTCAACTTGCATATCCAGAATTTTGTTATATGCTTGCGCTGTAGTCATTATACACAGTTAATTAAAATGTTGTTTTAGAACCCTAATTTTAAAACACCCTGTGGAATTATTTAATTACCAATTTCTTGCAAAATACCAATTTTTGTGAAGAACCATGCCTTTTCTACATTTTGTTTTTTAGTTGTATTGGTTCTGTTTTTAGGTGTATTGGTTCATTTTTTTAGAGCAAAATGAACTTGTCACCAACAGTTTACTTTAAGAAAAGGTTTTCTTTGATTAGGAGACTTTGCTCGTTATTGCTCAAATGTCAGTTTGTGTTGATGTCTTTGTGTATTAATTAATTTTTCAGATCACAATAAATTTGTCAGCAATAGTTTTTAAGTAAATAATTTCATATACCTAATTATTTTATAATCAAATTCTTGCAAAATACCACACAAATATAGTTTGTAACATAGAAATGTGAGACATAAAAACCCCAGCAAAAAGCCCTCATTATATCCATCCCTTCACACCTGCTACCGGATTTTTAACAGCGTTGTCAAGTATAACCGATTTCCAGGAATCTAAAGAAAAACAAATGATTTTATATACATCGCCCATCACATTATGACATCATGTAATATAACAAAATATTGATCATATATACCTTTCGTCATATCATGAAACAATTGGATGGTGAATGTGATGCAGAATAAGAATGTTTCCCATTCAAATATTACGGATCGCATTGGCATTCATTTGGATGTCTAATACCATCGAACGTGGGATAAAGTGGGGTCAACAATAATTCTTGAAATAGAAGTAATACGGTTATTCTTTAACACGTTTAGTGCCACAAGAAATTTGTGGAAACTTACTGCAAAAAACAAAGTGAATAAACCTTTTGTTGATAATTGATTTTAATAATACAGAAAGGTAATTTGTAGCCTTGAAAATATAATGTGACCTTTGTCAAGGTTATTGAAAGATGTCCAGTAAACTGGACATGGGCTATTCAAGCTGTTTTACTTTATAGAGCCCGCTGTCCAGTAAACTGGACGTATATAAAAAGTATACCAGATTCTTATTTTTCTAACGAAAAGGCGGAACTATGGTTTTAGTTTATTGAACAATTAGTTTATTGAACATTTAGTTTATTGAAACAAGAATACTAATATTTTCTGAAAAAAATTGCTTGCCAGACTTTGAGCAAGGGAATACACAAAGGCCTGGTTTTTCTGGACACACTGTGCAATAATATCTTTTTTTTGTTCTGGTTTTCTTTCTTTCACTGTCACTTTGTTTTATAATATTTAAATCAGGCGTTGGTCGTCTTAACTCTTTCACTTTTGTTTTTTTCCAGTGAAAAGTTACTAAAAGTTTTTAAATCGCCCATTTTATTCATGATTAATTTATTAAATACCTACTAAAAACTAAACACGAATATAAGTTTACTATTTATCACACACAGACACACTAATACGGCACTGCCTTACCAGCCGCCACTGGTTCAAAGTACATCAATGCTTATAGAAACTCCATGTGAAGGCGTCCAGTTCACTGGACGCGGGCTATATTTAAAGAATCCCATCGTCCAGTATTATTAGTATTCTATGAAAACATAACAACTTGGTGAATGCAAGCGCCTTTATAGTGACAATTTTAGCTTGCTGTAAGAAAAGTTATTATGTCCTGATCTCCCATTGTGGGTATCCTTTGAAAATTTTGTTATGTCTCATATTTCGATGTTACAAACAGTACTTTTTTTGTGGGGAACCATGCCTTTACTTCGTGAAAATTAAATAAAACAACAATAATATTGTTTGGTTTTAATTAAACTTAACTAACCTGAAGAAACGTACTTTTTACAATAAATTTAGGTTAATATTTTGTATTGCCACCTCTGGCTCTTATAACTGCATACGTACTTCGGTTTATACCGTCAAAAGGTTACGAATATCACCTTGAGGGATATTTTGTCATTCTTCCTGAATAGCTAAACCAAGCTCATTTACCGTAGCCGGAGCTACTGCGCGTTGTCTGACTCGCTTACCAAGCTTGTCCACACATGCTCTATGGGGTTGAGATCGGGCGAACATGCTGGCCAGTTCATTTTGTTAATACCACCTGCTGCGAGGTATCGTGTGTATCATTATTCTCTCTCCTCCATAGCTCAAACGGGGACTGAACGTACACTCTGCAAATCTTTCTCCGTCCATCTGGAGAATGTAAGCAGAATCTGGACTCTGGAATCTCGATTCAGCTTTTCCGCAATGTTCCGCACTTGAAACCACGGTAGGAATACAATAGGTCTTGCGCAAAAAAAAAATTACGCGCAATAATGAGCAAAGCCTCCTCACCAAAAAATAAAGTACATTTCTTAAAATAGTAAACTGTTGGTGACAAGTTCATTTTGCTCTAAAAAATGGTCCAGTACACCTAAAGACATGAACCAAAAAACAAGACGCAGGGAAGGTATGGTTCTTAGAAAAAATTAGTATTTTGCATGAAATTGGTAATGAAATAATTCCACATGGTGTTTTAAAATTAGGGTTCTGCAACAACGTTTTAATTAACCCTGTATAATGACTAAAACGCGAGAATATAAAAAAATACTGGATATGCAAATTGAACTGGATCATTTTATCTACAGTTTGCTAAAAAAAATATGAAAATTGAACTTAAAATAAAAAAGTTATAAGACCTTATTCCCCCACTTATTTCGCTTTAAAAATATTTAATATATCAGTTTTTTGATCGTGTTTATCAGTGTTATATAAGACATTCGGATGTGTGTTGATAAACACGAGTTCATAATATTTATGGGGCTTTTATAAAATTATACGTGCCACGCATTTTCTATATATAATTTTTTATTAGCTGGAAATAATTATGCATTTTCTACGTAATGTGTCATGCAAGTACCATGACACTAGCACTAGCTATAATGGCACTTGTTATTATTTTACCTGTAGAGTGGTGAAATGTGGTGAATAAAAGAAATTATTATTATAAAAATTATCATGCATATTGTAATGCGTTAAAATATCATACATAAACTTATGTATGCAGATAAGTGTGTCGTTTAAGAATTTTTTGTGAAGTGTTTATTTACACTGCATCTTTTCGATGTATTTACAAATTACAGCAACGATTCACTCGACTCCATTTACATTAATTTGTCAAAGGATGAATCACTAATACTCGAGGAGCTAAATTGCCGAAGGGGAATTAGCTTCATGATTCGTACAGGAAATACAATAAGAGAATATTAATATCCATATACTTAATTATCATATTAGATGTGAGGCTTGCAAATAAATCCAATGTAGAATATTCAGCTAGTTATAAATAATACACTAATAAAATCGAAATAGGAGCCACTTATTTCTTTTGTTTTATTTTATTTGTGCCAACAAGTGGGTACCAAGATAAAACACACAATAAAATAAATATATATTACCAAGTGAGGAAAAAAATTCTCAAAAAAAATATGAACAAATAAATATAAATATATATATATATATATATATATATATATATATATATATATATATATATATATATATATATATATATATATATATATATATATATATATATATATATATATATATATATATATATATATATATATATATATATATATATATATATATATATATATATATATCTAAGTGAAGCAAAAAATTTTCAACAAAAAATAAAAACTAACAAATATATTATACAGGGTGAGTCATTACAATCTTCGGATGAAAATGTCTCCTCCGGACAATGAAAAATCGACAAATGGCTCAGACGAAAGTTGTTTGGTTTGAAGGGGGACATTTGTTGCCCTTAACCCCTTTGACCTTGGGTCAAGGGTTCAAGGTCAACTTTGTTTCTTTAAATGCAACCCTCCATTTTTTACATTGGCAATCGATTGTACGTAAAAAAAAATATGAAAACATTTTGTCTTCTATGGTTTTTTTGAATAAGCTTACGATTCGCCATTAAAAAGAACAAGAAAATTTGAAAATTCAAATCTTGGTAACCGAATTATTCCGGGACATGTGCGTTTTGGAAAAAAAATTGTTCGGACAAAAGTTTCACGTTTTTTTTACGTACAATCGATTGCCAATGTAAAAAATGGGGGGGTTGCATTTAAAGAAACAAAGTTGACCTTGAATGAACTTGAACCCTTGACCCAAGGCAAAGTTAACCCCTTTGCTTTGGGCAACACATGTCCCCCTTCAAACCAAACAACTTTCGTCAGGAGGAGACATTTTCATCCGAAGATTAAAATGACTCACCCTGTATATTCCAAAATAAAACAATAAAATAAATATATATTATTAAGTGAAGAAAAAAAAATTCTCATCAAAAAATAAAAACTAACATAATTATCTAAAGTAGTTTTAAAAATATTAATAAATTTGGAACTTTTGATAAAAATTTTGACACCCTATATATTTGTAACGAAGCATTTTTCGATTATAGTTCATAATACGAACTGACATTATTTTGTGGTTCTCTGTCTGCCTCTAAAGTTTCCGCTTTCGAAAGTGAACCACCCTGTATATTTTAAAATTGGAAAAACGTTTTCACTTCCATCGTGTGGTCATAAGCAATTCGCATTTTTAATGAGCTTCCATGACTGTCTCATTTCCATATCGTAGCGTTATTGAATTTGTTTGTAATTTATACCAAGGTCAGCGTAAATATATAACGTGGCCTTGATTTACATATCGCACTAACGCCCATTCTTCCCGGCAGGTATCAAAATGACGCCCCAGCAGCGTATCGCCACCAAAGAAGATTACATCTACATCCCGCTTAAAGGACCCTCGGGGAATTCGACCTCCCAAAACAACAATAACAACAACACGGGCCTCGCGAAGTCGAACTCGATAACGTCGAAACCCCCGTTGCCGAAGCTGCCGCCCCGCGTGGTACACGCAAGCGTCAAGAAGGAGCACACGACGCACGCCTCTAGCACCGCGAAGCCGGCGGCCGATACGCGGCACCGTCGCCGTCAAACTATCGATTCCGCCGAAGCCCAACTGCCCATGGAGCCCATGGGGCTGATCGAGACCGACCTGGATACGGAAGTAACCGTGATTACCAGTGGTGCAAATGCCAAGACCAGGAGTCTGCTGAATCTGGGGCCCGAGCCCTCGCTCTCACTCACCCCGAACGACCCCGGCAAGTCCCATCCTACGAGGCCCCACAAATCCATGGAGTTCCTTTTGGACAAGCAGAATCTGAAAGTTGTAGAGGTGAGTGTGTGTGTGTGTGATGTTTTTTTATTACCGTATGGGGTTTGTTTACTACGCCTACGTGTCGTAAGGAGAGCAGAGCGCTCTGCTGGGGACTGATTGATTTATGTTTGTAGGACAAGTCGGGGTTGCATTACGTTTGCATTGTTTTTAGTGCAGTTGCATTAAGGTTTAGCGTTGCGGTGTGGCGTCCCGGGTCCGCGACTGCCAGATATACCTATTATAGATCATGTTTTTATATCGCATGCTGATCGCGGACGATGACGATGTAAGTAATTTATCGTTCATCATCGTAAATCATAGAAAATTTGATAAGTAAAGGCTACCATTATCTGACTGTTTACTTCACAAATTCATTTTCATAAGACATCGGCAATATGTAGAGTAGAAGACAGATTTACAATATGAAATTGAATAATATTCCTAGAATAGAAACTTTTTTTTGCTACAAATTGTTTTACTATGCAAATATTTGATGAAAACATTTGGTCGATGCCAACTATTTTGTGCCTGGATGAATTTATAGATACGCCCCTTTTTCTATGTCGATTATCAATTATTCGAAACTGTATTTCATTGAAAAATTTCATTTGTTACGAAAATTTAGTTTCATAATGGATGTCCCTCCCTCGTTGTAAAAGCACTTGTGTAAAATTACACAGAAAATCATTGGCAACTTTGTAACCCATGATTTTCAGTGTAACATTTCATACCATTTTTCATACTCTCGAAACTATTTATGTAAATTTACATATCACAAATGTTAATAACAATATATAAATTAACGTTTATGATATGTAAATTTGCATAAATGAAATGTAGATTTTCGTAAACACTATTATTTTCGAAGGGAAATGTAATAATTTACGACAGGAGATGTAATTTTACAGATTACTTAGGTAAAATACCAATCTCAGCTTCTCAGCAAAAAGTTCTCAACAAAAAATAAAAACAATAACATAAATATATATTCCAAAATAAAGCAACAAATTCTCAGCAAAAAATAAAAACACAATAAGGTTGGGATTTAGTAGTGCGAAGCAGCGAGGCAAATAGATGCATAGTTATTAATATTAATATTATAATCACTGATATCACTATCTTCTGTCACTTTCATCTTCATCTTCACTGTCGCTATCACCATTTCCAATATTAATCACAATGGGTTCTGTGGCTTGACCAACCGCCAAATCAACATCCCACATCATCTGTTCCTCTTGCATCCCGTGATTAATACGCCTCTGCCAATTTTCTGCTATGACTTTTTCCATTGCTCTTCGAAGATGTCTCTCTACGTCAGCTAATTTAAAAATTCGATTCACTCTCGCCACTTCCCCTTTTACTTGCGCCCAGATCAATTCGATGGGGTTCAAATCGCAATAACAAGGAGGTGATCTCAACATGCGACTACATGCGTCAATGCTAGTTCGTCCACTGCCAGTTTCTTATATTTACGGACATGTACCTTAGCAACTTGCAATAATTCCGCCTGTTCTGTTAATCATTCTTGAATTCTTCTTTTTCTCCACGATAGCGGTGGTGTTTCTTCACATTTTCTGTTATGATAAGGCATTATCCATAACCTCGACACTTGATTCCAAATAATATTTAAGTACGCAGGCAAACCATGCCTCATATACGTCGAATTTCATTTCCTCGTAGTAGTTAGTCTCCGGTCTTCTTGGATTGAGTAATTGTGCATCCATCTACTGAACAATATACCGTAGGCATGTCAATACAATTTAATCTCGCTTCACGTTTCTGGTCCACTCTGTACAAATCTCCACTAACCGTTCGCAGCGAGAACGCAGCACGCACCGTGTATGCTCCGGGTTTCTCGCTCCCCACGGGCGGTCACCGAGGAAGGGGAAAGCAGAAGCGATAACTGTTATGTATTCTGTAAACTTTCACTGCACTTTGTATGTATTATGTACTATAACTACTTGTAGGTCTATATTATTACAAAAATTGAAGACTATCTAAACCTGTAAAATACTCATTTGTAATTAAAAATGTATGAGATCTGTGGATATTATGATTATTTACAGAATTCCAAACGCCACTAATAGTAGAACACAAAGCACTTCCATATTTCATTGTTTCGTATAATTTTATTTGAAATAGAAATGAGGCCGTGCATTTGAAATATTTTATATTCAGCATAAACAATACCGACGACAAATCCATCACATGTTCTGAATGTGAATAATTTTTTCAACCTATCCATTTACATAGAGGCCATGTGTGCGTTCACGAGTTGGCGTTTATGTGATTCGAATGACGAGTGACTTACATTTAAATGCTGTTTATATTGCATTTAATACTTCTTCTTGTAGATGGGAAGAAGTTAATTAGAAAATACAAATAAATCTATATGTTATTTATAGCTAAACACGGCGTAAAATTGTTATAGTCGTGTTTGAGTAAAGAAAACCTTTCAAATTTCATATAAACAATTAAGTAATTATTATAAACGAATATACCGAATTCGTTTACATGTCGGTGATAAATATTTATACTTCACAAGATTTGGTAATCGGCGAGCCTCTAGACTACATATTTTCACAATTATTAGATTTTTAATTAAAATATGACATATCATTAGTATGTATATTACTGCGATCAATGACCTCGTCGTAGCATCATTATAGTGGATTTTTAGGACAGTGGTGTACCCGCATATCTTTGTAAAATTACGTATGTTACTACTTAACTGTATTACAATCCAATATTATCGTTATTTTCAAGATTTTTTTTCAACTAAATCATCTAAATTTGAATGTGCATACCGTTGAGTAAAAAAAAATTCTTTCGTAAATATAAAAATGATAAAATATACGTAAATATATAAATGATATAAAATAAAAATGATCCCAATTTTCTTACTCCTACTACTATTTTTTTTTCATATTCGAATAATAAGGACTCAAAAAATGCATCGTCTATGGATAAATACACAAAAGGGTTTTTCCCTGAACATAAGGATTTACATTTGTTTAAAATGTCCCTGCATTGAGGTTAAAAAACCGCATCTAAATCCGTCCATCCGTTCGGAAAAATTTCGCAGGTTAAACTTTTTGTGTTAATTTGCTACGTCGTATATGCTATTTTCAAGGTTTTAGAAGCTTCTCGATTATTTCATCCTATTATCTAGATTGTATACAGGACGTCCAGAATATTTCTACACCTGTTCTTATGCCCTAACTGTTGCAGATGGCGCCAAGGGGCGTATGTCGGTTATTTGTCCCGTTCTAGCCCAGTCCTAGAGGTGTTGCCAAATTGTGTTGATTCTCCCTAAGATCTAAGGATTTTTCAATATATCGTGCACAATCGCTGCTGACGATCCCTTAACAATATACATGGTCTCTCGTTTTAATTTATCGGTTTGAATAAAAATCGAGATTTATTTTTGAGGAAAAAAGTTTCGGATAAAAGTTGACGCCATTGTTACTCTTGACCTTGAATGTAGGGTTCAAGGTCAACTTTTTTTTTCGATGGAACCCCTTATTTTTCACATATTCATTCGATTGTACGCAAACATAAAACGTTTGCCCGGCTTTTTTTCTAAACTCAAATTACTTTGACTTGTTTAGCTGCCAAAATTTAATTTTCAAAATTTTGTATTTTTTTTCCTCGCGAATGACATAATTCCGCATAGAGTCTACATTCTACACGAATCAGATTTTATGCAATATAACTTTTGTCTCCTTAAATTTTTCTCAAAAAAATAAAATTTCAATATAAAAAAAAATTCAGGCAAAAGTCTCACGTTTTTTGACGTACAATCAATCGATTGATTACCGATGTGAAAAATAGGGGGTTGCGTTTAAAAAATTAAAGTTGACCTTGAATGTCCTTGAACCTTCCACCCAAGGTCAAAAATAACAGTGGCATCGAATGTTCTGCTTCAAGCTGTAAAACTTTTTACTGAAACTTTCTCCTCGGAAATGTCATTCGCGATTTTTATTCAGCCTGATAAATTCAAATGGGACACCCAGTATACGTAGATCGGATCACCTTAGAATCCCTGGATTCCAAAAATTACTAATTACAGCTTGAACATACTTTTTGTTCAGTAAAAAAACTACTCCCGCCGACTAGACTAACTAATTTCGTAGTTTTTATATCTGTTTAGTCATATGAGTGTCACATGAGATTTTAAAAACTTGTATTCGTTTATTCTCTATGAAAAACAACCGTTTAAACGCGATCGTCTACTAAGAATTTCTCTATTAGAATTTAAATAAATAGGCGTTTATGAGGATGTTCTAGGCCTTATATTATACCGGGTTTTATTTGTTTTAAGATTATATCAGCATAGATAGAATTATTCGGTGAAGTTTAAGTTATTTGTACTCGCCTCGTTGATATTTGACACTATTGATGCTGTCAACCTGACGAGGGAACTCAAATGACAGCAACGATCTGTATGTTTATGTGAATCACAAGTGCATTTTAGTAAGCCTTTAAAAGGCGCAAAGGTCAAGGGGCGGTATAAAGAGATGGGTCGATGTTTTCTCAGCTATACAATTATTGTTTATTCTCTTTTATACGGCGAGAAGCTGGAATGCACTTACGCAATAATAATGTCAGTGACGAGAGTAATTTTATTTGGCATGTAAACAAGGGGTCTATTCTTGACGATGGTACATTAAATTTCCCTCATCTGTCCCTAGAATGATGAATTACAAAATATAGTTGAGATCTTGATAATCGAGGTTGAAACGAGAAATACTGCAAACTATTTCTCAATTACAAATAATAGTGTGACGATTTGGAGTTGTTTACCTCCTACTTTAAGTTGAATAAAGATAAACACAAATATTATAATATAATACATTTTATTTGCGCATCAAAAACTGGCATCAATGCCGCAAAAAGTAGTTCAGAAGATGCGGTCTACTTCTGGTTGGGGTGGGTCAGGTACGCGAGCGTATGTACTGCATCTCACTTTTAGACCTCTTTTTCTGGCTTACGTCCCAACGCTTTGAGTTTCTCTCACTTTAACCGCGTCTGTTTGACACACAAATTGGACGCCGTTATGCAAAAAGGAACCAACGCCAAAAACTAAGTTTTCAGAAACTAAGGTTAAAACTTCCGTCTACGTAGAGTTCGTACATTTTCGTGAGAGTCATATCTACTGGTAAAAATGAAGATTCTGTTTCTGTTAAACTCATTTCTGCATTGTTCTTCGGATATTTTTGTTGTGCATGATAAAATACACTGGCAATCAAAAGGTACGAACTCCTTAGAAGCAATTCGTAGCTTCTTATAATTCACCCATTACTTTCGCTTATATGTGTTAGTTTTTCTTTCTTCTCTCGACATACCATCAAATTTTCTTTTTCTGCCCTCTTTTGGCCTTCCTCTATATTTTTTTTGTTTAACATTACTTGAATCTTATCCTATAGAAGTTCCCAAGGGTACTGGTATTAGTGCTGCATATGTTTTTTGTTCAGCATCATCGTACAAAATTTCGTCATTTGAATCATCCTAGGAAAAAAATTAGAGAAAAACAGGTGCGAGCAAATATATCAAGACATACCTTTCGCCTTATAGGAGAAGAAACATCGCTATCTATAATAAAATCCGGATCTTTGACCGAATCATCCGATAGATTCTCTAGCAACTTCGCAATCTCAGGATTCAAGGTTGGTGTTTCTGAAGAGATATTTGAAATATCTCCTGTTGTTTCTCTCAGATTTTCTAAAAAATAGATATTATTAAATTATTCATGTTTAATAGTCAAATTTAGTTTTATACCTTTGTTTTCTGTAATAACTTAATATTACACATATTCACTAGTTGTTTATTACGCCATGAAATCATTTTACACCACTTTTATAAACGAAAACAAACAAGAAGTTCACACTTTCATCCCGTAGATGGCACTGATATACTGATAATGTAAGCGTCTATGCACTTGGTTCCCTTTTGAAAAATAGTTTAAGATGCTTTCGAGTGTACAAATGGTTCTTTTGGCGTATTTCCTAAGGTTATAATTCTAATTTTCACATGGATCTTTTCTGCAAAATATAGTTTACCTACTTCTGCAACTTTCAATGCCTTAATATTAATTTTGTAATTTTGTCGTATTCTTCTGCCCTTCTGCATAACGCCGTCCAATTGGTCCTATTTGAAAAGTAAATTTACGGTACATACAAGTGGGTATTATATGCGTGTAAACCCACACGTTGAACTTAATACCTACATTATTTTATGACTTGCTCTGTCCCCGGACTGCAGAACTACTCGAGCTCCTTGCGTTCTTCACAAATAATTTATTTCATATTTCTAAATACTTGGATATTTTATTTTCTAAATTACGGACATTTGTCACTATGGTAGTGGCTAATAGCGAAGCTAAGTAATCGTAAAAAGGTATCTACGTTATGAAGAACTCGATTTTACACGCATTTGATTATATGCGACGATGATTTTGCATTTAAATATACGGATTTATAATTTTTCTCATAGCTACCACGATATACACATTAGACAAGCGCGTGTCCCGTCTATAGTCTGGTCATCAACAAATATAATTGTATATTTAATTATTATATTATAATTAAATGACATGATACGATTAAAAGAAGCGATGACTGCTAAAGAAATTTCCCTGCTTACATTTCAAGGCAGATATAATTTTCAATTTAGAAATATAAATTTAATATTGGTCGGCTTCCAGAGATTCGTTACAGAAATAGCACTTTTTCATGTCAAGCTGTCTTCATAAGATGAATTCAATCATTTTAAGCAGTGCTAAATTAAATTATTTATTCGGGGATTAGGTCTATGGGAGATACCACAATAAAAAAAAACATGGGCGTGTGCTTATGACCACACGAAGTGAAAACTTCTAATTTTCGAATTTTAAAATATATACCTATATAATGGATTAGTTCGGTGAATCAACAAAAGATAATATCGATATTATTATATAAAATTATTTATTTTTATCTCTGAGTTATATCAACCACTAATAATAAGGCTATTGTATTAAATGCTGATTGTACTTGTGCCCATTTATATCCTTATCGGTAAGCAGACAATCGTGCGATTGCTTCTCACTTTATGTATCAATTGAACTTCAGTTTATTTCGAGCTCTTGTGATATTCACATGTGTGAATAAATTCGCTTGCAACAAAAAGTTTTAATTTTTTAAAAACACTGCCCTCTTTCGAAAACAAAAGTTCTGTATCCATGAAGTAATATTAGTTATCCGTCCGCCCGTGACACAGATGCTTCAGGCAACCGGCACACTGGGCAAATTTCGACTTTTAGACAAAAGTGGACAAGTCTGTAAATTTCTAAATGAGGTCAAAATAAACGTTAGAAAACTTAAACAATAGTTACAAAAATCTAAGCCCGAAGGGGATGATTTTTGAGGGGGTTGAAAAATAAATTTCGGTTTAATATTTTGAAACTTTGTGAGTGATAAAATTGTCATGTGAATAGACCAAAAATAGTAAAAAAAAAATGTAAACACTAAGGGGTGATTTTTGACGGGGTTGAAAAATAAATTTCGGTTTATTATTTTGAAACTTTGTGAAAGTGATAAAATTGTACATGTGAATAGACTAAAAATAGTAAAAAAAATCTAAACACTAAGGGGGTGGTTTTTGAGGGGGTTGAAAAATAAATTTCCGTTTAAAATTTTGAAACTGAAAATGATATAATTGTACATGTGAATAGACTAAAAATAGTAAAAATATATAGACACTAATACCCACAAACTCTCTACTGTCTCGCTCTGCCGACTGATCCTCTCTCGCTTAGTCGACTCGAGCCGACTTTACCCGAAGGAGCGTTACATAGCCGAGCGTGACGCGTGACGGCCTAGTTTTCACTTTAAAAACGTGCCGTTTACTCTACCGCAGGGTGGTGTGAAAGTGGGTATATTTTGAATTTACAAAATTATTATAAATATGTAATAAAGAGCGAGAAACAACCAAAAAGTTCACAAAAATGGTATTACTATTTTTTAGGAAAAATGTTCATTGTTCCCCCCTGTACCTTGTTACTTATTGGACTTGCATAAAATAAATTATCAATTATCATTTTCATCTTATTTTTTTTTACTTACTCTCATATTCATTACAACTACAACAAAACAAATCTGTTGATTCAAAAATAAAAATTGTCCTAGAAAAACACACTACACGTGATGTCTCACATAACAGGGACGCGGGATATAACCAAAAACCTGATGAAACTGAGTCCGGAACACAATATTCTTTCCTTTTACAATTTATCCCGTGTAAAATTGTACGGACTACGTTTATCTCTGTCGCTCACACGCGATTCTGGAACATCTATTTCATCTCATCTGTGCCAGTCCATAAATAGCACAACGAACTTGCGTGCGCAGATTAAACAAGAACGGAGTGCGCTATTGCCAGACTCTATAAACTCTCGAAAAATGGGGAGAAATGCACTAGATAGAAAATATGTTTAAATGAAAGATACAGTTAATATTTGTATTTTTACGAATAAATAAGGCGGTGCCATGGCCTCGTGGCACTACCTCACCAGCCGCCACTGGTTTTAGTAATATAACTTTGGATACTTTTGGGTTATTCATCCTTTTTGTCTTCAGTGACTGGCCTATTGCATTATTATGAAACAATAACAATATGCCCACATGCTGCTATACGCCGTATTATTTATAATACCTATAATTATGATGCAAGACGCAAGGTAGGTATTACATAAATATCCTTCATAGCACCGTCGATGAATAATGCGGAAAGCATTTACGAGTACATATCCAAGTACGTCGAGACTTCG
Source organism: Tetropium fuscum (assembly GCA_964058915.1). Taxonomy (NCBI): domain Eukaryota; kingdom Metazoa; phylum Arthropoda; class Insecta; order Coleoptera; family Cerambycidae; genus Tetropium; species Tetropium fuscum. The sequence continues at coordinate 584,835 of CAXKVY010000496.1, read as the reverse complement.
AAACATACTCGAGTTTGGGGTACCAAAATTATACAGCCTATTATACTTGATTGTTTCATCGAATAGTAATATCACCTCAGAGAATTTATATGAAAATGGATGCGCTTTTTTTTTTGAGAGCAAACCGACAATTTTTGCGAAGAAAAGTCGAGCAGCGACAACAAAGTTGCAGATCGAAGCCATCTTTGACAATTTTTTAAGGGCAAATTTTATAGCCTTCAGATATTGTTACAGAGGGATAAAAAACAAACCCCTATAACATTTTTGATCAGAACTTTATAACGCGTCAAGGTTTCTCTATTTAAGGAATTAATTTAACAATTTTTTAAATAGAGAAACGTTGACGCATTAAAAAGTTCTGATCAAAAATATTTTAAGGGTTTTTCTATCCCCTTGTAATAATATCTCAGGGCCACATAAACTTTTAATATACTGATGCCCCATACAGACTCAGGTACGGACGCATGGGGTGTTTTAAAATATCATGACCTTGAAATATCTACAAAATCCACGTTCTCTCTGCGTCCTGTACACACCTTTTCCCCAACAATCCCTCTTCTGTTACAATCCCGACCCCTACTCTGCAATGACCAGCCGACATTGGGAGGGTGGGAGCGCAATATTATGGTACTTGCCCTGGGCGCCATAGGTCGTGGTACGACACTGGAGACACCCTGTATATCTCAACGTATACGTTCATGCTTAGATACAATAGGGCAGGCTAGATGGATATAGATAATGGTATACTTTTAAAAATCGGTATACTTTATTTCCATAACGCGGTAGTGTTAAAAATCTGGGTCATCGGTCATTCAAAATAAGGGTTTGAAAAGTTATTCAGCGTCACCGGTATATTTCGTATTACTCCTAACACGCGTACCTACATGCACATGAATAATTTAGTCGTTCGCGGTAGTAGCAAAATATATCTTTGGTATAGTGGAGTGTAGTTTTATATTTCCGAGTGTCACAATTCAGGCGGCTGGCGGCAAAGAGTAAAGGATCAACAAACAACTATAAAAAGCTTTTGATGTTAGCCGACTGTATACTGAAAACAAATTGTGACACTCAGTAAACTAAAACTCCAGTCCATTATACTACATACTAGCAAATGTATTGTTACGCCACTTATTTCGTAAAATAAGTGAGTACTGACCAGAATCCAATTACACTTTATTAACTTCCAACAAGTCACAACTGTTTACAATTACAATGATAAATCATTACTGAACACTTTTAATTACTCGTTATTTGATGTTGTCTCTAAGAGCGTTCAAACTAGACTGACTAATGTCGCGATGATCGGCTGGCCCTTTATATAATATTTTCAATGTTCTGGAAAGTTCTAGAAGCTTCTCGATTATTCCATCCCATTCTAGACTGTTCTCAATTATTCAATCTCATTCTAAATTGTATACAAGGCATCTCAAAGGGTGTCCACATGTTCATATACCGCAACTATTTCAAATGGGGCCAGGGCCGTATCACGGCTATTTGAAGTCCTAGAGGGCTGAGACTTCGCCCTCGGGGGGTTATATCTGGCACCCCCAGATGCCGTGCTGCCATATCGTCGGGTACGGTGTTGCCAGATTGTGCAGTTTTTCCCTAGATCTAGGGATTTTTCAATATATCGTGCAAAATCGCTTCAGATGATTCCGTAACAGTATTTTCATAATACAGCCACATTAACAGCTGAAAAAAAACCTAAAGATTTCCCATAGGGAATATAGAGGAATATAGATGTATATTATGATTAAGCCACTGGATTCGTATAATAAATGGTAATGTCCAGAATCCAAATACACTTTATTGACTTGGAAACATAACGAGTCACAACTGTTTACAATGAGAAATCACTACCGATATGTAACGATCGGCTGGCCTTTATATACTAATTTCACGGTTCTGGAAACTTCTGGAAGCTTCACGATTATTCTACATTGCTCTTAGTTGTTCCATCTCATTCTAGATTGTATACAGGTCGTCTCGCAGATTTCTGCAGAGGGTAGTCCAATGTTCCTAACACTGCAACTCATACAGAGTCATTTTGAAGTGATATAGAGTGGAGACTTCGCCCTTGGATGCCGCATCGTCGGGTGCGATGTTGCCAGATTGTGCAGTTTTTCCCTAGATCTAGGGAATTTTCAATATATCGTGCACAATCGCTTCTGGCGATTCCGTAACATTGTCCACGTTTTCGTTTTTTTTTCAGGTGCCTAACAGGCTTTTTAGTAGGGATGCCGAAAAAGTATTTCGTTTGTCAGTGGCAGCTTCAATTTAATATGAGAAATAAAAAAATTGAAATAAAAATATTAGGTGTAGAAGCTTAATTAAAATTTGAAATCTCTAATGTGGTTATTTTCATGTAGCAAGTAATTAGCTCCCATTAGCACTTTCTGAGATACTTAAATTTGGTCGATTGAACACGTAAGTACCTACTTAACCCGGCTAATAGGCAACCACTCCAGTCACGTGGGATGTTATCTTTAATGCAAGCATTTAAACTCGCATTTTTAGTATGCAAACAAATCATGGATGACGCTGTAAGTCTATAATTATTGTCTTTGGAATTATTTTTAATCGACGGAGCACCTTGATTTCATCTTAATTTAAAATAGCCCATGATATATATATATGGTTTGTAAATATTTCCATATTTTTTAAGAAAAATTTGTGTCTCCGGGTTTTAATACTAATAGTGATGTGTTTCCACAACAGCTTCTTGTTCCTCGTAAATTGAATTTCTGTCGGATATGCCAGTGGCTTTTAATAATCGCCTCTTTCTTCATAAAATCCAAAACATCAGCAATTATTTCTTTTGTTTGACTATGAATTATTTGTCCATTACCAATAAGTGACCTTCAGGGGGACATTTTACGCTATGCAGTCCTGAAATAAAGACCGAATACCAAATAAAGTAAAATAACCTCAAAAAATTTGAGTTGCCTTTATATATTATAGAAAAACACTACACTCGAACATAATTGTTTTAAGTCACTAAAAAATAATAATCAAGCGCTTCGGCATAAACAACTTGTTTACAACAACGAGTGCTTGGGCGTGGTTCAGTACAGACGCCACTGGATCGTTAAACCACGCCTACTTTCGCCGAGACGGACCAAATACAGCGCCATTTTATTGCCGTGTGCGTTTTAGAAAAATTCTCTACATAGATGTCTCATGTGTTATTTTCCAATTCAGTTATCGACATGTAATATTTAATAAGGAATAAATACACAGTTTACATTTTATATCTTACATGTACATAATTACACATACTTTAAATTAATGTATGCATATAACCAGACCATGTTAATTATTGTTTAATTTTTATAGTATTACGTATAAAATTTGAGGAGAGCAAGGCATCGGCAGCGATGGTTACTTTAGGATGGAATTTTAAAATTAGATAGGTAAGACCGTGTGAAGAGTGGCTAACCTATCACTAAATAATTTTGCAAACAAAAGAGATCCAAAATGACAGTATTATATTTTATAGGTATATGCATATACATAAGTATATTGCGTTGTTTTTGTTTTGAAGTCGCGTTACATTCCGGTTCATATTTGGAGAGTTCTGCTTCTAACTACCTATACATAAAGTATGTTTCAGAATTCAGTAGTTTTCCATGTAGGAGAATCGTTCGGATATAATCGTTCCTTCATTGCCGGGCCGTCTGATTGCGTTGGACCGATTATTTCCGATTCTTCTGTGTGCTATTGATTGCAGTATATGTATAAAATCATTATATGGCATTTTGGATGACAACGAGCTAAATTAACTGAAAAATATGTATCATCGTGTATTTTAACAAAGTGTAGCCTTGTTCTAATCAAGTTTATACGTTTTTCACTGTTTTTGCTCTATTTTCGCACTTAATTAACACCATACTCCTTTGTTGTGTAACAATAATTATTATCGATAGATTTATTCCAAAATTACTAGACTTTTTGAAATAATACTAGAAATTTTGTATATAAATCAACATTTAGAAACATATCTAAATGTTTCTGTCAGAAAGACGGAGAATCGAATATATTTTAACATACTCGTATCATAGTACGCGCATGTTGGAAAAAATACAAAATTATATATGTATGTATCAAGATATGATATATAGAGGGGAAACTGTTAGTATATATACTAAATAGAAAATACGAATGTAAACTCTAGATATAGTAGGTATAGTGTATAGTAGACATAGTGAAGGTGTAAAGATGCTAAACATAAATAAACTCGATAACTAAAGTGAGAAAGTGTGCATGGCATAGACATTAGTATAGAAAATAGGACATGGCATGGAGTTTATTCTAAAAATGAATCAAGAGAGCAGGAAAACAAGAAGGGTGGAAACCGAGGAAGAAAAATAATAAGGGAGAGAAAATATGAAGCGGATTAGAAGGGTGAAGAATGCTACACTAACAACTTAAAATGTCCTATTCGTAACTACGAAGCTCTGGAAGAGAGACACCTAAATTAGAATTAAAATTCCGTGTTAAATTCGAAATTTAACTAAAAAAATCCGAGTTGGAACACGAAATTTTAAAAATCCGAGTTACAAGTCGGAGTTTAATTTCAAAATTCCGACAACTGAATTTTATATAAAAATTCCTAGATATCTCTAAAATATTATGTAAAATTCCGAGTTAGGTATAAAAATTTTAAAATTCTGGCTTATAACTCGGATTTTTTAATTAAAATTCCTACCTATTACTCCGATTTTTTAATCGGAATTAGCATAAAGAGGCGTCACAAATCGGAATTTTAAAAAAAAGCGTCATTATAACTCGGAATTTATAATATACCAGCTATATAACGCGGAATTTGAATTGAAAATTCCCAGTTATGTAAGTATCTGTTATGACTCGGTATTTTACATAAAATTTTTGAGATATCTCGGAATTTTAAAATTCCGAGTTAAACCGCGGACTATTAAAATTTTATTTCAATTTCAAATTATATTTAATTTCAAATTATAAAATGTTATTCCGTCTCGACTTATCAGAATTTTTAAATTTCGATTTATCACGTAGATTCCGAGATATGACTTAAAAATTAATGTAAAATTCCGAGTTACGTATAACTCAGGACTTATAACTCGTAATTTTTAATTACATAATTATAATTCCCACTTATAACGCGGATTGTTGAAATTCCGAGTTAAAAAAAATGAGCTTGGAATTTAAATTTTGCGTTTTTTTTTTATATATCCCGGAATTTTACAAGACTAAACTTTCCGAGTTATAACTCGGATGTTTCAAAGCCGACTTGTAACGCAGAGTTTAAAATTATTGTATTAAAACATCGTTATAGCGCAAACTTCCTGTGATGTCACTTAGAGCACACAAATACAATCTAAACGGACTTGATCTGTTTAAATTCTCATATAGTCGGTAGTCGGTCCTGCTACTGCAACTTGTTGTTTACATTGGGCGTTATTTATAGCTTCTTGGCGGACAATCCATTCAGACAGTCTGCTTTCATGAAGTATTTCAGTAAACTTTGTTTTCATAATGGATCTCACTCACACTAGTTATGTGTAAGATGGTTCCAAGAATAATGAATTCGCATTTCAGCGTTAAATAATAGATATAGTAATAAACATAGGATTATTAAATTATTTAAAAAAAAGACTTGTGAAGACAATTTTTGTAAAGACTATAATTAAAATACCTTTTGATTAATTATAAAATTAATCGATTTATTTCTGTTTATCGTATTTTGCAGAGAATGGAACCGTGACAACTCTATTTTAAGTCTAATTTTACTAAACGCCCAGGAAAATACAATTGCATTGTTAATGAAGATCGCCTTCACCTACTTTAGCATTCCCGCATAAAATAAAGAGATGCATAGATAACAGCAGTTTGCAAAGTTCTATTTATTGCATCTGATAGTGGAATTTCCTTTCACCGTTGTTCCTTTATGTTACTGTACCGTGTCGTTACCTCACTATCCTTATTTCCCTGCTTAATTCAATTATTACCTGTAAATCACGTCATTTTATTTCCGATTTAAAATTACAATGCAATAATACATATTACAAACAAACATTTGGCTGTGCACCAATATCCAGTACAATAGCAGAATTAGTACTAGAAGATTTAGAAGAAACCATAATTCTCGTATTATCCTTTCATAAGAAGTGTAAAATTTCACAGTGCCGTCAGTATTTTCGTAATTATTTTAACACAACAATTGCCTCCAGAGTATGATGAACGTTTATCCATATTATAATCTACAAAACGTCTATTCTGTCAAGTTGCAAATTGACTAGCAAGAACTTACTAGGAACATCATTGGGGGCGCTGGAGTAAAATTCGCAGGTCGCCTGTGATACTAATCGAACAGTCTAGTAACCTTAAAAATTAATCAAAACTATAATTGTTGCCTATGTCAAATATGTCATAAATAAAATCATCTTTTGAAAGAGGCCACAGATCAAAATGTTCGTGCTTAATAAACATTTGATAATTTTATTTCGCATCCATACCACTTTACAAATAAAGATATGTATTTCTGCCGGATGGTCTTGAAATTTCCCCCTTGTGTTGCGTTGGACCTCCACGTAAAAATAACCTAAATACCCACAAGGTCTTGTGTCAAATGTGTTCATCAATAAAGTTAATTATAAAGTAATTACAGTAATCTTTAATTAAACGGGCTGCTCTATATATTATGTTGGCGCATGATCTGGTCGAGCGCAAGTGGTTCCTATTGGATTAATCGTTAATTAGATTAAGCTTCGCAGGTAAAGTCCACGACAGTAGAGCAATTGGCATCTAATAGTGAATACATATTTTCTTAAAATTGTCTGCCAGATAAATACTGAATACTCCAGCGAAAAATTTTTCTCATTGCGGATTTGCGGCCTCCCTGTACACGTCAGATAAATAAAATTTAGGAAATGGAGATTTTACACGAAGTACCCGGTCACCTAGATGTGGACTTGTATTGCCACCAATGGGTACGACTTAGCATGTTATGGGAAGAGATTGTAAGTTCAGTAATAGTTTAAATTTAATTAATCAATAATAATATTTTAAATAGCCATATTACTATTATTATTTACCATATTTTCACTTGAATTATAGATTTTCTTTATTATTAGGTAGATATCTAGGTACCTACACGTTTTTTTCTTACTTATTATTTTTGCGGACCGCATTTGCGCCCATAAACGACTTATATGGTAAATCCCAACCGCTATTCGGTACATGTATGAGGGAAGCCCTAAAAATCTCATCGGTTAGGTCGTTGATTGAAAAGAATTTCTTCAACCAACGGTTAGGTCTCAAACCGGTTTTTTGTTTTTAAAAAAAATTCCAATTAAATTTCTCACCATTAAATTTCCGAAGAATAGAGAGCGAATATGTCATTGTAGTATTTTTTATGTAAAATACAAATATTGAACTACAAACTCAAATTTGAGCCCTTTATATTAAAAGATAGCAACGCTAGATCAAAAAAAATATATATATCAGCTCCATGGTCATAAATAATTTTTTTTATGTAAATTTATGAAAAATACCAGCTATTCAATACTGGTAACAAAAAAGGGAAAAAAAATTTCTTCAAAAAAAATCGATTTTTTGTTAAAGAAAACGATTTTAATATTAAAAGAGCAATACTAGATTTAAAAAAAATATATAACCAGCTATCCAATGCTGCTCACAAAAAAGAAAAAAAAAATTTCTTGAGAAAAAAATCGATTTTAATATTAAGATTGCTAGGCAACACTAGATTTTTTTTTTTTAAATTGTCAGGTCGTAGATAATTTTTTTTTTGGTAAATTTTTGAAAAATACCAGCTAATCAATGCTGCTAACAAAAGAGGGAAAAAAAAGAATTTTTAAAAAAAAAATCGATTTTAATACCTATTAAAAGATAGCAACACTAGATTTAAAAAAAAATGATCAGGTCGTAGATATTTTTTTTTTGTTTATTTATGAAAAATACCAGCTATTCAATGCTGCTAACAAAAAAGGAAAAAAATCTTGAAAAAAAAAAAGATTTAAAAAAAAATCGTTTTTAATATTAAAAGATAGCAACACTAGATTTTAAAAAAAATAACCAGATCGTAGATAATTTTTTTCTTGTAATTTTATGAAAAATACCAGCTATTCAATGCTGCTAACAAAAAAAGGAAACAAAAACGATTTTAAAAAAAAATCGTTTTTAATATTAAAAGATAGCAACACTAGATTTAAAAAAAAAATTATCAGATAGTAGATAAATTTTTTTTGTTAATTTATGGAAAATACCAACTATTCAATGCTGCTAACAAAAAAGGGAAAACAAATTTTCTTCAAAAAAAAAATCCCGATTAAATTTCCCATCATTAAATTTCCAAAGAATAGAGAGCGAATATGTCATTGTAGTATTTTTTTTATGTAAAATACGAGCATTGAACTACAAACTGTAGAACCCTTAATATTAAAAGATAATTAAAAGATAGCAACGCAAATTTAAAAAAGAATAGCTCCAGTCCAAAAAAAAAGCTATCATTCAAAAATTCAGTGACACAATTTGTCGTTTTTGAGAAAAAAATTATTATTTTTAATATGTTATACACTGCATACTTGTTTTTTTTTAATATTGTCTCCCCTATGGGTTTGTCAAAAAAACTGATAGTTGACAGAAATAGATAGATTACCCTCTTTTAAATACTACCTAAAAATTCAAAGTGACACGTGTTCTGGTGATATGTGTGCTTTTCTGAACCTCTGTTATGCGGTAAAAGTATACATGTAAAATCCCCGCGTTAACATTGTTAATATAATCCTTACTATTTGTATTAAATTTATTTTAAACAAAATTATATTAGGTAATGAGGGTATACTCTGGTTTATATGTCCACTTAATTTCTTATTTTTTACAATATTGAATATATTTTGAGACATTTCATATTCCAATACGGATTCTTGATGATAATGAAATAACTACATACCTACCTACGTATTACAGTTATTAATTCTAGTAAATTTATATTTAAAACATGCTACATAGTACTACAAACAGACTATAATACCTATAAAGCAAATATAAGTAGTGAATAAATGTTAAGTGTGATGATAATAGATAATGTAGCGAAGGTCATTGCTGTCATGCTGATTATCATTAAATATTTCGCGTTTAAGTACAAAATTATGTTTGTTAATAGATATGGGAAATTAATACAATACATGCGTTGCGATTTAGTTAGTTGATGTGCAGATATACGATTGTCTAGAAAATGGTTAGTGATTTTTTTTTAATTTGCAAGTAGAATATTTATTTCATAAATTTGGGTGCTTAGTAATTCGTTTACCTGTAACTATTAAAAATTATTTAAATTATTATTTATTTGGAAATATGTTAGTAGGTATGTTTAGCTGGTAGTAGGAAAATTCTACTGTTTTTATACCGTCCACCCTGGGCACCAAGTACCTTGGAGACCGATGCCGTCGTGATATTCGTGTTCGGCGACCCCGAAAACCCCCCGAGTAGCAAACTCATAGTAGACTCATTTCCATCAATATTTACCGAGTTATAAATTTTTTATTTATTGTCTCTTCGAGATCCACTTCTAAATGTATATTTTGTATGCAAAATGCATTTTTTCAACATTGGTTAGTTTAGTTCACAAATTTCGTAGACGAACTCAACGCACAAAACCGCCTTAAGCATCTTACTGCTCAAAAAATCGAAGTTCATTGCTTTATTTACTCGACTATTACTGTAGCATTTAACATTATATTGTGATGTATTTCATCATTATTGTAAACTGATGTTTTTTCCAGGATATTAAATTGTTGTTAAAAACATAATTTCCATTTCATATTAGCTATTTATGTAACCAGTTTTCTGTAACGAGCAGATTTATGCGGAACGAGCGCTAGCGAGTTATACAAAATTCTGTTTTCCAATTTGTTTCATACAAGATTCTTTCTAATTTTGACCAATTTTATATTTTATCAGAAGAAAACTTTGATTTGTATACGTTTAAAAACAATCTAGTAGGTTGTAACGGTATGACAGCTCGTCACTTTCATAGCTTGTCAGGTCTCTATGAAACGAAATTTACACAACTAGTTGCGTAATATTTTACTTTTCGTAACTGGCTGTGAAACGTACGACGTTTCCTAACTGCAAAGGGTTTCGAAAAGTGTCAAAATTAGAAAAATTGTATTATGTCATTATTGAAATTTCGATAGTAGTGATAGCAAAGCTGACGAAAACCTGATTTTTATCTAATCTAAAGTACCTATATATTTATATACGTACATTATATTATTATTATCTAGACAGTTCACTAATTAGGTATGGATATTCTATAATTTCTGGTATTTTATATTATGAGTATTTTCAACACCTGGAGAAATTCGTTTTAACGTTGGATCCATATAGTCTATTTTTTTTTTTGTAAATTTTACGTAGGTCAGGATGATATAATCAGGCTAAAATGTATGTACTATGTATAGTGGACTGGAGTTTTAGTTTACCGAATGTCACAATTCAGGCGGCTGGCGGCAAAGAGTAAAGGATCAACAAACAACTATAAAAAGCTTTTGTAGTTAGCCGACTGTATACTGAAAACAAATTGTGACACTCGGAAATCTTAAAGTGCAGAGAACTATACTACACTCGATGCACTACACTCAGGGGCAATAAAAAACGCAACAAGTTAATATTTGGTAAAATGTCTCATAACTTTTTTATTTCAAGTTCAATTTTCATAATTTTTTTAGCAAACTGTAGATGAAATGGTCGTTTTCAACTTGCTAATCCAGAATCTTGTTATATGCTTGCGCTGTAGTCATCATACAGGGTTAATTAAAATGTTGTTGTAGAACCCTAATTTTAAAACACCCTGTGGAATAATTTCATTACCAATTTCTTGCAAAATACCAATTTTTGTGAAGAACCATGCCTTTTTTACATTTTGTGTTTTAGTTCATGTCTTTAGGTGTATTAATTAATTTTTCAGAGCAAAATCAATTTGTCACCAAGTAAATAATTTCATAACCAAATTCTTGCCAAATACCACACAATAGTTATTTGTGTGTTAAGAGCGCAAAATACTGCATTGCCGTTTGCGAGAGAAATTTATTCTTTCAAAAGCGGTAATGGCAGTTTGTGCTCGTAATACATGCAACATTTTTTCTACAATCGCTTAATACAGTGTGTTCCTGTATGTATTTGACAAATGTTTATATATGAACCGATTTTTATAAGTTTTTTTTGTTAGCTACGTTTCTCATGCGTCATTTTTGACACATGCAAAGGAATTTATAATAAAAGAGCGAGCGGGAATTGACACTATTGCCGCTCTAAAGCGACAATTATGTCATCAACGGAAATGGCGCACTTTGCGTTGAGAATTGAAAGCGCAAAAGCCTACTATTGAGGCGATTGTAGAAAAATATATTTTCGTGTTCATGAAAATGAAATAAAAATACAACAATATATTGTTTGGTTTTAAGAAGCAATTATTGCAATATAAAAAATTAAAATTTCAAAATCAAACTTCAAAACAATCCAGTTCAACTGTAACTTAACTAACCTGAAGAAACGTACTTTTTACAATAAATTTAGGTTAATATTTTGTTTTGTCACCTCTAGCTCTTATAACTGCCTACATACGTCGGTTCATACGGTCAATAAGGTCACGAATGTCACCTTGAGGGATATTTTCCCATTCCTCTGGACTAAACCAAGCTCATTTACCGTAGCCGGAGCTACTGCGCGTTGTCTGACTCGCTTACCAAGCATGTCCACACATGCTCTATGGGGTTGAGATCAGGCGAACATGCTGGCCGTGTGACACACATTGCTGTATGAGGCGGCGCATTATCATGCATTAGGATAAAGCGATCGCCGATAAATCCACTAAAAGGTACAACGTAATTGGTTAATAGTTAATATCTCCTCAATATATCGGTGAAGGATTCTTGCAACATATTCATCGTTACGAGCATCTTCAGCAAGAGCAACAACTTTTGCGCAATTTTCCGCACTTCAACAGGTCTTGCGTAAAACAAAATCACTGTCAAACTGACATTAGCGTAATAACGAGCAAAGCCTTCTCATAAAAAATTAAAATAAACTGTTGTGACAAGTTCATTTTGCTCTAAAAAATGAACCAGTATACCTAAAGACATGAAATAAAAAACAATATGTAGGGAAGGTATTGTGTTTCAGAATTTTTTTATTATTTGGGAAGAAATTGGTAATGAAATAATTCCACAGGGTGTTTTAAAATTAGGGTTCTACAGCAACATTTTAATTAACCCTGTATAATGACTAAGGCGCAAACATATAACAAATACTGGATTTGCAAATTGAACTGGATCATTTTATCTACAGTTTGCTAAAAAAAATATGAAAATAGATCGTAAAATAAAAAAGTTATGAGACCTTTACCAAATATTAACTTGTTGCGTTTTTTTGCTCCTGAGTGTATATGATTGGCACCATATGACTGTACTCGAGACCTCCGTAAGGTACAGGCCGGAAAAATAAAAATATGACGACAGTGACGTCACAAGATCGCTCACGGTGATTTTACACTATTTCACATCAAGACATCTATGAAGTATCGTACGCCGGGATTCTAAAAATCATTCCCTAACGTATTGCTCGATATGGTAGGATAGAGATATACAGAATGTGTAAGCTAGATAGAGTAAGTAAGATCGGACGTGAATCAACGAATCTCGCATACAACAGTGTAGTTATAGTTGAGGCGTCGTCCGCTGCTTGTAGTGCTTGTCGATTATACTCGTAAAACGTTGTACGTTTTTCCTTAGTAAAAGGCTCTATTTCAAAGTTGTAATGAAGGTAAAATAATATGTAATTGAATGTGTAAAACTCCTCAAATGTATTTAGTTCTTGGTGACAATCCGTAAAGTCAGTAAAATAGACATCGGAAGGTGGTTCGTTTTTGTCGTGTATTATAAAAATAGATAGAATGACTAGGTATTGTGGCTCTATCTTGGAGGTTCCTATAAACTTACAAAAAACGCTAGAGACAGGAGACTGAGCGTTTTTAGCATTCTAACTTCTCCATGTATTACTCGTAGTCCACTTACGTAAGGAGACCTCAATATATCTTTAAATATTGAGCGTGAGAGAATAACTTTCCTTATTTTATTGCAGCCGCCAGAGAATGAGCTTCAAAAGGGAGAGAGAGTCATGTCGGAACACCAACTACGCGTACAACGTTCCTTGCAGAAACTTACAGTTCCCGAGTGGTACAAGCAATCCCAAGTCCCCCGTGAGGGTTTTCTGCTCAGGAAACATTCCCCGCGAGAGGCCAGATGGACGGGGACGGGAAGTAAAACCACGTCCCTTAGTAGCTTAGGATCTAATACGCAGTCACCGCTTGTTCTTAGCCCCACCCCCTGTAATCAACCTTTTGTTCGGTGGTCTACCTCGAAGTTGAATTCCACAGCCTCGTCGCCGTGCGCGTCCACAAGAAGTAGTTTCAACACTAGACAGCCGAACGGGAGTATATCGCCATCCTCCGTAAGGTCTAGTTTCAGTTACAGACAACCTTATTTGGGTTGGAGGTCACAGGAGAGGCTAAGTAGGCCCAGGACTCCGGCAGAAAGGTTGGCTAGTTCGCTACTATCTCACCAAAACGCGACTCACCACCCGCCTCAAGAAAGCCCAGAAATACAGACCTCCATAAAGGAAGTTACCTCAGCTATAGTGCATTACGTAAGCGGTCTAAGGCCCGAGGATAGTGGAGATAGAAGTTATGAGAGTCAGGAGACGGCTAGTCAACGATCCAGCTCCGTCAGTCCTAGAGGCAGTCAGAAATTATGTTGGCTAGAGAGCTCGTTCGTCGGCACCAGACCGCTCGCGTCGCCCCAGACGCCCGTTACATTTTCCGAAAACCAGAGTCATGCCCACGTTCCATCCGCGAGTCTTAGGTTAGACCTTCAAACCCATAATGGTAAGTCTGTATCTACTTAGCTTTGTGACTGAAGAATTACCTGTAAGTTAGACCAGTGTGACATCTTACGAGAGGAAATCTAAGCAAAGTAAAACGTAGCAAATTAGTAATAATATATCAGGACTATAACATGAATACAAATGTACATACATTCTTCTTAGTTGTGTCTCCAAGAATATATGAATAATTAAACTAAACGATGGTACTCTGAAGAAAATCCGTGTCGAGATAGCAAAATGGTTCTGATTTCTCATTACCGATTTTCCTAATTTTTTTTGCATCAGAAACACATCGATCAAGTTTGACATGTATTTTGGATTTAATTTTTATTAACTATTAATAAACAAATTACAGATCGCGGGAAATAATCAAGAGAATTAGGGAGTGGGGGTTCGAGGTCGCTGATCTCGATTTTGAAGTAATGATAGAAAAATTCAAAATGGCGGATACAAAATGGCCGATATTTCAGGTTTAACTGATTGTTAATGTAAATAAGAAACAGAAACAAAGTCTTCAAGTGGTTTTGTAAAAAAACAACATATTTAATTTAAAAAATTCAATATATTTTCAGTCAGTTTTATACTTAAATGTTTTAACATTTAAGACATTTTTTTTAAATTTTCGTTTGTGTGCAAAAAATGTATAATATTAAAAATATGCATTAGAAAAACATTTGTCTTTAAGCAAAAATGTTGTTCACTGAGAATGAGTTTTTAGGTTATATGATGGATCTGTCATAAAAAATTAGACTAAGTATTACAATTTTATCTCACCTTAACTTATCCTCTTATATCTTCTATTTTTTATCCATACATATTTTAACATGATAGACGGCGCGATATTTAAATTTAAATAGCAGCTACGAACAAGATTCATGTTTTATTTAAATGCAATTTTTAACTTCTATTGCAATTTTGAATTTTCCAATCTTCCCTTCAAAATCGTGGACAGCGACCTCATTCCAGGTCCAAAATAAATGTCAAATTTGAATCATGTGTTTCCGAACACATGCAAAAAAATTAGGAAAATCGGTAATGTCTATGAGAAATCAGAACTTTTTTCAGGTTATCTTGACACGATTATATATATAATTGTATTCATATAATATGTTGCTGCTCCAGTAATTATATTTCACCATAGAGAGTTTGCATAAAAAACAAATGATTGACGACAGGGTTGAGGTGATTTAAATCAGTTTATTAAAAATCATGATTGTTTAAACAAAACAAAAAAAATAAACACTTCATATTATCATATTTAATATTTATTATAATAGTTGAACGAGAATTTAGCCGCTTAGCTGATTGTGACAGAAATAAAAATACATATTTAAAAAAATATTTTTAATACCTACAAAAAAAAAGGAATGGTATTTTGCTTCGTATCTGTAGTATTCGTGACTGAAAATATTGGTTTGCTTGAAGAAACAAGATATAAACAGATTGTTAAAAATTAGGTATATATTAATAAAAACTAGCCAAAATAAGATTTACCAAAAAAAAAGGGATAAAATAAATCCTCGTTTTTGATTTTTAGAAGAGATCATGATTTTATCAACCCTGATTGACAATAATGACCACTTTGTGCGACAAGACTTCCTAAAGAGCCTACAACGGATTTTGAGGCTCAGTTTCCTCAATAAATTTGTAGCGGCAGCATATTATGCGATACAGGTCTTAGCTCTCTATCTCTATATTGTCTGTTTTTTGGTGCTATATTTGTATGTTGTTTATATTAATTTATTTTTCTTATGTTTACGATGCGACCGAATTTTTTACCAAGCTAACGAGCTCAATGTTATTTTATGAAATTTAAGGCACATTTTCCGGCTTACTTTTCATAAAATGGGTGCTTCCATGTCACCTCATGGTTTACGGTTTTTGGTAAATTGTGATGGTTTTGATGATGCCTGATAATGGTTGATTTATGTTTTAAACATTTTTTAGAATCCAGCTTTAAATGTTATTATTATTTGTTACATATTAAAACATAAAAAATCATTGTATATATTATTATTCATGCAAAATCTGTAGGTAAATGGAGAAAACATTTCATTCTTATATTTCGTGTAGTATTTAATCGTCTTAATGTGTTATAAATGGAATTATATTTGTGTCTGACATCGATGAGGACATTGCTGCAAATCTGTTTTTTTTATTTTAATATACTTAAACACTGCACGTGTTGATTAATCTACAGAATTAGATATTTTGAATCGTTAAAATAGGTTTTATGTTTGTACAGCTCTAATTTTACTCTTTGTAGTTTTAACATATTTTATCTAATTATCTACTAGTTTAGTTCTAAGAGAATTAATTATATCACCGTTAGTACCGTTAGCGAGACAAGTGCAATTCTTCTGTACTTTCTTTTGATTGTTTTATATGCACTATTAATAAATTAATTATATTAATTTTTGCCGATATGTTTTATCTACTGTATTTTTTGTATCACATCATTACTTAGATTATTTGCATGTTTGTAAAAACGACATAAGTTTCATCAATAAATTGTTTTATTTTTTGCAATTTTTGTTTTAATTTTTTTTTGTTTCATTTTTATGCACACGATTTATGTTTTTATTTTAGACTTTAGAATGAATGTAATTTAGTGGAGCTTTGAGAAAGGGTATGCGATGTCCGTCTTGGAGGTAAATATCACATATATGTACTATTTCATAGCACTGCTTTCAGCTTTTCGCTTCTCTTTTTTCTTTACATGTAGGCATTTTTATTTACTATCAATATTAGATGTTGATAAGAAACTGCGGCCTCCGCATCCAATGAATTGGGTCAATCTGTTATCAATTCATTGGCCGTGCGAACTTTACTTTTATATCTTATAGTGTGCTAAACCGTTGATTTTGGGAAGATACACAACCATACGGTCCAAATTGTATGTATCCACTTTACTGCGTGATTCCGAAAGGCAGTCAGCCGGCCATATTCGCAGGTTGGGTTGCCCTTTCCATTGTATTTTCATCACTCATATTTCACTAATTTTCAACATATTTTTCATATAGTAAGCCGTTAAAAAAGTTACAATGGGATACGCGTCAAGGTTTTTTATTGCGAAATAATTTTGAAAACGCCACTTCACTTTTCTCTCAATAATGGAAAAAGTTATGATTTTTAACCGACTTCAAAGGAGGAGGTTCTCCTTCCGACCGTTTTTTTTTTGTATGTTCGTTACCTCAGAACTCCATCGTTTATAAATCAATTCTAAAAAAACCTTTTTTTATTGGAAAATGGGTGTTTTCAAGAGGGTCCTATCTTAGTTTTATCGACATTGAACCTTGGATTCCGAAGATATAGATATACCAATAGAAACGGAGAAGCTTCTCCTTTCGACTGTTTTTTTTTTCTATGTTCGTTACCTCAGAACTCCGTCGTTTATAAATCAATTATAAAAATTCTTTTTTTTATTGGAAAAGGGGTATTTTCAAGAAGGTTCTATCTTAGTTTTATCGACATTGAACCGTGGATTCCGAAGATATACCAGAAACTCACCAGATATACCAATAGAAACGGAGGAGCTACTCCTTCCGACCGTATTTTTTTTTGTAAGTTCGTTACCTCAGAACTCCGTCGTTTATAAATCAATTGTAAAAATTCTTTTTTTATTGGAAAAGGGGTATTTTCAAGAGGGTTCTATCTTAGTTTTATCGACATTGAACCTTGGATTCCGAAGATATACCAGAAACTCACCAGATATACCAATAGAAATGGAGGAGCTTCTCCTTTCGACTGTTTTTTTTTGTAAGTTTGTTACCTCAGAACTCCGTCGTTTATAAATCAATTGTAACAATTCTTTTTTTATTGGAAAAGGGGTATTTTCAAGAGGGTTCTATCTTAGTTTTATCGACATTGAACCTTGGATTCCGAAGATATAGATATACCAATAGAAACGGAGGAGCTTCTCCTTTCGACTGTTTTTTTTTTCTATGTTCGTTACCTCAGAACTCCGTCGTTTATAAATCAATTATAAAAATTCTTTTTTTTATTGGAAAAGGGGTATTTTCAAGAAGGTTCTATCTTAGTTTTATCGACATTGAACCGTGGATTCCGAAGATATACCAGAAACTCACCAGATATACCAATAGAAACGGAGGAGCTTCTCCTTCCGACCGTATTTTTTTTTTTGGATGTTCGTTACCTCAGAACTCCGTCGTTTATAAATCAATTGTAAAAATTCTTTTTTTATTGGAAAAGGGGTATTTTCAAGAGGGTTCTATCTTAGTTTTATCGACATTGAACCTTGGATTCCAAAGATATACCAGATATACCAATAGAAACGGAGGAGCTTCTCCTTTCGACTGTTTTTTTTTGTGTATGTTCGTTACCTCAGAACGCCATCATTTATAAATCGATTTTAAAAATTCTTTTTTATTGGAAAATGGGTGTTTTCAAGAGGGTCCCATCTTAGTTTAACGACATTGGACCTTGGATTCCGAAGATATACCGAGAACTCACCAGATATACCAGTAGAAATGGCACAATCCTAATTTCTCGAATCAACTTAACCATCATATAAAAGATCTCGGAATATTAATACCTACCAGTATTTTCCCCTATATTATGACATACGTCAACAAGAATGTATCATGGGGATATACCAATTTCATTCTAACATTTTTGGAAGCCTACAATTTTCTTTTGTTGTACTATATAGAAAAATATTAATAAATGGCCCATCTTACTTTGCCATGAATTAAAATAAAACGATCCTGTGATATCGCATATTCAAATTGTGACATTTCTTACAATAAGGGGCCATGTTTTTATATCCAGCGATTAATAATGCGCATTAACTGGAAACCATCGATTCAGAAAAGGTATGGTGATTTGTGAAAAACAAAACAGAGCTCTCCACTCAAAAAATGGGCTGGGTATCGGCGGATATCGGACATACCAACGGAGAAGAACTCCATATTATTTAGCAGTATGAAGAGAAAAAACATGTTTCTGGAACATTGAAATGTTTGCATTTACGTTTCTCGAATAAACCGTGTATGGAAGGAATTTATAAGGGGAAACCTTACGTGTACAGGTATACGATTTAACCCAAATTGCTAAGTTGGCCTATATCTGGAAACTAAGTTGAGTATGTTTGACCCCATATAATCGTGTATCTTCCCAGTAACATATAATAATGGAAAGCCCTAGCTAACATTGATAACACTTAATATCGCAAATATTAATAAAATAGAAATTAATATTACAATTGTTTGAATATTGAAAGGAGGGAGACCTTATTTACCGCATGCCTCGTACAAAGCTAGAAATGGAACTGTGTGTGCGCTCATTTAAATGATATTAATTTAGCCCATTTTTATATAGATGTTACTCTTCTCACAACTGGTGGAACAACGATCAGGCCGTCTCCTAGTTCGACAACCCTGGAAGATGTCCTGGATTCATTACTCGGCCTTCCTTCCACAGGAAGAGTTCCCAGTCCCAGTCTCCAAGGTAGGAGACATGTGTAAGTTTCATTTTCAGGTTTTCTACAATTTTGTAGTTCAGCACTTTTCTTCGCCTATTCAGAATTGTTAATATTATTTGATGCCGTATCCGTATAGGGACAAATAGCACCGTGTGGCACAAACGTCTGAAAAAAGTATTTCTCTCCTCATAAAAAAAAAATCCGTCCTATGTATATTTTCTCGTTACATTCTCACTGAGGTGAAGTATGTGCGTAAAGTTCTTCACAAAAAAGTCCTTCATTATACCTTCAAAGTACTTCATATACCTGTTTATTTATCTAAAGAGTAGGATCTAGAAGTAAACTGTGATAAACCATGCAATCCACAACACATAGAAATAATATATAGGTATATATGAATTTAACACATTTATTGATGACAAATTCGATTATTATGATGCTATAGATATAGGTATCTGATCAAATTAGAATATTGTTATATGTTGGATAAGAAAAAATGATAATAAACTATTAAAAAAAATTTCTATCCGCTACTTAACCTAATATAAAATTATTGACATTTGTAGAATTTTGGGGTGTTAAGTCTGAATTGGTTTCATTGAAAATCTTATATCTCTGAGCTCTATTTAAATTGTTCTTTTATTAAGGTTAGTACGTGATAAATTTAGAAAAACTATTCACAAGTTTTGAATAGTCTCCCTTTATTTCTCTGCTAACTGCTTCCAAATTTATGTCTCCATTTTCTGTTTCTTATTTCCTCTCCTGGCCTTTGCTTTTTTCCTCTCAATTATTATCTGCAAACGCCTTCCAAATTTCTATCTGCAATCCATTTCTTATTTTCTCTCCATTCTTATTTCTCCTCCTTGGTTTCCACCCTCTTTATTTTCCTGCTCTCTTGATTCATTTTTAGAATAAAGTCTATGCCATGTCCTATTTTCTATGCCATGCACACTTTCTCACTTTAGTTATAGAGTTTATTTATGTTTAGCATCTTTACACCATCACTATGTCTATATAATTTCTATGTCTATATAATTTTGCATTCATTTTGTAATCATTTCCGATAATATCTCACTTGATACCAACCCATAAAAATTTATCCCACCATCAACACCAACCCATAAAAATTAATAAACTAAAATGCATCATTTCTCAATAACTTTCAGTATAAACCTGTTTACTACCATCTAGGTAAATTACAACCAAATACACAGGAATCTATTAGTCTATTCATTGCAAACATAATTTTGCAGAAAAAATAGGTTCACTAAAAATACAATGTCAAATATTGAAATAGATTTTCTATCTTTAAATCAACTTTATGCACTGTGGGTCACAAACAAATGAGCGTGACCTTCTCGAGGTCATTAATTATATGTACTAGTCACAACGAAAGATGACGCCGCGTGGGGACCTTCCGGACCATATATCAAGCCGGCTGACGTACTACACTATACATTACCGTTCTTTTAACATCGCAAATATTTAGAATGGATTTTCAGTTTAAAATTTAATTGAATTACCTTAATTCATTGAACTCTGGACAGTTAAGAAGGTGGATTTTATTTAATACATTTATGCTTTTAAAACGATTTTCTGTTGAGAGCTCAATTACATCTTACTTCACATGCATCAAGGACACTAAAGCCCGGTTTACACAATCACGCAGATATCATAGATCACTGACAATCGCGGACATTAAGCCCGGTTTACACATACTAATAATTAAAAAGAAAGATGTGTTTTTAAATCTATTATCTGATGTTATTGATATGACTCTTTTTAAATGAAAGCAAAAAAAATATCTCCTGTTTCCCTAAAAATATTTTTATGTAAACCACAACAGAATGATTAAAAATTTTTGAACATTTTAGAAATAGGGGAGGGGCCCTTTTAGGCCGGTCAGTGTTATAAGTACAAATTTCTTTATTGCACGTATGTTAATTTTCCTTATTCTTCAGGGACGGTGTCAGCTAATAATAGTCCTTGTCACCAAGACGAATCAGATGTATCCGAACAATTCCGACGCCGTTCAGAGGGTTCGGAACCCGTATCCACTTCTATTAATACATCAAGAAGATTATCCTTCAACTCCTCCTCAGTGCTGCGTTGCCGCTATTCTCGTTGCGGTCGCACGGCCTTGGAGGCAACAGCCGAGGCGAGTTCATTTAAAAATTGCCACAACTGCTCATACACTTATTGTTCGAGGGCCTGCAGACGAGCGCATTGGGAAAAACACCGGAAAACGTGTTTATTTTCCCGCATCGGAACCCTTTGCAGACAAGTAATAGCGGCCGCTAAAGAACAGAAGGACACTTTAAGTCACCTGTCAAAAATGGCGAGACGTGGATATCTCTCGCACGGGCCCGGTGCTGTAAAGTGCTTCTTTCCCACGCCGGAAGCTGCCGAGAAATTTTTATCCAAAGGCCTCCAAGATCTGGGGGAATTAACGTATGTACGTTGGCAGGATTTACTACCCTCAGAAATGGGACCTCAGTTGTATGCGGAACTGGTAAAAATGTGCAAGTATTACAATGCCGATAGCAAACTGGTTTTGTACGTGTCCGTGTGTGTTATTTCTGAAACTCCGGCGTCGGGAGCGGTTAAGTGGGAGAGACAACTCGTGTCTAGATGTGCCAAAATGAGATTGAGCAAGGATGTGCAAATACCAGAGAGAGAACCCGTGGAAAATCTCGAGACTTTAATACTCACCTCGGCTCCTATAAAAGGTGATATTGCTGATGTGAAAGGACAGCGAGAAATAGTGTCTGAAAACTTGCAGAGTCAGCTAAGATCGAGAGGGGTGTCTCTCAAAAGACAGCATCCGGAGATTTATAGACAGCTTTCAATGTACCGTGAAGATTGCAGCGTGAAATTTACACCGGTAACTGTATACCCCAAGGATTCTGTTTCGGGCAGGAGCTTTATGTGCATTATTATGCTTGAAACCAATGAGGAAAACCTAAAAAAAGTCGAAAATGCTGGAGTGAAGGTTAAAACTGTGGATTTAATGAGAAATTCCGTGTCCGAATGAATAATAGTGCTTTAATCAATGATGCTACTTATGTACTTACTACATTAAAGACTAATAATTATTATTAATAACACCAACATTAACACTTATGTAGACCGACCCATTCATTTGTTAGGACATAGGAAATAATTAATGTGATATGTATGAGTATAATTTTGTACATACAGAGCATTTACTATGATATATATATATTTTAATTTAAATGTGCACGTCATTATTTTATACAAAGCCCTAGCAAGGCCATGTCTATAATTTCCTTCAATTCAGACTTTAATCTCTGAATTCAAACTTTAAACTGTGAATTTAGACTCTACCCAGGCAGCAGAGTGACGTCATTTTCCCGTGATATTTACGTGACCCATTACGTAGAAATCGCCAATATAATAACGTTGTAACGACGTAAAAATGACGACAATATGTCTCGTCGAAATTACGTCATCTAAAGACGTCATTTTCACGTCAATCTAGATAATATATAGACGACTTGTTTAAACAGATTCTATAAAGTCCCAAATGTATAAACAGTAGTACACCTGCATTATAAATAATAGTCTTACAAAATAAATATTCAATTTTGGAAACCAATGATTTACATTTTTCAGATCTATTCCAAAAAATTAATCCACAATACATGTTATGCAATTATAGTGTACTTTTTGCATTATATGAAAGTTCTGTATACTACTTTTCCGTTTTTTTTACATAATAGCCGCATATATGACGTACATTAGACGTTTCCTAGATGACGTCGCTAATACGTGTAAAAGAAGACGTTTAAAACACGTCTCTTTTTGAGGGACAATTGACGAATGACGTGTTACACTACAAATCAACGTGAATGAGACGTCATGTGACGTCACTTTGCTGCTTGGGTAATCTCCGAATTCAGACATTAAACTCTTAATTCAGACTTTAATCTCTGAATTCAGACATTAAACTCTTAATTCAGACTTTAATATCTGAATTCAGACAGTAAACTCAATTCAGACTTTAATCTCTGAATTCAGATTTTAATCTGTGAATTCACACTCTAGAGTCTGAATATAGACTTTAATCTCTGAATTCAGACTTTAGTCTTTGATTTCAGATATCAATATCTGGATTTAGACTTTAATGTCTAAATTCAGACAATAAACTCTGAATTCAGACTTTAATCTCTGACTTCAGACATTAAACTCTTAATTCAGATTTTAATCTCGGAATTCAGACATTAAACTCTTATTTTAGATCAGACTTTAATCTCTAAATTCAGACAGTAAACTCTTAATTCAGACTTTAATCTCTGAATTCAAACTCTAAACTCTGAATTTAGCCTTTAATCTCTGAATTCAGATTTTAATCTGTGAATTCACACTCTAGAGTCTGAATATAGACTTTAATCTCTGAATTCAGACTTTAGTCTTTGATTTCAGATATCAATATCTGGATTTAGACTTTAATGTCTAAATTCAGACAATAAACTCTGAATTCAGACTTTAATCTCTGACTTCAGACATTAAACTCTTAATTCAGATTTTAATCTCGGAATTCAGACATTAAACTCTTATTTTAGATCAGACTTTAATCTCTAAATTCAGACAGTAAACTCTTAATTCAGACTTTAATCTCTGAATTCAAACTCTAAACTCTGAATTTAGCCTTTAATCTCTGAGTTCAGATTTTAATCGTCGTACATAACCTTCTTTAGGCATAAAATCATAAGTTCAGAGTTTGATGTCTTAATTTAGAGATTAATAAAGTCTGAATTGAGAGTTTAAAGTCTAAATTATCAGAGATTAAAATCTGAATTGAAAAAATTTACAGACATGGTCTGAGATTAAAGTCTGACATTCAGATATTAAAGTCTGAATTGAAAAAATGTACAGACCTGGTAGGAGTTTTTAAATGTAATTTAAATGTTCTTTGGGTGGTTTTATATCATTGAACTTTAAAATTGAAATACTTTCAATAAGAGATGCAATTTATATATTATCAAAAATATAAGTAATGCATAGGTATTATTATATACTGTACCTATATTGAATTTTAAAAAGTATAGATAACAAATTGAAACCCTTGCCTCATGACCTCATTCATTCCGCTTAATTCCATCTATTCTCTTGGCATCTGACTAAAAGCAATAACGATATGATATGACAGATATATAATATATTAGATGTAAGTAGGTAGGTAGGTAGGTAGGTATATAATTGTTTAAAACTGGTCATCTCTTAATAAGGTAACACAATTTACAATGAAAGCGGGGTGTATTATTATATTTTATTTCCAGTAGCATAATTTTTACATATGTGCGACCTATTCTTTTTCAGTTTGGTTGTAAAACGGTGAATTATTTCGTGTATATAATATGAAGAATATGTACTGTTAATGTTGGTCACCCTATATGTCCTGCAAGGATATGCGGAAAGCCCTTTCCTGTGATTTTAGCTTGTTGTTACTGTAGCAAAGTTTAAAATAAATTATTAATGTTATCTTTTCTAATGTTGCTTTTTATCTCTAAGTAATACCAATTGTAAAAATGCATTGCTCATCCAGAGGAGTACTGACTGATTATAACTTGTTTTCTTTGTTGAAAATTGTACATTTGTAACTTTTTTTATGATGTCATCCTAAATAATAACATGGAACACCATTTTACATAATATAAGTACTATAGTTTTTCAGAAATTGTAATGCCCTCATACTCCTATATGCTATAAAAAGGTTTTAAGCAATAAATGTTGCTGATTTTTTTTATTGTAAAATTCCTCTAAAAAATAATAGGGACTTAAAGTGTGCTACAAGTTCTACAAAAATAAATTAAAATTGCGTATTTTTATACTGTCAGTATATCTTGAAATACATGCATTTGGGGTCACCAGATGAGAAGTCAGAACCTGGGAAATAACATCTTCCATTTAATTCATGAGTAACACTATTCTAGAACGGTAAGTATATATAATTGTCACAATTGACATTTTAACATCACATTGATTTGGAAGGGGTGAACCCAATTAAAAATGTTATTGAATTATGTAAATTCATTGGACTCTGGGCACTTTAAAAGGTGGATTTTAACACATTTTCGAATTTAAATACTTCTCTATTGATAGCTCAATACAACTTACTACACGTCACATACATCAAGGACGTAAAGGCCAGTTTATACATTGACGCAGAGATCATAGATGATCACGGACATTACGCCAGGTTCACACATACAAAATATTAAAATAGCTATATAAATAAGTTCATAACAATGTATTTTTGAATCTAGTTATTGATGTTAAAATTAGATGTGGAGTTTGTACAATTGTAATAGATTCTGCTAAGAGAAAAAGCGCGCTTTTAAAGCATTTCAAAGACCCTTGTTGTGGTAGAAAAAGTGTATCACCCTCCTTCGCTAGTGCGGCATCGATACATGCTGCCCCAAACTCCGGAAAATCCGTAAAAAAAGCAAATTAAAAAATTTTGACGTGCATGTCAGTTTCTGACACGGAACCTACAAAAAACCCTGAAAACAGCGCCAAAATTGAAGATGTGTGCAAACTTGCAAAGAAAAGAAACAGAAACGTAAATTTGTTAGAGTAAAGATTTGTGGCTTATTTCTTTACTCTCAGGCTTGGTCCCCAAACGAGCGTTTACGCGGACGGCGTTTTATTGATCCGCCGAATTCCACGGAGACCCTCTTCCCCATGTACTACTCTGTAAATGAGTGAACATAACCTAAAAAACAACTGTTGTAGTTTGTAGTAACTGTCATGAAATTAGAAAAATACAAAGTAAAGTACATATAAATAATTTAAATATTATGAAGTCGCCAGGAAGAAAACGTTTAATGATGTTGTTGATGATTGTTTCCCGATCGACCTTTCTTTTTGAGAAAAATAATAATAATGCCCCGTTCTCCAAGGTCGCGGGAATTTGAACGAACGTAAAGGTAATACAAAGTGAAATTTAATTATATTAATAAAAAAAAATAGCAAAAATAAATGTTGGGCGCCACCAACGAGATTGAACAGGTCGCTGGTCCTGACTAGCTGTAGCGGAGAGATATGGTCGTGAATTCGAAGGCCGTTGCGATACAAATAAGTTCGGTTTGTGGAATAACAATATTCTTACCTACGCCGGCTTTGACTGCAAAAACACTAAGGCAGGCTGCTTACGTTCACTAAAATATTAAATAATAATCCTCCGGCTAAGCGGATTAAGGACAAATAAAAACGAAGATTTTTTGTTCAAATTACGGAGAAAACAAAACGACAATCCGTCTTAAGTTGACAACGCGAAAAAAAAATCTAAGGAATTATCAAAAGTAGGTATCACTGCAAGCATGAAATGCAAGGCAAAACGCGAATTAAAACGAAGGCGAAATAAACGAAACAGAAGAACACAAATGCGACAAAATTAATTAAACAACAAGTTTCTAACGTTAAGTTCCAGAGGAGAACAATATTAAATATCGAAGCACGATTCAAAAAGCGATCACGCTGTCACTCAAAAAAGCGCGGACTCCCTGATTTTTGAGACATTTTTCAGGCAGCCGCAGTTCCGCTTTTTGTTGGTCGGCGTCACACGTAAATATATCGAAAATCGTATTACCCATAGCTTGCATTTCGCTGTGCAATCTATTGCGGTATGTAACATGATACAAAATAAAATCAAAACTGATAGGTTATGTCTTACTTAAAATACGCCGAAAAGTTAAAATAAAACCAACTTTTCGGCGGAATTGGCGTATTGACCTTGAACCGAAATCGCGCCCTGTGATTGGTTGGGAACATTTGTACGCGTCTGTCAGTCCGCTAAAACGCTCGTTTGGGGATCAGGCCTCAGTTCTCAAACAAAAATGGCTAACTTTTCCACAATAGATACCACAAGTTCTGACAGTGAACTAGAATCAACAATAAAATTTAAAAACAAAAAGTACATGCAAATGAAAACTGTTTGTGGTAATACAGGCGGACGGTTACAGTATATATCACTTCTATCTTGTGGTCATAAGCGCACACCCAAAATTTTTCTAGTCTTCTTGGTATTAGGCAAATATATCCAGGGCATTCCTTACGTTTTTTTCCAATTTTACCTAAGGCATTCTTTACATTACATTAAACATTTTTTAATGCTTTTAATCGCAACGCAAACCTCACAAAAAAAGATCTGTATAATATAAATCCTTTCGCAAACCACAAGTATGTGGTGCAACCACAGCGTTAGCAGGAAACAGCAAGGTAATTCCCAGTTCTGTGGCGTTACAGAGAACCACAAAACATGAGCGATCAGAGATTTGACATTTATCCACAGACAGAGATTATAAATAAGTATATTATCAGTGATATTATGTGTTCTGTGCATGTGTATAGATAGTGTGCTCGTTTACCGACTCTCGGCAATTTGAAAAAAATGCTGTAGGGGGCGGCACGGAGTATGAGGACAGTTTAAACAAAAGTACGTTGTAGGTCTGTGAGCGCCACCATCGATTTGATTGCACAAAAATAAAAAATATCAGCATCTTGGGTAACAAGGTCATCAACATTAGCTTCAAAAGGAAACGAAATATTCGATAATTTAGTGATTTAACCGTTATTGTAATGTGATTACTAGTGAATTGTGCGTTTTAATAGTTTAAAACAAACGGTAAGTGCTTTGGAGACAATAAATTCCTTTGTAAAAATTAAACGTTTCCAAATACCAATAACGATTTTTTTTATTAAACCATGTAAAATATGTAAACTTGCTTCAATTGGTTCGCCGATTGAATGATCTTTGCCTTTCTGAAGAATAGAATAGGAATAATCAATGTTGAAAGTAAGAAATTGTTTTCAATGTCCTAAAATCCTATCTACTCTTGTGCTGTCATTTGTGATTGTTTACGAGACGAGTGATCTACATAATATGAAAATTGCCGCCGATTTCAAAATGTATTTTCCGGTTTTATGTTGAGCTACACGAAATATTTTCCTTCTAGGCTAGATAACTATAATTTTATTAATTATTTGACTA
Source organism: Tetropium fuscum (assembly GCA_964058915.1). Taxonomy (NCBI): domain Eukaryota; kingdom Metazoa; phylum Arthropoda; class Insecta; order Coleoptera; family Cerambycidae; genus Tetropium; species Tetropium fuscum. The sequence goes on along the minus strand of CAXKVY010000496.1, from coordinate 556,435 downwards.
GATTTTTCTAAAATGGTATTAGGTAGTACATGACTTGTGAAAATAATAGTGATTTGGGTATTATAAAATAGTTAATAGCTAAGTAGTGTAATAATGTACAAAATATTTATACTAAAATTTGTTTCAGATAAAAACAGACCAGTACCATGTTACTGCCTACCTAAGGAAGGTTTTATTTTTGGTCTTTTTCCCCCCACATTTAACCATGTAAGGCAAGAGAACATGTCAAAGGGCAACTGTTTCAATCAGTCACCACTGGAATCAGAAGGCAGCTGTTCTAAGGTATTCCAAAATGAGGATGACCTACAAATGAATGGTGATATGTGTAGTGAGAACTTTCTACCAAATAATAATATTTGCGATGAAATTGTGTCTTCAATATATAATCAGCATGATGGCAGTGATGTGTTAAGAAAGGACTGTGACTCTTATGGAAGTGTATCCCATAGTAATAGTATGATAAAAGCAGATTGTGAAGACAGCTCTGAAATGGAAGTGAAGGAAGAAAGTGACAATTGCTCCGTGAATCCTTCCGAAGATACAAACTCTATCAACGATGGTAACACAACAGACTCTCAAAATACAGAAGCCCAGACTTCTGATCCATATAATATTAATAACGATAAGTCTTTAGAGGAAGAAAAAAAAATGGATTCAGAACAGAGTAACGGTGTTAATAAGAAAACCAACTATAAGAAAAAGAAATTATCTAGTGGACCGGGAAGGGGACGTCCAAGGAAGGCGCTGGTTGCCATGTACCACAGTCAAATCAGTGGGGATAAGAATACTATTAAAATCCGAATTAAAAAAAGCAATTTTACTGCACAGGTACAGGTTAGTTCTAGTTATAAATTTATAATACAAAATTATTTTTATTGTTATAAAAAATACTAAGATATATACCTACGGTCTTGTGGGCCATGAAATATGAAAATTATTCCTGTACATTTAGATAAATAGGGTGCTAGAAGTGTCATCACATTTACTTGTCAAATTCAGATGATTTTTAACATTCGGGGTTAAGACCAGGCAAATATAATTGCGCATATAGAAAATAGGCGTTTTCATATTTTACACTTAGGATTTATTTTCTTTGATAAATGCACCATTAAAACTCGGTAACTTTTCTTTCATTTAGAAAACAGCGCAAGCCTCAATAATGTGAAGCTACTAGTGTGTATTGATCATTTTGGATCACCTAAGGATTTTGGATTATCTAGAGGAGCAAACAAAGTTATTTTTGTTTATAAATAAACACGTAAATTATAAATAATTAAGCAAATTACATCATTTTATCTTAGAAAAACTAAAAATCACTTTATTTACTGTCAGTACTGCTCACTCACCTGATTTTAATATGTTGTGACATCAGCTGCTAGTATTCTAATATTGATATCTAATGGTAGTATAGAACTTCTTGATTAGTATTAGGTTTTTAGGGTGACTTAGAATTTTCAAAAACAAGTATGAAAATAATGTAAGCTTTATTCATTTGCTTTTAGACCAGCCGACTGCGTACAAGACAAACACAAACACATTTTTTAACTCTATTGTTTTAAAACTATTCGAATTATTGTCTCTGTGTCGAATGGACACATTATCATTGTGCTATTGCTCGAATGCATGTACCTATATTGGTTAATGTAGATTTATATACCTACCTACTAGGTATAAACCTAGCTTCATATAAAATAAAAGTATGGTCGCATCCTTTTCTTTCTTCTCTTTTCTGCAGCCGTTATTTAATGCCTTCTCGTTTTTTTGTCAAAAACAGATAATATAAATGGATAAATCGACCAAGAGAAATCGCTGGAAATAGTTTTCAAGTTCGTAGCTCAGCCGCTAGGGGGCGCAATCTATAGCCAAAACATACAGTGGCTAAGACAGTGGTGACAATAGCATATAAGCTCCGCCCACCCGCCATGTTGCTACTAAATCTAAATATGTCCATCATTCTTTAAAAGAAGGTTTAAATTAAAATTAGTTAAAAATTCACTTTTTTTTAAATACTGACGAATGAGTTTTATTATATTCATTCTGATTAATCAGTAACATGTTAATTTTGCCATTAATTTGTTAAAATAGCCTTATAATATTATAAAATGTAGAGAAATGTAAACAAGATATTTAAGTTTTAGCGTTGATTGAAGGTTTTAGGTACTATTTAGGTACAATCAATGTCCAGCAACAGACTTACAGCTGATTTAACATTTTTTTAATAACAATTCCTCTGTTAAATATAAGCTTATACCTAACTGTGGTATGATTTAGGAAACAAACGAATGATAAATTACACACAATATTCAACACCCAAAGTTGAAACTACTTTATAGTCGCTAAACTAGATTTTAGGCAAACATATCATAATAGAAAACACTGTTACAGTTTCAGATTTAAAAAAAAATATATATTTTCAAATATAACTTTGTAAAACCTAGAGCCTATAGATACATGAAAATTTTTTCACATATAAAAGGGCACAGATTAGATTTTTTTGTTACTGAAATAAAAAATTCATACAGTTTGATAAAAAAATTTATTTAAAATTTAATTCAGCTATGAAATTATATTTAATATTTTTTTTATATTTATTATATTTATTATATTATATTTTATTATATTTACCTTTTAATGATTTGAATGCCTTAATTTTTAATGAGTTAATTCACTTGTATCACCAATATTTTCGTCCTCTACTTCATCATCTTCTAACTGAAAAGAGTTTTCTTCCGTCTCCAGTGAAGTTTAAAAATTTAAAACTAACAAGGGTTTTTTTTAATTTGTTATGTAGTTGACTACTAACAAAAAGAAATCTGGTCGTCGAAAAAAACATAAAATAGCATCAGATACCGACACGTCCGATTATGAAAAGAAACCCAAACGGAACAGGCCAAGTGCCGCTGATAACGACGTATCTAGCACCCAGGAACAAGAACCTCTCGTGGAAGGTCCCTGGGGTGACCCGGAAAGAATACCTAGCACAGTACTTCAGAGAATATTTCAACATTCAGTTGCTCAGGATGGATGTCTGCCATCATTAATAAGGTATTTCTTTATTTTATGGATATGCATCTATTTATCGTAATGTGCGCAATGGTAACATTAACTTAATGTCATATTTCATATCTTTTAGATTTGCAAAAGTATGCCGTTTATGGCGTGATGTGTCTCTCTTACCATCACTATGGTGTAAGGCCGATTTGAATTATGTTAAGGAGAAATACAGAACTGATTTGAGGATACACTGGCTCATACTGAACAGGCTGGAACAATGTCAAGATCTTAATATGGGTAAGTATCATGACATTTGAATTTCAGTCGCTTTTGAAAAAAATGATTCCTGTAAAATCTTTGTTTTCAATAACCATTATGACTGATTGCTCTTGCGTCTTTTGGAATGCAGAAGAACTGCCATTAACAAATGTTTATTAATTAAGCAATTTATTCATAGCAGAAAGTAAAACGAAAAGAAATGAACATATCAAGATATTCCATATATAGATGAAAGGTAATAAGATGGTAATAAAAGGATTAAAGTCATTATTGATACAACTAAAACAAATGAAAAACTAATCAAATATGAAAAAACCTAAACAATGATTTCAACAAATATTTTGCTAATATTTCAGTAGGTTTATTTAAAAAAAAAATTGGTAAAACAACTTTTAACTTAAACTTTTTTATTTTAAATCAGTTTATTTTACCTACCTAAAAGTACCTGTAGGTACTTTTTTTAATTTTTTGTCTCTCGTATAACTGAAACTATTTCTTCAGGCTTAACATTTCGTTGTTTTCTATTAAATCTTTATAATATGGAGAATCGGTTCCTATCGGTTGCCTTTTTTAAATGGTTTAGTTTCTTATATTTGTTACACATCCTGCAAAAATTTGCAACCACTTCTCGATGAGCTAGAGATTTGAAATTTGGTAGGTGTTTAGTGTCTTGGTGACAATCAAATTTTATTTTTTTTTATTACAAAAGAATCAAAATGGCGGATCCAAAATGGTAGACTTTCCTATTTATGAACGGATTTGTCTCAAACTTGAAACTTTGCGGTATTTAAGATTACTCAATACAATTTTTGACCCAAACTAAAAAAAATCAATATGGCGGATCCAAAATGGCGCAGATTGCGATTTATAAATCGATTTGTCTGAAACTTGAAACTTTGCTGTGTTTAAGGTCTCTCAATATAATTTTTGACTCAATCTTGAAAAATCAAAATGGCGGACGTTTCTATTTATAAATCGATTTGTCTCAAACTTGAAAAACGTGAAAAAATTTTTGTCTTAAACTTTAAAAATTAAAAAGGCGGATCCAAAACGGTGTTTACGGTCACTCAATACAATTTTTCCCTCAAACTTAAAAAAATCAAAATGGCGGTTCCAAAATGGCGGATTATCTTATTTATGAACCGATCTGTCTCAAACTTAAAACTTTGCTGCGTTTAAGGTCACTCAATACATTTTTTGACCCAAACGTAAAATAAATCAAAATGGTGGACTATCCAATTTACTAACCGATTTGTCTCAAACTTGAAACTTTGCTGTGTCTTAAACACACTCAATAAATTTTTTCACCCAAACGTAAAAAAATCAAAATGGCGGTTCCAAAATGGCGGATTATCTTATTTACTAACCGAGTTGTCTCAAACTTGAAACTTTGCTGTGTCTTAAACACACTCAATACATATTTTGACCCAAACTTAAAAAAATCAAAATGGCGGACGATCCTATTTACGAACCGATTTGTCTCAAACTTGAAACCTTGCGGTGTTTTAGGTCACTTAATACAATTTTTGACTCAAACTTAAGAAAAAATGTGTCCTAATTATTTTGTAGTTTTTAGTACAGCAGAGGATTTAAAATGAAACCATTTAACTTAAAAGATTTGTTACCTATTTTTTAATTGTTTTTTGTTTGTCTTTATTTATTTCCCACATCTTGTACTTTTTACTATCCCCTGTTAAAATAAACGATTTACTTACTTACTCACTCACTTTTATTTTTAATCTTTCAGGCGAGTGGAAAGTACGAGACATCCAAGCATTTCTGGAAGCCCTTTGTGAGCACTGTCCCCGTTTAAAGGGTTTGAACCTCAGCGGTTGGAAAGGAATTACTCCGGATCACATAAAATACCTGACCACGGAATGCAAGAAGCTAGAACGTCTAGATTTATCGTCCATTAATGTGCGTCAATGTTTATATTAAATAGAGTTTGCAGCATTATAAGTTTTCCTATTAATTTTTAGTCCGCATCGGCTATAAATGCTCAACCATTGGTCACTCTAAGCCAAACCATGTCGAGTCGTTTGACGCATCTTGTATTGGCCCACAACAAGATTGCCGGCTTTACACAAATCATGACGGCTCTTTCGGTAAGGAATTATTCTTAACTTTATTCTTAATGGATTTATTTTGTAACTGAAGTATTTTTTCTTTCAGACAAATTGCCCAAATTTGCAGCTCTTGGACCTCTCGAACGTTAGGACATTCGCACATAATATGTCGCTCCTCCATGTTGAAAAATTACAAATTGGGTGCCCCAAATTAAGAGTGCTACGTATCACGAATAGTCAATTATGGATGGCACCCGCTAGTCTGACTGAACAGGTATGTGCTATTATTGTTGACCTCAAACATTCTACTGAATTTCTCTTAGCCTTTAGCGAAAATTATGATTTGGAATGACATCTAGAAACTTTTTGAAAAATTTGAACTGGGGCCGGTAAAAATTACAAAAGTTAGAAGCAATTTAGAAAAAAAGGGGGGGGTTCGTTTTTTGCAAATATCTCAGAAACTATTGCAGATATCGGAAATCAACAAAAAGATCCTTAAAGAGCGGGAAATAACCTAAAAAAGAACCCACATCCCGGAATTCTACCATTAATATTTATAATTTTAATTTAGAGGTGAAAATGGGGCTAAAAATTCGTGATGTGACTGTCGTGCCCGATTCGGACACTTTAATTATTTCAACCCGTTAAATACGAATATTAAGAAACAAAAAAATTCACATACGTTTTGGATACTTGAATAAACAATAATTTATTGGAAAAAAAATTCAATACTTAGACATTATTGTAAAACATTCTCTTAGCCATTTTTTTACGGCACAGAAACTCTAAATACTGTAACGTAATAATATTCCGTTCCATTAAATATAATATACTTATATTTTGTTTTAAATTCAAAATAAAAAAGTTAAAAAATAATATTTCGGTACAATTTTTGTGTACAGCGCTTGAACTGACAAAGTATGGTGATCCAATCGATAAACTATAAGGTACAATATGCAATAATTAAATATTTATTTTATTATCAAGACAAATTAAGTGGTATAATATATCAAGATAAATATATTATGTGTTTATTACTCAGGAAAAATAATGACCTCATATAGTAGGGGTGTCAGAAAATAAAACGTGGAGTTGAACTTTGAACGGAACCCGTTGAAATAGGGCTTGATTGAAAGATGTCAACGTACTAGTAAGCCATTAAAAATCTAGTAAGCCATGAGCGAGATACGCGTCATGGTTTTTTATTGCATGAAATTTTGAAAACGGTACTTTTTCACTTTTCTCTATAATGGAAAAAGCAATGATTTTGCAGAAAATACTTTTGAAACAAAAGTTGCTCAACGGATGATTTTACCTAAGGATTAAGCATTTCAAAAAAATTGCAAACATTTTTCCCTGCGATATTTAATGCCAAAGTTTAAAAATGTTAAAAAATAAAAATATTGTTGCCTCAATCCAGTAAGCCGATAGTGCTGCTTGTTTTACGCTCAATCGAGCGTGGAACCTACAATTTTGCGTTTTAACATGGAAATACGCAGTTTACGCTTATTTTTCCTAGATAACGTTCTGTTGAATACATGGTGTCGCCCAGTAATAAATGAATACGCAAATATTTGAAATTTAGAGGATGTACAAGAAGAACAAGGAGATAAAGCAGCATAAAAAAACCGGGTTACTATAATTGTTTGTATTCTTACAACACCGTATATAATTTTTCAGTCTCTTTTAAATAAATAATAGTAAATTGCAAGAATTTGTGTAGGTGTTCATTTATAACCGGACAACACCATGTATTCACCATGTATATTTTTTATAATTTGTGAATTATAAAATTCAATTAAACAAATAGATTATAATAAAATATTTACAATTAAAATAAATCATACAAAAATTAATTCAGTTTCAACATAATTTATTTTACTTTTTAATCTGATTTCAGATTTTTTATAATTCTTTTACTTTCTTTCATAATTTTTTTTTGGTGAGTGAAAAACCAGATGAGAAGTAGCAACTTTTTGTATTATTTTCTTATGAAATACGTAAATTAATTTTTATAGGTGGCTTCACCTGGTTTTCCAATGCTGGAGGAATTGTCATTGGCAGGCCTTGAGGAGGATCAGACGACAACCTCAAGGTCTGTGGACGACGACTGTATCGAAAGGTTACTGAAATGTAGTACAAAATTACGTTTGTTAGATGTGAGAGGATGTAGTAAACTTACCGATTCCGGTTTGGTACGTGTTCCTGCTTGGGATTTGGAACATTTATTTTTAAGTGGTAAGTTCAACCTGCTGTTGTTAGATTTTATTTTATTTGTCCAATCGCTCCGATAATGACTCGATAAGCTCTTGCATGGTGAGGCTGAAACATTTAAGACGACAGGACGCTACACGTGTAATACCTGCTGAATGAATTAATGGTTTTTATTAGAAAAAAAAAACAGTTGCCACGTACAATAAATAAATACATGATTACATTATACGCGATTAAAAGTGCACATTGTAGATAAATAAAAATAATAACAAACCACAAACCGACTCACCCCTCATAGTGGACTCATTTGGGACAAGCCATAAATCTGTGTTTCTTGGCCTGAATTCGACCTCCTATTGGGATTATTTAAAAAAAACGAAAAAAATTTCGATTATTCTGTGAGGAATCCAATTTTTTGAAAGAAATTCAACAGTTTGTAGTCGGCAAATATGTAAAAATGGAACCTCGAATAGTAGAGAGAAAATCTGGGTGTACGGTAGCTTAGTTGAGGGAGCATTGGCCCAGAAAGCCAAAGGTCCCGGGTTCGATTCCCGGCTGGGCTAAAGCAAATTTTATTCTACTACAATATCAGAAGTGGGATTAGGAACTCTGTCTGACAGCACAGGTCTTTCTGCGATTTACCGAGGTGTCGGATTATGGCCGACAGCCGAGGACGGCTGTAGTAGGAGTTGTATTAGGCAAATATGTAAGAACGGAACTTCGAATAGTAGAGAGAAAATCTGGGGGTACGGTAGCTTAGTTGAAAGAGCATCGGCCCGGAAAGCCAAAGGTCCCGGGTTTGATTCCTAATAAAACTATAAAACATAAAAAACTTGAAATAACTATATTTATTGGTTTTAAAATTATACTCTTTAAATATCAATTCTTGTGGAAATGGCTGGGGTTTTATGGTTCCAAAAATTTGAGTGGCCCATTGTTTTAACATCGTAACTCACTTAGTTACAATACAAACGACTTTTAACGGTGCTCATTTTGAGGGTCTTTCCAAGTACTACAAAAAGTGTTCTGAGTTTTTCTGGAAAAATGTATTGGTTTTCGTTATTTAACGTTGAATACTTTACACCAAATTGTTGCAAAAAAAAGTTTTCTTCCACGAGCGATAACTCTTTATTCTGGACCCACGTTTTTGGACGTTTTCGAGAACAATCTGTTTTCAATCATGGATAACTCAAAAAATAAGTCTATCGAAATAGTTTATAGAACATTTTTATTTAAAATTTGTCCCTTTATCCATTTCCGGGGTTATTTTGAATGAAAACATTTCCATCCATCCTCAGAATTTAACGCAGCACAGGCTCTAGAGAACACAGAAAAGGCAAAATAGAAAATGGCCGCATGGCAACAAAAAAAATCGCCTACCTCATTTCAAGCTGTTTAATCCGACTTACAGTCGATTATGTGCGGGTTAAAAACGCACATTGGCGCAATATTACTATGAGCCATCCCCTAACTACTCACCAAATTTGGAGTATTGGTACGTTTTATTTTGAAAATGGACGACAGTACGTAAAATATATGATCAATAGTCCATATTGCATATAATATGCTTTATTGTAGCGAATCGGATTTTTTTTTAGCTTGTTACATCACCAGGCTACAGAATTCTGGTTTGGAATTGATTGTCCAAAAATGGGCTCACAGTCTCCTAGAGGTGGATTTAGCGTGGTCTACTGCAACCACACCTTTGGATGCGGCTGTTTTTGCGTTAGCGGAGAAGGGATCGGAGTCCAAGTTAAGGTAAGAGAGCAACCGCAGAGAGAATCGCTACATGTTTCGAAGAATCATACTTTATTTGATCAATAGTAGTGATCGATTTCGTGTGACGTTTTAGAATCCTGAACCTGTGCGGATCATCGGTGGGCCTTGAACCCGTAAAAGCAGTGTTAACCAAATGCCGCAACTTGCATTCCATAAACCTCCAATCTTGCAGAGCACTGCCGAGGGGCATAAAACGTCTCTACACTGGTAAACAAGTCGATGATCTTAGGAACAGTTTACAGGACAAGCCAAAGACTGAAGTGAGTGAATCGGAAAATGAACGATCGCCCGTCCAGGCGGCCATTTCGCCTAGAAATCAGTGATTGTGTTGGCTGGTTTCATTTGTGTAATCCTTGAATTTATCCGACCCGAAATCAGGCTGCACTTGTCTTAATAAAACCGACTAAGATTCTAGAATACCAAATATTAGAGCAGGTTATCAAATGTTTGTTGTTTCTTTTGTGAAGATTCAGTACAATTTGTGACGTATGATGTATTGAGCAGAAGTACATCTAAATTCGAGAAATTTTATTGAAATGACTTTACCAGTTTCGAGCAAAGCTTATATAATTTTTCAGTACTAGCTGATAGAATGTTCTTATAAAAATTAGCATTTATTTACCTTTCCGTTGATCGTTTATAAATATTGATATTCCTAACAAGGTTTCTTTTAGGAAAAGCCAATTACTGAATACTATGTCATTGCTATGCAACGAAAAATATCTGTGTTGATAAGGAATTTCAAGGCATTTCAGTTATCCGTGAATAAAAGCTCAACATTTATTAAAAATAATCGATTATTTCCCATTAATCGATGAACAATTATCAGTTAATCAAATGATTAATTGATCGTTCGATTAATCGATCATTCAATGATCGATTAAAAAAATGATCGATCATTTGTTTAATCGAATGATCGAATAATCGATGATCAATTAATCGGTAATCGATGAATCAGTGATAGTAATAGATTAATCGATTAATATTAGTTAACCTGAAAATCTATTTCTTGGTAAGTTTAAATTATACAAATAATTTGCGAATATTATGAGCATAAATAAATAAAATCATTTCCAATATATTTACATCCTCCTTTAAGGACTACTAGATAATTACAATTATTTTTCTACGTTGCCCCCGTAAATAAATAAATATCTAGTGGGTTAAGAAGGTTAAAAAAAATATATGCGCAGGCCAAGATGGTCCCGGATAAAACACTGCATAAGCTATGCTCGTAACTCTCAATGCAATGGTACTATCAAGAGGAATTTCACCACTTGACGATATCAATTCTTCGCCACATTCGCGCCCTCCAGCCATACTTGGGATAAAATGTATGTAACTCTGTGACTTAATTTTGACCACATAATAAGTGGAGAATGTCAATACTTAAAAAACTGAGACCATAAAGGAAAAAATGAATAATAAGGTATTTTCACTATTTATTTTTGTACAAAAGAAATGTAAAGTAAGTTTATACACGTTATATTTTATTAAGACATTTGCAAATTTAAAAATTGTGAATGGCAATACTAATTTTTCGTGAAAATAAAAACAGTGTTTGTGTAAATCGAAAAATCTATTATATTTTCTAGTGTAAAAGAAAATCGCCAAACACAATTTTTCCGTTTAATAAATATTTAATATTTAAAATTTGTTGTTTTGGAAATTTATCCGATTTAGGTTTTATTTAATTTTGATAAATTTTATATTAATATTAAATTTATAACCATACAACAGTTTTATTGAAAAATTATATAATTGTTACATATTTTTTTAATATAATTTTAGGGAATAATATTGTACAGTACCTGTCGAAAATGTGGTTAACACCAAAATATATTAGAAATTTACATTTTAGTGAAAACTGGTAATAATAATTGAGAATCTCTTGTATATTTATAAAATTTACTATTTTAAGGAAATTATCGCCAGCACCATTGTATAAAACATGTTTTATATAAATATTATATTTATTTCGGATGGAATCTGAAATAAATTCTTTCTGAAAATCATACTGCCTTGTTTGTTACGGAAAATATGAAAATGATTAACGGAATAAATTTAGTCATAATTGTTGATATTAACAAAAGTGTTTCTTAAGAGGCAGTCTGATATTCATTTAATATACAGGGTTTTTCAAAAACAGTATATACGTAACATAACATCAATTATTATACTACCATAGAATAGAAAAATTGGAAATTAGCATCTTTGAACATCATTTCCATTGAGGTGTGTAATTTGAAAAATGCGGCAAATGCTATTTTATATCATAATTGGGTTTGGGTTTTTTGCGGAATTAAATTTCCAATGGAGAAACAGAGGATAAAATTCAAGTTTTTCTCTACACTTCGTAAGAGAATATTAGAGAATTTTCTGTCATATTTTAGTTTTTTTCCCTTTTCATTTACTAGCAGCCGTATTTATATCTTTTTCGTACTTCCGGGACTGAAGTAAGTAATAACTTGACTTCCTATGACAGAGAATTAAATATTGACGGAAATCCCATTTTATTCCCAAACATGCGTTTCATTGATTTAATATTTACCTAAATTAATGTTGTTATTGTTTGTCATATTGACCAGTCTCTCCTGGGTGAATGCTGCAGATATTGGCTGCCCTTTTATCAAAATCAGATACATCTTCACTCATAGGGAGCTCGACACTAGCAATGACAGTGTCTCCAAATTAATGTTGTCAAAACGTAACATTATTTCGTTTACGAATTTGTCAATCAGTGACTCCCTTTATAAGTACGAAAAATATCGTATATACCCCGCGACTGAAGTACTTTTTATTCCTCAGGTAAATTATGGCCTTCTCTACGGTCGGGCCATAAACTTTACTTTCACGATTAAAAGTAGTACGGAAATGAGTCAGTACGAGCTAATGCCATAAATATGGGTATGACTTAACGTCCGAAGATTTTTCTTCAACATCTTTTAATGAATCTCTTAACACGGTCAATTTGTGGTATTTATATTTTTTACTGCAGATTTATTTTTTCTATTAATTATAAAATAAGGCAAAAATGCATGTGGAATCTAATGATCCCAAAAAATACTTTCCATAACACTGATTTTTTAGACCCATTTTGTTCGTCTTGTAAACAAACAAAAAAATGTATCCAATACTTTCATATAAAGTGATTTTTATTGATGATATTTTAAAGGCATAAAGTGGCCCATAAGTCACTAGTGACATAAAGTGGTGAGCTAAAAGTATACTTTAGATCACTTGTGAGGTAAAGTAATTTAGTCAGTAATGACAGAATCCATTCAGAATTTAATTAGCAATAAGCTATTCGTATTGTATTTATATTTTTGGAGAAACACTGTTGACATTGACATTGACAGCTTACAAAAATTCGGCGACACGACATTTTAATAATTTTATTATTTGTCACTGAAAAAGCATTTATATGAAAGTGTTGAATACAATGTTGTATTAGACACGTGCCATAACATATAAGCGCCCTTTGGCTCACGGGCAAAGCTTTTCTTGCGTGGCGACGTGACATATTAATGTGTTATGTTACCACAAGCCTAATAAATAACTATAATTATTTTTTGGGAGCTTTAAATTCCTAGAATTTGTAAACTTAAATTTGGTTTTATGCGTTGTTAGGGATGGAATTTATCGAAAAATATCCAAGGACCCTTTTTTGTTGGAAATTTCATTCCCAACAAGATGCGATATTTATCTTAAATACATTCAGAGACACTAAAATACCAATAAAATAAAGCAACAAAAAAATATTTTCCTCTAATGGCAAATAAATAAATGATGTTTAAATAACGGGTTACGCTTTCAAAGGTATTCGATGCAGTAATCACACAATATATAAATTTTTTTATTCTATTATAAATGGTCGAAAAATATCGACAGTGCAACATCAAAATTCAGCATGTTCAGGCCCATCGTCAGACATTGAAAGGATAGACTGACCAGGATAGATAATTTTTGAAATCAAAAAAAATAATAGTAGGATGAAACCCATTGGAAAAGGAAGAGAATATAACGAAAATGAAAGGAAACATAATTTACAGGCGATCTGAAGTCGGGAAGTGAGGGGATAAAAAATAGTTTATCTCGATTTCCAGCGAAACTACAAGTCCTATGGGAAAAAGTTTAATGGCAAAATTGTAGGTAATAAAAAGATCTATAACTTCTGTATTTATACTTTTTTCACATAACCTCAAAATTTATGTGAAAAATTCAAATAACTGTTTTTGGTTTTTTATTTTTCTTTTACAAAAATTTTTTTTTTAAGAAATGTGGTGATAACTTACCTTTTTATGTCCCAAACGCACTGTAATTTTTTTGGTTTAAAATATTTATTTTTTCACCTTGTTTTGACTTAATATCGAAAAAGCACCCTAATTTTCAATTGAAAATTCTTACGCCAAAATATCTGCTTTTTTTAAAAAGGTCGGTGGGCTTTTACCGAATCAAATGATATGGCTCTCAATTCACAAGTTTCAAAAATTTTATATTCAGCATAGTGTAAATGAAGGATGACAGCAACTACAAGATGAATATGAACATGATGTGATTTAATCGTTGTTTAGTTAGCATTAGCATCAACGATATGAAACTTATTTGACTGTTTTGGGACGAAGTACAATTGCAATATTTCCGGATTTTTTAGAATAACCCTGTATAATAACATTTAAATACCTTAGAACATGGTAGTATGTGTGTAAATGTGTAGAAACTTTCTGTTGTATATTCTGTCAAGTTAGTAACATTAATGTTTTCTAACAGATAAATATTATGGTTATGTTAATTTTTACATTTGTGCACCTAAGATATAATCTGTACTAATATTATGTATATTATTTATATATAAATATATTACTAGGTTGAAATAATGACAAAGGTCGATTTATTAGTGTTCAGGAAATAACTTCTTGACATTAAGCAACACTCAATAATCTTGGTTATTGAAGGGGTAGTCACCCCTTAACCTTAGGCAACACTCAATACGATGAGACACTCCATCCTCTCTCCCTTGTTTTAAAATCTCAGTTGCCCATTGACACATCCCATTCACAAGCTTTCAAACCGTCCATGAGAATAATACATGAGAATAATAATTGGCACATGAAGACAATAATAATTGGCACAAGAATAATAATGGCACATGAGAATAATAATTGTTATTGAAACATTATTACTCTACCTCTACCCTTTAACCTATCCATAACATCAGTGCTTTTATCCTATTGTGCAACGATTCACCTGGTTCCACCTGAAGATATAAGGAGGCCTCCAGCATATAGAAGACAACACAGAAAGGTATTTAGCATATTCAATTTCCCCCCTATGTTTTTGTCAACGTTAGTTGACTGGTCCTTCGGCTAATTAAAATGAACCTTTAAATTCTAATTAATTATTATAACAACTTTCGATCAACAACAATTAGATTATAGTTTGATAAGAGCCTGGTTTCTAATAGATCGTTAAGAATTTTTTCGTTGACAGCTTCGTGCGTATCAGATGTATTATAGTTATATGATGTGTGAAATGAATTACTTGGACGAACCTCTAACAGAATATAATATGATCATTTTCTAAAGTGAAGAGAAAACATCTTAAAATAAAATAGTATTTTGTTCGCAAGTGTTGAAAAAGCGGTATTAGTGACTTAAATGCAAAAATCTGAAAAATGAAACTTTGCAACTAAAGTTTATCCGCTGTAACTTTTTTACTATTTATGCTATTGTAATAAATAAAAAAACTGAATGTGTATTTTTTAATTCTCTACAAGAAACTATATTACATAATTTCCAAAAAAATATACCGTTAACGAATTATTTACAAAAACTAAAAAATCCAAGATGGCGGCTAAGATTTTCCAGAGTTCCCAGAATGGAAGACTTTGGGACTTTTAGTATATTAGTAAGGAGGGTATGACTTACTTATAAAAAAAATTGTAGCTTGTTAAAAAAAATTTCCTTGCATTTGTCTAATGGTCCTGGTCTATTAATTTGGTGCTCTGGGCCCCGAGAAAACATCTTACGTGACATTTCACGTTTTGGCCCAATATTATCTGCCCTGTCAAAAGATCGTATGTCTGACAACTATGTAACTCTTTGGAATTATTCTGTTATCAGCAAAATATCGTATGTCCCAAAATAAAATTAAAACAACATTTTTCACATAAAATAACATCGCCAATGGATTTAAAATAAAACCATTTCAAACAAAAAAAATAACGGTCTGTAAAATTTAGTGTATGGCATTCTGGAAAAAACCAATCGATATATACAACTTTTCATTGTGGAATTTAATAGTTTAATTGAATATTGAGAAATTTGAGAATTACATGTGGCAACAGCGATTGTAAGCGGTCAGTGAACTTCGTAAACATTTTATACGCACTGTAGGCGCAAAAAATACATGGTGGCAGAAATCGCCATCCTAATGAAATTGTCTCCATACTTTAGACTGAACATGTCCAAATCAGCGCATTTCTCTATGGTTTTCCAATAGATGGCTACAAAAGATTTAGTTGCAAGAAAACCAATATGATCCATTAATTTTATTTATAGATATTTTAATAGAACAATAATTTAGTACTCTAAAAATCCATCAACAACAAGCATTATTTATTTTAAAAGGTCTACTACCTACAAAATTACATACAAACTAGCAGCAAGTGAATATTTAAATCATAATACAGCCTTTGTTTATATTTAAAACCCTTTTTTTATTTTTACATTAAGATACACCATTTAATAGATCACTTATATAGGTTTCGGGGTTCGTTACCACATCCAACAAACCTGAAAGCACAGAAAAAAAATCGAGTTAATATATAAATAATTGCATTTAAAAGGCTGATTTTAAATTTAAAAAAGAACAACTGAGAATTACCTGCTACATCACAGAACTCTGGAAAGGAAGTACAAGGTAAAAGTTCCTCGGTATAACACGATAAGAGCTTCTCCGAAGACTTCATCAAAGCTTCATCATTATGGCGAATATAATCTGCGAGATTATTGGGCCACTGTTCGTCGGGACCGGTGACATTCTGCAAGATAAAAAGACATCCAGAATTCACATACATAATTTTCCCATTTATTTCCTTACCTTAAAGAAGTAGTTGTAGATTCCATCTACCAAACCAAAAAATATCAAATACGGTTTGTAAATATTATAATCTTTAACTTCTTTATCGGTCAAATTTTTAACGGGCCCGGCGGGCTGACAGTGTCTAGCTTGTGCCAGGATAATGAGCCTGTTAAGGTGAGCGCTACGATGTGTCTTCCATATATCTTCGGGGAACAAAAGAATGGACATTGTGATCCAGTAAAGGGGGCCCTCGGCGTCATAAGCAGATTCCACCCATTTTTCAGTGGCCGTCGTTTCCAGGTATGCCAGTAAAGCGGACTCCTCCCGTTTATTAACCCGGGTTCTGCAACATAAAATTGCATATATCATAATTAGTAGAGGTATGTTTACTTTGGATCTTAAAGTACATATATAATATATAGTAAGCCATTAAAAAAGTTACAATGAGTGAGATAAGCGTTATGGTTTTTTAATGCAAAATAATTTTGAAAACGGCTTTTTCCCAATTTTTTTTCAATGACGGAGAAAGTAATGATTAAAGAGAGAAAAGTTCCAAACAAAAGTTGTTTCGAGGATCAAATTCGAAATATGTTTTTTGCTGCAATATTTTTTAGACCAAAGGTAAAAAATGCAAAAAAATAAAAATACAATAAAAATTTAATTCTGAATTCATTATAATTGGAGTATTACATAACCATTAGAATGCTTAACAAAATAGACCAGGGCTGAAGCCTTTGAAAATGGTAAAAAGTGAAAAAAATAGTAGTAGGATGAAATCCATTGAAAAAGGAATAGAAAAAATTGTGATTTATTTTAATTGCTTAATCTTTACGTAAAACAATATTTGTAGAAAATTTTTTTAATTAACAAAGTCCAGGAGGAAAAATCCTGTACGAGTTAAAAATGTTGGTCGTGGGCTACCAATCGTTCTTATTTTTTCACGGCATAAATTTTTTTTTGTTTCATTAAATACCAATTTAGGTCGATAAAAGGTTAATCTTACATATCTGAACATTAAGCAGGATGACTTACGTATTAATTACATATAGAGCGACATGTATCAAATAAGGGATCATGTGCATGTTGCTTTGTGGTCCGCCGCCCCCCGTATCCTCGTGAAAGGACCTTTCCTGGGCAAACCTTAGGAGTAAGAGTTTCAAGTCATGGATCGTGGAACTGTGACCGATATCCCTATGATTAGTGCTCTCTTGCAGGTAAGTGTTGTGTCTGGCCAGACAGCTGGCAAAGGCCGACTCCGGTACCTGAGGACCCCATAGCGGGAGAAGGCCGTTGCATTTGGTATTTGCGTTTTGCAGAGCGGCCGATTCCCACTCGTCACGGGCCCTCGCTAGCCTAAAACAAGCGCATCCTTAGTAACATTGTATTTTTAACGTTAACGTAATCCGCATATTACCTTACGGCGCTCATATGGCAATCGATATGGACGATGTTGAAATGACTGACAGTCGTGTAGCCCACTGTCTTCCTAGGCTTGCCTTCGTAATCGTCGACGTTGCACCGTTTCGTGAACGTATAGAGCCCGAGGACTTTCGTGGGCTGATATTTGTAACCCTCACGGCAAATGCAACAAACTAATCCGGACTCCTCGCCTAATTCCTCGATTTGCTGCAAAATCGTGGACTTGGCCGTTACTTGCCCTTTATCGTTCGTCCTCATTCCTAACTGTCCCAGTTGCTTCTCTCGCATGGCCATAGCGAGACGCTTCTTCTCTGACCGTGTGAAATCTCTGACGGCATCGATCTGCTTCGCGACCTCCGGGTTCGTACATAACGCCTCTAAAAGATTCTCGGCAAGGGAGCCGACATGTTCATCAGAGGACACTTGTTCCAACCTGTGGATGATGGGAATCGTGTCGGCTGCAGCGATGGCCAGCTAAAATATTATTAAGTACATAAGGGATGATATATCACTTTTTGTCCAAGCAGTATCTGTTTTTGTATATGGTATACTCTTTTTTAAGTAGCAATAATATATTAAGCACTAATTCCAGAATTTTCTATAGTAAACATACATTTATTAAGTTAATTTTCTCAAAATTTTTTTTAAAAAATACCTAATAATTTACAGTTTAATTACCTATTTATTTATAAAGAAAATAATGTTTTACCTGGTAAATTATAAAAAAAATTAATTACGGTACTTTTACATCATTGGTTGGGTGAATCGCAGACGATCACGAATTTTTGCTTTAATGGCTTGCAAATATTATTACAAATTATAATTTCACTAACTATAAAAACATCGGCTTAATTTTTTATTAAACAAATAATCAAACAAAATTGCAAAAAATAACCATTTTTGCAAAATCATAAAATTGGTTAACACAATTTACCCTTTTTTTTATTACCGTAATAATAATGCAATAATACACCTTGGCTCTTGATTCTTGCTGTAGGGTTGCAATATACCTTAGCTCTTGATTATTGCTGCAGGGTTCCAATAATACACCTTGGCTCTTGATTTTTGCTGCAAGGAGACAATAATACATCTTGGTCTTTGATTCTTGCTGTAGAGTTGAAATTTACTTTGGCTCTTGATTCTTGCTGCAGGGTTGCAATAATATACATGGGCTCTTGATCATTGCTGTAGGGTTGCAATATAACTTGGCTCTTGATTCCTGCTGTAGGGTTGCAATATAACTTGGTTCTTAATTTTTGCTGCAGGGTTGCAATAATACACCTTGGCTCTTGATTTTTGCTGCAAGGAGACAATAATACATCTTGGTCTTTGATTCTTGCTGTAGAGTTGAAATTTACTTTGGCTCTTGATTCTTGCTGCAGGGTTGCAATAATATACATGGGCTCTTGATCATTGCTGTAGGGTTGCAATATAACTTGGCTCTTGATTCCTGCTGTAGGGTTGCAATATAACTTGGTTCTTAATTTTTGCTGCAGGGTTGCAATAATACACCTTGCCTCTTGAGTCTTGCTGCAGGGCTGCAATAATATACCTTGGCTTTTGATTCTTGCTGTAGGATTCCAATGTACCTTGGCTCTTGATTTCTGCTGCACCCTTGCAATAATACACCTTGGCGCTTGATTCTTGCTGTAGGGTTGCAATATACCTTGGCTCTTAATTTTTGCTGCAGGGCTGCAATAATACACCTTGCCTCTTGATTCTTGCTGCAGGGTTGCAATATACCTTGCCTCTTGATTCTGCTGCAAGGCTGCAATAATATACCTTGGCTCTTGATTCTTGCTGTAGGGTTGCAATATACCTTGGCTCTTGTTTTTCGCCAATATATCTTGTTCCGATTATTGTACTAATTGTCAAAACACCTATAGACATCAACGTGGAAGATGATTAGGATGAAGAGGGAACACCCGAGAAAGAAATCGAGGATGCTTTACTGGCAGCAGAAGAAAACTGATTTCAGTTAGAAGCTGAAGAGGTAAGTAGGTGCCGAAAATATTATATTATAAGATACAAACAAATTAGGTCCAATGTATAAAAGATGTAGACTGACAATTTAATTTTTTTTTTTTGATCAAATTAGGATTTTTTATTTGAATACCTAAAAAATCTAATCTCTTTACTCCCAATTAACAGATTGTAATTTTCGAGTATCTAGAGGCTCTAGTTTTTGCCCTGTTAAATTTGCAAAAATTAATTTTTTTTTTAAAAATCTGAATTGTAACAATATTGTGCAAAAACAATACA
This sequence comes from Tetropium fuscum, assembly GCA_964058915.1. Lineage (NCBI taxonomy): Eukaryota > Metazoa > Arthropoda > Insecta > Coleoptera > Cerambycidae > Tetropium > Tetropium fuscum. The sequence continues at coordinate 536,339 of CAXKVY010000496.1, read as the reverse complement.
ACCTATTTTGATGAAATTTGGTGTGATGGTTTACTACACATAAAAGTCATATAAAGTTTCTACATATAAAAAAATAAATGTTTGAAAAGATTCGGTAACAACCTTGTTTTTTTCCCCCATTTATTAATTTGTGGATTTTATTATATTTGCTATAATAATAATAATTTTTTTGAATCACAACCAGTTCTATTATGCGTAAAATTGAATTCAAACTTTTTTTCCTCTTCGTAATTTTTGTAAAACAAAACTATATGAGCGAAAAGGAAAAAAATTGATAATTTTTTGCTATTTCTTTAACAAAAATTAAGTCCATGTGACAAATAGTGAAATTATCATTTCTAATAATATTTTGTAAATTTCTAATAATATTTTGTATATTTCCACCTACCTGCGTTTTCTCATGGCTATGGGCCAGCCCAGTCAAGAACCGTAAAATGTACTTTAAAGCAGGCTTGGATATGAAATCCTTCAACTCATCGCTATCTGTTCTAAGAAGGGTCGGTTTAACGCACGGTGCGTGCATCGTAATATAATCCAGCGCATTTTGAACGATATCCAGCGACATAACGTAGTCCTTGAGAGTATTTCCAATGGCGTTCTTTTCAATACCATTTGTCAGCACGCAAAACATTTCCAATTTCTGCTGATCATCGGATGTATGCTCAAGATCATATTTGTTAAAATAGAGAACAGACTTAAAATGATCTAAAAGTATTTCCATTTTCACCTTATTACCATAAACAAGTGCGGCTAGTACTCTGGTGAGATGAACGACTACAGCGTTGTTATTTTTAACACTAGACTGAGAGGTGCACGATAACAGAGACTTGACATATTCTGGACTGCCAAATGTCTGTGAAAATTCCTCGAATTCTTCAAAAGATTCACTAGTAGCTTTTGAGAGAATAGTTTCCATAATCTGTAATGCATTTTAATCGTATGGAAAGCAATTTTAAATAGTAAAACACTCACATCCAATAATTGCTCCGTCACAGCTGCTTGACTAGAATCGGGTTCGCTATCCAGACAGAGTTGCAATGTTCTCAAAAACACTTCCATAGCGCCCACTTCCGGCTGTACAAGTACTTCCTGACAACGATTCACTTTAACACATAACCTAAATAATTTTAACAAAACTTGTAACAATGGGCGAGCCCTAAAAACGCTCTGTATCGCCCCTAACCTGGTAACCATAACCTAAAATATAACTTTGCATAAAAATAGAGATTTGGGCATGTTATAATTTTACAATAGTGAAGAGAATGGCTGGTTGATTTGCTTCACAAAAAAAATTATATCTACTTTTATGTATGTTTACCTGAAGTCCGTTGCAATCAGCCAACACATTGGCCATTTTGTAGACTTCCTCATTATCTACAGTATTCTGCGCTTTATTATTGAGGGTTTCTATAAATTCCTCGGTTGCATCTCCAAGCAATCCCCTCATTCGATAAACAACTCTCATGGCCTCATGATCTCCGCCTTCTGCCATCCAAACCTAAGTGAAGTTATATTACCATAAAAAAACATTAATTAAGTTAATTAACCATGAAGTGTATCTTGGAACTTAGTCTTGACAGAACATATTGAAATGTATCCTTTATTTAGTTAAGAAAACTGCGATGTCGTGACCTCTGTTTTGTTTAAGGAGGAGAAACCGATGTTTAAATAGCAAGTGCGTATGAGACGATGAATGTTTGTGCCTTGTTGATTTTATTAACACTTTTCCCCCGTGCCTGGGCACATACGCTAGTTGCCTCCCGTACAACTACTAACTGAGTTGCCTCCCATGCAACTGTTATGATGTGGAAATATTTTTCCACTCGTTTCGTAAAATTGTACTGTCATTGCTATATTGTTTTAATTATTAAGCTAAGTAGGAATATATTTTCGTATTTATAAGTTACTATTGACCGTATGGGTCCGTTTCTTTTTCGACAAGTATTGTCATTTTATTTTCAATTCAGTTCTGCTTACAACGTGCATACAAATAAATATTTTCTGGGAAATCTCGCGTACAAAATACGATTTCCAATACCAAGAAAACTATCTGCAGGCAGGTTCGATATCATCGAGCGCGCGCCGGAACGATATCGAACACACATGATAACGCTTCGGAAATTCATGGTAGCGAGTCGGTCCCCACCGCGCCGAAAGATTTAATAAAACTAGAGCTCCCACACTGAAACAGTCAGTCAGTCCAGTAGTTCTACACTATAAACAGACAGTGGTGCTCGAATAAAAACTCCGCACCGAACGCAGAGCGTCACACAACTATTAACTGAGTTGCCTCCCGTGCAACTATTAGGAGAGTTGCCTCCCGTACGGTACCTCAGTACCTTCTGACGAAAGTCGGCTAACTAACAACAAACTCTTCAGTTTTGTATCTTGAGAATGATTGTAGGTTAAAACGCAAGTATAGGAACCCTTGTAAGTTCTCAATTTACTTTCACCTAAATGTCCAACAGCATTATTGCGATTCTTTTGATTAGAAAGAATAGAAGTAGATTCTGCCCATGCACTAATAGAGAGAAAATTAAAAGTAAGAGATATTCACCTACCAGTATCCAATTTCGATACGAGAACGCTAGAAAAAAATCCGTCACCATTTGAAGTGTAAGAAAAAATTCGAACGACTTCAAGAGCTAACACAGATTTTACCAGTAAAGAAATTTTATGGTAAAATCCGCTTTTTTGAGAAAATGCAAGATTAAACAAAAAAATTTTAATTTTATAAAAAAATATATATTTTTTGAGGTCTGTTTGTGAAGAATGCCACAATAATGATTGCTCAAAATCTGGTGACCCTCTAGATTTACAAAAAAACCCTAATGTATCACCTAATATTTTAATAACTATTTAATACGAAAAATTATCAAGTTAATAACAGCGGTGGAGAGAGTTTTTGCCGGTATTTTTTATGAAATATATAAAATATAGTCAAAAAATTGCACGTACCTTCTTGTACACATCTTTAACTGGCAGATCGAGACTCATAATCTTATTATTGACCAACAATTCCATACCGTTGTCGTCCTCAAGAAGCGCGACTAGTTCACAATCTTGGCAGATCTTATTCTTTACATCCCTCATGAGGGGCCCTAAGCCGGCTTCCAAACTGGAGTACGGGTTACCCAACATACGACCCTGTAGAAAGTCTTCCTGCTGAGGATCCTTCTCAAGAGTCAAGAAGAATTCACCGATATCATTCTCCTCGGGATAGATTATAGAGCAGAGACGTTCGAAAATGAAGACTGGCGTAAGGATGTCTTGCAGGCTGTATCTCTCGACGGTTTTTATGCAAACCGACATGAACGCTTTGGTTTCCTCTTCCGTACCTATCAGAAAAAATGTATCGCTATTTATTTCAAACGCAATTGTGGCCAAAACCGTTTTACCTGTGGTCATTTCCTCGAGTAGTTCCAAAAGCTTCTCCTGTGTATCGTCTATCAACCTGGTCCTCTGCACCACCAGCCTCCTCAACGACAAGTAACCGTTGAGGACGGCGCCTACTAGCCTCCCTTTGTACTGTCTCCTGATAGCGACATCATCTAGAAACGACGCCAGCAGTTCCGTAAGCTGATTTAGAGCGTAACCCTGGGCCAGATCGGAGGTGAGAGTGGTCTCTTCGAGGCGATGGAGCTGTTCTATTTCCACGGTTACCAGTTTGGCCAAAACCAGAAGAACTCCGTGAACGGTGAGGTACTGCTTCCAGGGAACTTCTTGGATCAGGTTCTGGTAAAGCGTGAGGAACTCGGCGGAGCTCTCGCCGGCGACACTCAGCTCCACTAGGAAGTGGGTGAGTAGCGTGAGAATCTAACGAGACAGAATCGAATACGACATTTAGAGATATACGATCTTCCTGCAGTATTAGACCAGGGCTGAAGCCTTTGAAAACGAAGAGAATATAACAAAAATGAAAAGAAAAATAATTTACGTGTGATATGAGGTCAGGAAGTGGAAGGAGGTGAGTTTTTAAAGGTAAAAAAACGGTTTATCTCGATTTCCGGCAAAACTGCAAGTCCTATGGAAAAAAGTTAAATGGCAAAGTTGTAAGTAATAAAAAGATCTACAACTTTTGTATTTACACTTTTTTCACATAACCTCAAAATTTATGCGAAAAATTCAAATAACCGTTTTTGGTTTTTTATTTTTTTTTACAAAAAAATTTTTTTTAAAGAAATTTTGGTGAAAATTTACCTTTTTATGTCCCAAACACACTATAATTTTTTTATTTAAAATATTTGTTTTTTCACCATATTTTATCGAAAATATCGAAAAAGCACCCTAATTTTCTATCGAAAATTCTCACGTCAAAATATCTACTTTTTTAAAAAAAGTCGGTGGGCTTTTTGTTCGTTGAAATCTCTACTTTCTGATGGTGTAAAAAAAAATATACATTACTGTGGTAAATGTCCTCAGAAAATGCAAAGAAACGAAGAGAACTCGAATCTAAAAATTTTTTTTAAGTCAAAATACGGTGAAAAAATAAAAATTAAAAAAAAAATTACAGTGTGTTTGGTACATAAAAAGTTTTCACCAAATTTCATTTAAAAAACTTTTTTCTTGTAATAGATAAAAATAAAAAACTTTTTTGAACTTTTCACATAAATTCTGAAGTTATGTGTATTATGAAAAAAGTGTAAATACAAAAGTTATAGATCTTTTTATTACCTACAACTTTGCCATTTAACTTTTTTCCATAGGACTTGGAGTTTTGCCGGAAATCGAGCTAAACCGTCTTTCACCCTTAAAAACCACCCCCCTCCACTTCCCGACCTCAGATCGCCTGTAAATTATTTTTCCTTCCACTTTTGTTATATTCTATTCCTTCCCCAATGGGTTTCATCCTACTATTATTTTTTTTTTGGTTTCAAAAATGATCGACCCTGGTCCACATATAAAATATGTGCGAAATATGGTCCGTACCTCTCTCTTGCGTTCGAAGCTGCTACACATCAGTTCTATAATATTACACGCTACTTGTCGCGCTACACGGGAACTGGGGTTAAAGATAACCGCCTTGAGCCAGGTGGTGTCGTTTAAATTTAAATTATCCTTAACGTATGCTTTACCCATATTCCTTCTCCATTTATTAAAATATTTTTCCGACAGGTAGTGCTTTCTCGTCTAAAATACACGAATTGAAATTAAATAATAATTAAGTGGGTCCCATTTTATAGGTATAGTTTCAACCCATGATAAAACAAGAGGTCATCTTCAACAACTGTAGATTTGATTTGGTTTTATGTCGTACATAATAATTACTATATATAATATATAAAAACTATACTCCAAAATGTAGACGAAGTTCACTGACCGCCTGACGGAACAATCGCTGTTGCCACATGTATGATATTATACCTAAAATGTGCAAAGCAAGGGGTTCAGGTTAAGTGAATCCCTTGGAAGTGGAAGTACTTGGTTAAGTGGAAGTACAAGTGTCAATGACCGTATCTAAGTAAAGTATCCAAGTATAGGTGACAAGTACAGGTGAAGTTACTATAAGGAGGAGTGAACTTCCACCCGACATAAGAAGCCCTGCAAGACAGACCGAAAGTTTGCGTCTTTACAGGTTATAAAAAATAATTGATGTAAAACGGCTTCGGAACGTGACCTAGCAATAAGTCCCTATGCACAGTCTCAATTTTCAAATTGTTTAATCCGACAAGTTGACAATGTATTGATTACCAAACCACAACAATACATTTATTTTTGTACACATTTTATTTATTTTTGTTTTTTGTGGGAAATACGGCTACTGGCCAACCACCCACTAAAAAATGGGAACGCGCCGAAAGCAATACTTCACGAGTGGTGTGGAACCTTGCATTCAATATAAGCGCAGTGGTGTTTAAAATATGCATATAAAAACCTTCTACTTTCGATCCCCTAGAAATAGAATGCCTATGCCCATGGGTAGTGCTGACCTTGAAGTTTTGCCGCTCAGTGAACTTTGTATACATTTTATACGAACTGTAAAAATTTAAATCAAATATCAGTCATCAGCATAAAACTTAAGTTTAACTGCTAGTTTCGTAGTTAAAACGCGACCTATAAAACCAGAAAAGTAGAAGGAGAGAACGAAATAACAAGAAAGTGATCCGTTACCTCCTCTTTTATGCACGGTATAGATGCAGAAGTGTTGGAACTTTTAGGTAGCCTGCTCTTCCACCCGACAAAGGTATGCTCGGGGTCTTTATCAAGGAATTTATAAACATTAACAGTAACACCAGTTAGAGTTACATTCGCACCAGCTGACGTCAAATTATTAGCTTTTTCCTATAAGAAATATAATAATCATACTTTATATGTAATTAAAATCATATAATGAAAACGGTTTTTATCTTGATCACTTTGGGATCAAATAATGGATACAAAAATAGGTGTAGTTCAAAGTAGTAGTGCATTCATTCAGTAGTTCAGTAGTGAAAAATGATTTAACACACAATTTAACACATAAACGAAAATGAAGCCTATGTGCACCTAATAGACCAGGACTGAAGCCTTTGAAAATGGTAAAAGGTGAAAAAAAATAATAGTAGGATGAAACCCATTGGAAGAGGGAGAGAATATAACAGAAATGAAAGGAAAAATAATTTACGGGCGATCTGAGGTCCGGAAGTGAAGGGGGCGAGTTTTTAAGGGTAAAAAACGGTTTATCTCGATTTCCGGCAAAACTACAAGTCCTATGGGAAAAAGATAAATGGCAAAGTTGTAGGTAATAAAAAGATCTACAACTTTTGTATTTACACTTTTTTGCATAACCTCAAAATTTATGTGAAAAATTCAAATAGGTTCAGTTTTTGGTTATTTTCCTTATACAAAAAAATTGATTATTTGAATTTTTCACATAAATTTTGAACTTATGTGAAAAAAGTGTAAATATAAAAGTTGTAGGTCTTTTTATTACCCACAACTTTGCCATTTAACTTTTTCCATAGGACTTGTAGTTTTGCCGGAAATCGACATAAACACACTCCACTTCCCCACTCAGATCGCCCGTAAATTATTCTTCCTTTCATTTTTGTTATATTCTCTTTCTTTTCCAATGGGTTTCATCATATTATTCTTTTTGGTTTAAAAAATTATCGACCCTGCTTTATAAGTCTATAGAGCACACTACAAATATTTTCGTGTCTGATATTTGATCTGGACGTAATCAAGAACTGTTACAAACTGTCACATCTTGTGTAGCGTCGATATCATACCTTGTTCTTCTTAGAACTTCCGTTATCCGGGGACTTCATCAAGCTCTGCAAAATTTTCAAGCAAGGTAAAATAACGGATTCCATCACTAGAGGGCTCTTAGAGTCTTTGCATGCCCTCAAGAATAGTTTCATCATGCATCTCAATTTTAATTCCCAACATTCGTCTTCCTTCTGTACCATCGCGGCTAACAAAGCTATTTCATGCCTGACGCTTGTCCCTAAATCCGAGCTATTTACATGCCCATTCAAGCTCAACGTTATCCTCTCCATCAGAAGATTACAGAGCTCCTCCGTCGCTGTTGCATTGTCCTTCGTAAGAACGCAAAGCAACTGTCTCACCTCTTCCTGATTATGAACGTTGCCCTTGCGCAAATTATTCCAAACCAACTCCTGAATCAACCCTTCCGAACAGAGGACTTGCCTGGTGGTCGGGTTATGGGCTAATGCTCTTAGTAATGTTAAACAGTGTTCTGTGGCTGCCGTAGAACAGCCGTAACATCTGTTGTTAACGCAGGTTGAAGTCACCGAATTTGTTTCCCCTAATATTGGAGTGGTCTTTGGAAGTTCCATGTCTCTAGAAATTTTATATTTAATTTAAATCGAGTGTTGAAGCCTTTTTTTATTCTCGGTTAAAATATTCTGAAATGGACCCTATTAGTTGCCTCCCGTACGACTATTAGCTAAGTTGCCTCCCGTATGGAACCTCAGTGTTTTTCTCAGTTTGAATAAATAAGTAGGTGTATTAAAATATTTAGTCTTTTTTTTTCATCTCAAAACTCCCGCTTTTCGTTAGTAACCAGTGCATCTCGGACAGGGTTAATTTAAATTAAATACAACGTAGGGTAGGTGTTTTTCTTTTTGACGTGCACGTACCCCGGTCATGCGTTTCTATGATTATTATGTTTAACCAACAATTTGTGTTTTTCTGTGGGGGTTTCGTCTTCATATGTGTACAACGGGCCACCCCACAATGCAAACACAAACATTGTTGTTATTTTTATCCATGTCATGTAAAATGTTTAGGTCATATTTTGCAACCGGATGTTAGCGTACAGGAATAGTTTCCTTAGATTATGTAAGGGGTAAAGTGGATCCCGTAGGATTAGTCGAGATATCTCTACCTCCCGGTAATTTGTGACTTAACCCCCCCACCAGTGGTTACATCAATATAACAATAATTATTAATTATAATTTTTTTATTCTCGGTTAAAATATTCTGAAATGGACCTTATTAGTTGCCTCCCGTACAACTATTAGCTGAGTTGCCTCCCGTACGACTATTATCTGAGTTGCCTCCCGTATGGGCCCTCAGTGTTTTTCTCAGTTTAAATAAATTAGTAGGTGTATTAAAATGTTTAGTCTTTTATTTTCATCTCAAAATAGTTTCCTTAGATTATGTAAGGGGTAAAGTGGATCTCGTGGGATTGGTCGAGATATCGCTACCCCCAGGTAAGTTGTGAATTAACCCCACCATTGGTTACATCAATATAACAATAATTATTAATATAAAATATGAATCTTAAAATGATTGCTTACCTATGCTTTCTATCGTACGCCACCAACTCCTTCCTAGACACCAACACCTTCTGTATGATCTTACTCAGCTCCTCAAAAGAGGTTTTGCATTCGTTGCAGTATTGCTGCGCCAACATCTGGATCGTCTTATTAACTTTGACCTGAGCCCCCGCCGTTGCCGTCACCGCATTTGCGACATTATTCGAGGTGGAACTCGGCTCCTCGGGCCTCTTATCGGACCTATGCTCGGTGATTTTCAAAACCAACGACTCTAAAGTAGGCTTGTTCCCTATCAGCTGCTTATAAACTCTATCCGCTTTCTCCAGAAGAGAGTTGATACTCGACACGGTTTTCTTACGATCCTCGTCGTTCTCGATAGGCTCTACGGCGCAGCACGGCTTAGCTAATAGGGTGAAGTCGAACTTCGCGTATTTACAGAAACCGCACGCATGACATAAGAAAGGGTCTTTCTCGTCGTAGTTGATAGCGCGGCACTTGTGGCACTGGAAAACGTTCTCGCCGCAATTCGCGCATACGCCGGGATTCGCGGGGACCGAAGCGCTGCATCTGGGACATTGTAACGTCTCGGAGGAGGCTTGGATGTTCTCGTAGAAGTCGGCATACTCGACCATCAGATTGCACGCGACTATCGGCAGGGGAAATTCGATTTTCACCTCGGTCTGTCCCGACTGTAAATTCACCTTCTTGGCCTTGTGCCACAGAGCCGGTTTGTTCTTTAGCTCCACCACTGCCTGAACGGAACGATTATTGTAGTAAATATTTATGATTTTAACCATCTTTGTACGTTTCAGGTCGCCTATTCTCACCGTTATCTTGCTAATGGTATGACTACTTAATAATTTTACTATTTGCGTCGTAGTCGTAAATTTCGAATCAACTTTGATGGAACTCAATTTTATTACGGAAAAGGGCACCTCGGGATTATTACATACAAGGCACGGCTCAGATTCCAGATAATATCCGTCCAGTTCCACAAATTGGCTCATGTGAGCGTACAGATTGGCGTTGGGATGGTGCGCGAGCATTTCGTTCTGAGCCCGGAGCACACTGACGGCCCTCTCCACGTATTCCGGGATCTGCGGTAGCCCTTCGGGTTTCTCGGTGAATTTCAGCGAGAAGTATCCTAAGACGTCGACAAACTGCGCAGCCTTTTTCCCGTAGGCCGGCAAAAGGGGCCACAATTGCCACAGAAGCTCCAGTATGGCCTCCTGATCTTGCGGTTTTGAGTTTTTATATATGGACTGGACCAGCGCGTGCGCCTGCCATCGAACCGAGGTCGTATTGGTCTCCAACATGAACGTTTTCACGAAACGTGCAAATACTTCCCTCGACACCTGTTCGTTGATCTGCTCGACTAAACTTATGCAGCTCGTTTCCTCAAATAGAGCCTCTATAGCGGAATCGTCGGATTTCTCGCGGTCTTTTCTCGATGTGCTCGGTTTGCTAGACTCGGATTTTTTCGTCGTATGCCCGGAATTGACCACCAACGCACTTTGCAGGAGTTGCAGAATAATGGGCGCCACACCGTCATCTAATAAGAAACTGACCCGTAAGAGAAACTGCATTATATCTTCCTCCCTAACGCAGAACCGTTGCCAATTGCCCGTACGACTCTGGGCTACTTCCACGCAATACTTCAAGTGCTCTATGAGCTCCACCAGAGAGTCGTACGGCAAACTGAGAGCGTGCTGCACATCTATCATGGGCTGGTAACCGCCTTTGGTGCAGCAGTCCTTAACGCCTCCCATGTGGTTCCTCAAACCGTGCAAATCTCTTAATTGCCGGTACTTCTCCTTATTTCCGCAGATGAACATTAGCAGTTTCCTTACTTGTCTTCGCACGAACGGCGTCTGAGGCGTCATCATATAATCACACAAGAGATTATACCAGGATGTATCGAAAGCGGAACTGATCGATTCCGATATTTCCGAATGCCGGTGCACCTGGTACGGCAATCTCAACGCTATCTCAGTGAGTAATTGCGGGTAGGTCTGGAACACGTCGTGGTTGTCTTTCACGAATTGTTTTTGAAAGAACGGGGTCATGTCGGGCGGCGGATGCGGCAGGTGCTCCTTTAAAAGGTTGCCAGTCGCGCCCGCGCTATTATCCTCTTCCACGGAGGTGCGCCAGTAGCTTAGTAACGCTTGTAAAAGCTTATTACAGAAGTTGATTACGTCGGCTTTGTGTAACACTGTAGCGGTGGTACGTGACACGAAGGTGCAATTGTCCGTGGAGGATGTTTTACCGGAGGATGAGGACGCTTTGCACCTTTGCATGAACACACCTGAAAATAGATACGAAGTGCTGCTGCAATATCTTTTAACATAATGGTCAAGTTAAGAAGCTTTTTTTTAATAACTAAAAACCTACAAGGCGCGTTGCATTTAATTTTTTTAAAATTTCAACGTATAAAGAAAGATCTATCGTTAAAAATACAACCGAATTGAGAACCTCCTCCTTTTTTTCGGTCGGTTAAAAATAATGTAAACTACTAATATTTTATAAAAAAGTGTGTGATGCATGATATTGATGAAATATTTATAACAATTGATATTACACGCCCCACACTTTTTTACAGAATCTTAATAGTTAAACATTTTTTTTAACAAATGATTGGGTTTCATTACGAAGTTCCGTCATCTACCTCCCACATTCATGCTCGTTGTCGTTAAGGAGTATCTATCTAGCCTTAGGATTGTCATAAACCTACCCATATCTCAATGACAAACTTTTTTTCTATATCTATATCGTATATCTTTGGAATCCAAGGTCCAATGATAACGAAACTAAAATGGGACCCTCCTGAAAACACCCCCTTTCCAACAAAAAAATAATTTTTAAAATCGATTTACAAATGACGGAGTTCTGAGGTAACGAACACAAAAATTTTTTTTAAAAATACAGCCGTATTGAAAACCTCCTCCTTTTTTTTTGTCGGTTAAAAATAATGTTTAACTATTAATAATTTGTAAAAAAGTGTAGGATGCATGATATTAATGAAATATTTATAACAATTGATATAATGCACCCCACACTTTTTTACAAAATCTTAATAGTTAAACATTTTTTTTTTACTTTTCAGTTGGGTTTCCCTTTAAAGCGTGTTGTTTTAGTTTTTCATGTTGCTAAAGTTTTTAAAAAAACTGAAAAAAAACGAAATAAAAAAAATTGTAAACAAAGTTTACAAACATTAAAGCTAAACCTGACACAACTGCGAATAGTTTTTCCTCAAAAACAAAAATTAGTCCTCAGAACTCCAAAGAAAAAGCGTTGATGACCATAACAGTGTTACATCCAAATTTTGTACAAGTAAATTTGAATTTTGGCCACCAATCCGTGATTTGCGGATATAATTCAATGCAGGCAGGTGTCTCTGCCCTGTGAGTAGTTGTTTTCTGCAAATGATTCAATTCTAGCTGTACCATATGTACGTATTAAAGGTACTTACAGCAAAATGGTAATACCCGTTATTAATAGAAATGAAGTGAAAATAACGGTTCAAAGATTGTTAAGTAAATGTGTAAAGTGTTTTAAATTAAATTCTAAAGTGTAATTGTAAAAAGCAGCAATTGTGACAACACGTGATTGGTTGGCAGCTAGCGGACTATTGTAATAAATATACAAGTAACTAAGGAAGCGTTTTTTGTTTTGTGAGGGGACTTCCTAAGTGACATATAATAATGCTAGAGAGTAAGTATTAGGCGCTACAATAGGTAGCCACATTTTGAATTTCTCTCAGATAAGATTAAGTATTTAAATTGTAAAACTCATGTTAATTGTTAAAGTTTGGGCCAACATGTTTGAGTAAAAACGTCGTTTTTCCCATGTCAATTAAACGGGAAACAAACTCGGTTTGCGCCGTGTTCACACGTTTGATCTAGGAAGCTGAAATTTTGGGAGAAATTTTTTTAGATCCAATGCTAAAACATTAGCCAATGGGACGGGGAGAAAAACACGCAAAGTATATATACCAAAAATGAAAGACAACTTACTCAGTAATCTCATGAGAATTAGTTGAACCTCTCTTTGTTTAGTTCGGACGCAAATATCCTCGACGTTGCCCTTGTTAAGTTGCAGCTCTCCTACGATGGCTGACAATAAAGCGTTGAGGCAGGCCCTATCTCGTTCAAAATGACCGTCTAGGTCCGTGGTTAATTGGAGGACGACCTGCAATCAGAAGTAATGCGTGATTCAAGAATAAACGGACATACGATTGCAAGTATTTACTTGAAGAAACGGTATCGCTCTCACTCCATCGATATTTCTTAACTTTGGCAGATAATCTATGAGCCTCTCGAGGAGCTGAAGCCGCAAGACGTGCAATCTACTACTATTCTCCGATTCAATTTCCACATCTTCATGCTGCGTCGCATCACTTTCCACAGCGGCACCGGCGGGAATCGCTACGGAACTGGTGTCAGATCTCGAGACGAGAGTAATCGTCTCTTGCATGTTGTCCCCATAGGCCGAGGACCTTCCGGACACGTTATGCTCGCCCGTGATACTTTCCACACCGCTACCGCCGCTCTCGGAACCCGCGCTACCGCCCTGCTCCGCGGGGGAGGTACGTAAAGTTGACCCGTCCGTGGCCGCCGTGGAGCCCTCGTCGTCGGAGCCGGCGGCCGACGCCGTCGTATCGCTAAAATTGGCCGCCTCTTGGGCTTGCGCCGACTGACCGACCTGGTGCGCCAGGCTCTCGTTGCCCATTTGAACTTGAAGGCTGTGCAGCGCCTGGTTCTGCTCACCGCCAATTTCATGCTCCTGTAAACAATACCACATATCATAAATCAAGAATTAACTCATAGGAGTAGAACTAGAAGTAGCACTACTAACCCCCCTCCCTCTCTCCCCCCCTCTCTATGTGAAAAATTAGAAAAATTGTACACACATTTATGCTAGGAAAACAAAAATAGTCACAACAAATAAAAGTTAAAATTATTGATAATCTTGAGACAGAAAGAAGTTACTGTGCATTAACTCTCTCTCTCTCTCTCGCCCCCCTCTCCCTTCCCCACACCCCTCTCTCTCCCCCTCCACTCCCCCCCTCCCTGTCTCTCTCTCTCTCTCCCTCTTCAAAATATGTCTTCATGTAAAAAAGCACTCCTTATCAACAAGTCTTTAACTTTGGATTTGAATTTTTCTTTCCTTTTCTGGCAAATCCAGATGTTGTATCGCAACCGGAAAAGTAATGCAGAAATACAATATTTTTGAAGGATTCATATTTGAAAGTATTAGACGTGAAAAATAGATCTTTTACATTTCCAGAACCTTAAGAAAATAAATGATTATTTGAATTTAACCCTTCGTTGGTGTGGTGAGGTATGAGATACCCTGACAGCTCTAATTGAAGTTGTAAAAACCGTTAGGTATCAACTAGAGCCATCTAGTGCTTAGTAGCTTAAGATTGTAGTGTATTCTCCTTATATTACGTTCCGCGACATTGTACCTATTGCCAGTTGGTAAATAGAGTTAGCCGAAGTCGGTTGGGGCATCATATACCCCATCACACTTAAATCGTGAGCGTTTTGTATACAAAAGTGCGTTACAGGTAAGGAAATGTTTTTATTGAAATTTATAAATTTTGAATAATTACGGGTTACTTCAATCGTCTGTATTATTCTGTGCCGTTGAATAAAAAGCAAATAAAGGAATCTGAGAATATTTTGAGTTACTATTTTGCTGATTACCATTTTTTCTAGTGTTTGTCGTAATGTCGTATGAAGAAGAGCATCAAAGATTATTACGTTTATGGGATGAAGTTGAAACGGATAATGAGTTTATTGATTCTGAATCGGAAGGAGAATCAAATAATGAAGAGGTGCAGCAAGTAGTTGGTGAACTAGAAAATAGAAATTCGGGAACTTCAGATACATATGATGATATAGAAGAACATAATGAATCAGATTTTCAGGAGCAACAAGTATCTCGTTTCTATTTGGGAAAAGACAAGACGAAATGGTCAAAGATTCCTTCCAATAGACGGGTTAGAACTAGAGCTGATAATATTATAATACGTTTACCTTGTGTAAGAGGTACAGCACGAGAAAAAAAGACTCCACTCGATTGCTGGTCCTTATTTTTTTCCGATATGATGCTAACCGATATTGTAGGATATACAAACGTCAAGCTGTTAGAAAAAGCCAATAAATACAATGTTTAGTATCAATATTTAGTAAAACCTACTACAATCGAAGAACTAAAGGCTCTAATAGGACTTATATAACCATAAAACACCACTGACCCCCCCCCCACGACTCACGACGCAATACAAAATGAAATGAGACACATGGCAGTAGAGTTGGTTTAATCATGCCGACCGGGAAAACCGAAGGTGGCCGAGGCTTGTAATATCGAACGAAAAGTGTTTATTGCAAGCTCTGGGTAAACTGTGGCAACTAGCTCTGTTAGTTGGATGAAAGTAGAAGATGCTGGAATAAAGTGACAGAGCAGTTGCTTTAAAATCCCAAAGTTACGACAACTCGTACTTTAATAGTAACTACCTAAAATCACTTGAACTTGGTGTGAATTAATTTTTTGATTTGTATGGTATGCACAAGGCTCATCGACAAAACGTCATGGATCTCTGGTCAACTGATGGCAGTGGCTTGGAAATTGTTCGTAAAACAATGAGTAGTCAAAGATTTCTCATTCTGTTGCAGTGTTTACGTTTTGACAATATCGAAAATAGAGCCGAACGTAAAAAAATAGATAAACTCGCCCCTATGAGAGGAATCACAGAACAGTTCATTGAAAATTGTAAAACACATTATTCTCCCAGCGAATACCTAACAATTGATGAAAAATTAGAGTCCTTCAGAGGGAGATGTTCTTTTCGTCAATTTATTCCCAACAAATCTGCTAAATATGGTCTCAAGGTATTGGCACTTGTTGATGCCAAAACATTTTACTGCCTCAATATGGAAGTGTACGTAGGAACGCAGCCCGAAGACTTGGTGGAACGTCTCATACAACCGATATCAGGAACAAAGCGTAATATTACTTTTCACAACTGGTTCACTAGTTATCCCCTGATGATGACCCTCTTGAAAACCCATAAACTCACGTCTGTTGGCACCGTGAGAAAAAATAAAACCCAAATCCCAGTTGCCTTCTTGAATACACAAAGAAGAGAAGTACCCAGTACACTTTTTGCGTTTCAAGAAGATATTACGGTGGTCACATGTACCCCGGAAAGCTAAAAATGTTATTTTCTTTTCCACTATGCACCATGATAATAATATGGTTGAGCAACGAGGGAAACGGTTATCCGAAGTAAATGATTTTTATAATGCCACTAAAGGAGGCGTTGATGTTTTGGATGAAATGTCAGCCAATTATAGTGTAGCAAGAAATAGTCGAAGATGGCCCCTCACCCTGTTTTTTTCATATGTGAATACTGCAGGCGTGAACTCTCAGGTTATTTTATCAGACAATACAAAAAAATACAATATAAAACGACGTCATTTTTTGGAAGAACTAGGAATGCAGCTGATATCGGAGTTCAAAAATGAACGGGAAAACAATTTTCGACTCTCGCGGGAGTTACGGCCTAAACGGGAAAATATTATGGTTGAGAATAATTCTAAGAGGCAGGAAACCAGTAGGAGATGTTACATTTGTCCAAGAAATAAAGATAGGAAAACTTTCTACAACTGTTCCAAGTGTAGAGTTCCTATATGCTTGGAACATGCAAATTTTTTTATTTTTTGAAATACACTGCGCAACTTATTTAACGCACAATCAAAAAGTTAACTCAAATTTGACGTTATGTATTTTCGACAATTTTTGTTCGTTTTGGTCGATTTTTTTTTCAAATTGTAGGTTTTTCTCTTAGGAATATCACTGTCTTAGTTGTTTTGGTAAAACGAATGATTTTGATATTATACCAGGTGCTATAAAAATGTTATGTTTTTTTCCGAAATTTCAAAACGTCCTGTGGGCTATACAAGGTATTGCAAGTTATTGCAATTATAGCCAATTTAAAGCCTCATGTTTTTTCTACATTTTCTTTTTTTATTCATTTGTTTATCTCTGTTACTTCATGAAATATCCAATTTTTGAGTTGACGTGATTTTTATTAAATTTATTAACTTTCTTTTTTGTCAAGTCCTCATTATTTATTACTCATTATACTGGTTCAATGCCTCATTTTGCGTTCTGTTTTCCTTGATATCTTATAATTTATTGAGAGATGCAAGGTGTTTTAGAAGAGAAAAAGGTCTTAAAAGAACAAAAACTCAAAAAACATACCTAGAAAAATGGATTGCTTTAATCAATAAAACAACGAATAACAGGAAACAAAACAAAAGTAAATAGAGAATTAGTATCTGGTGTTTCCACCCCTTCCGCGAATGACCTCCCGACATCTTTGGTTCATACTTAAAACCAAAGTTCTGATTAGGTTCTGATCTAGGCCATTCCATAATTCGACTAGGCGTCCTTCCAATTCTTGTAAATTTTGGGGTTGTCGTCCCTCACTTCGTAACCGCCGACCGATAAAATCCCAAACATGTTCAATGGGGTTAAGGTCGGGGCTACGGGCTGGCCAGTCTATGTGATCAATTCCTACTTCTTCAAGATAATCTCTCACGATAAGACTCGTGTGGGGACGCGCATTGTCTTGCATAAGTAAAAAATTGGGTCCTATATAGGGGGCATAAGGCAAAACATGTGCTTCAAGAATGTCTGTGATGTATCTGTCAGAATTGAGATTTCCATTCACAGTTACCAAGTCCGTTCGCCCAGTCGAAGATATTCCGCCCCACACCATGACGGATCCACCTCCATATAAAGTTGTGTGCAAAAAATTGCATTGACTGTATCGCTCATCGGGTCTTCGGTAGACGCGATTACGTCTGTCACAATTATACAAACTGAACCTTGACTCATCAGTCCAAAGAATACGTTCCCAATCTGCTTCCAGACAATTAACATGCTCATTGGCAAAATTCAATCTGGCTCTTCGATGATCTAATGTTAATGCGGGTCCTCGAGCAGCAATCCTGGGTCTTAAATTTGCCTCCCTCAGTCGTCGGCGTACAGTTTGAACGCATATGAGTGGATCACCTGCGTCTTGAAGTTGTGCTCTTAAATGTGTTGCAGTAATAAATCGTTGTCTTACAGCATTTACTCTTAAAAAGCGATCCTGGATAGCAGAGGTAACACGAGATCTACCTTGACCGGCCCGTCTGGAATGTTCTCCTGTTTCCGCGTACCTTTGAATTGCCCTCGCTATAGTCGTGTGAGACACTCCCAACCTTCCAGCTATGCGGTTGTAACTCCACCCTTCACCATGTAATGTAGCTGCCACAACACATTCATCACGAGTTAAATTTCTGGTTTGGCGTTCCATTATTCACTAATTATTGCTAGACTGTCAACAAAAAACTAATGACACAGTCGTCAGTTTATGACGTGTAATCTTCGATTTCCATAGCTTGCTAGCTGTTTGAGTTGTCCGATGAATGCATATTTCATGTGAATAAAAGCATATGGTGTTTCAAAACGGTGTATTTCATGAAGTAACAGAGATAAACAAATGAATAAAAAAAGAAAATGTAGAAAAAACATGAGGCTTTAAATTGGCTATAATTGCAATAACTTGCAATACCTTGTATAGCCCACAGGACGTTTTGAAATTTCGGAAAAAAACATAACATTTTTATAGCACCTGGTATAATATCAAAATCATTCGTTTTACCAAAACAACTAAGACAGTGATATTCCTAAGAGAAAAACCTACGATTTGAAAAAAAAATCGACCAAAACGAACAAAAATTGTCGAATATACATAACGTCAAATTTGAGTTAACTTTTTGGTTGTGCGTTAAATAAGTTGCGCAGTGTATGTATAAGAATTTTGTTTATTTTTATTTTATGTTTAGTTTTTAGTAAGGAACCACTTGGATTTTCTTTAAAATTTTAATACACAATTTTACTTACAACTTTAAAGTATAACATACAAAGGCAACAATAAAAAATGAAGTATTTAAAAAAAAACTGTTTCTTATTAAAAATAAATCATTATTTATCATACTGATGTGAATAATATATTCAGAAGATACTAAAATGCAGTTTTGTGTCTTAAATTGCATTTTTTTAATGAAAACCGAAAAATAACATTGAAAAAATTTGGGGGTATATCATACCCCACCACACCTGGAATGGCATCTTTTTTCACCACACTAACGAAGGGACCTTAATTGATTCAGAAGGACCAAATACCTTGAGCAATACCTTGACCTTGACCCACAACAATGACAGTTTTATTAGTATCTCTGGCAATTTCTATCGACGTCTGAATTATGTCACCAATAAATCAACTTTTTTACTGAAAAAAATTTCAGCAGTCACATTTTTAGATGTTTAAATCCTATCTTCAATATTTAGAACAACTATTTTTCCATGTTTTTTGCAATCTGTTTTATGGATTTGTAATTTTTGTTTATCAATGTAACATGGAATCTTACGTTTTTCGAGTAATTAAAATATAAATTTTAATAAACAGCTCAAACAAAACCTCAACCTATCGGACTATAAAGGGTCCTACAACGCATTTTATGACATAATCCTCTTTAAAATATTACGCCGCTAAAAGAGGTAGGTACTCATTTACATAAGTACCCAATGTACATGAACATTTACCGTGCAATAAATACCTACCGATGCAATAAGTATTTACGGTATTTTTCCTATTGCGTCGTGATATTTTAAGAAACTACGTCGCATGCTACCCGGATAAAAGAACAAGCAAGGCATTTCACCCCATCAGTTGCAATCAGTTATTATCAGTTATCATAAGTGGTGTTCAGCTAAGACCCTCATTTCTGTTTTTAGTCAGTGACTAATTATTATCACATTCTTCCGTAGTTTTGTCGTGTGCACTGAAACCAGTGCACACAAGTGACTCAAATTAATGACCGCTGTCCAGTTTACTATCAAATCAAAATCGTCGACCACTACCACCTTACAGTTCGTACAATATGTATGTGTAGTTGCACGACCGGCAACCCTGACCTACACAATGTTTTTCATTGGCGTAGACATTTTTTTTCTTTTTATATGCATATTTTCAACACCACAGCTGATATTGAATGCAAGTTTCCACACCACTCATGAAGTATTGCTTTCAAGGCGTTACCATTTTTTTTAGTGCTTGGCTAGCTAGTAGCCATATTTCCCACAAGTAACAAAAATAAATATGTACAAAACAGCTAAGTAGTCGAGAAAATAATAATAATAATTGTATAACAATTAATAATCAGTAATAATAGTGAGTAGTAACACTGAAATATTGTGAGTGTACAGTTTCTCTGGTGCTCGAAATTCAGCACATAGGCCAGTGCTAGGGACCCAAGAGAAGCCATCAGTGTTGTCTCAGCCAAATACAGGGTGAGTGTCTTTTATTTTAGTCATTATATTTTCTACGTTTATATATTTCTTGTTTATATCTTTCTTTTATTACAAACTACTCTGATCATTCTCGGACTCTAGGTCACGGCCCCCCCTCATGCTCTCAACTGACTTTCCGGCGTAGCCTTACGTCGGTGGCGCCCTACCGGAAATTACAATTTTATTTTTTCATCACTTTATATTATTTTCTTTCTTTTACCAATTATTATTATAAACCTTACAAAACAAAATTAATCTTAAGAGAGAGTACCTGAGCTACAATGCTCATCCTCCATACCAACCTGAATGCCGCGCAGTCGGGCTCTAGTAAGCCCGACGAGAGGCAGGAAGGACTCCTCAAACACCCGACATGACACCCCCGGGGGTAATACACACCGGCGAAGAAAGTCAAGAGCGCCAGAAGCAAGGCTCTGCCGGTGGGGCCCATCAGCCAGGACCGGGGGAGGCTGCGTAACCTCGCGTGACAATGATCACATTTGTGGGGAGGGTCACGTGAAACGCGCGACTTACCCCTTACGAGGCGGTCTCGGCCTACATAGATATTAGGGGTAAAGAGCGATGGTACCGCTCGGCCCCCTCTTATCGAGGTCACATCTATAGCCAAGGATATTGGAGCGCGCCCTTCTTACGTTCTTCATGCCCGAGTGCACCGATTGTACGTTAAGTTGGGCTTAGTTAAGTCGACTTAAAATATTAAGTCAGGATCATTTTTAATTCAAATGCACCGTTAAAAATTCATAAAATGTTGCCACAGTTAAAATGTGGCAACGTTGCCTTTTAAGTCGAACGCCTAGTCACTTTTGACGCTTTCGGGTTATTTTGTTGAAAAATTTTGTGAAAATTAACATCAAAATAATTTCAATTTGAATATTCGAAGGCAGGTATTTAATTTTGCATCAATATATCTTCTCTCTGTATGGCCGAAGATTGTAATATCAAAGATACAACTTTAATATCTACATTTATCCAGCAAATCATGGCAGATGAAAGTAAGAAGCAAACTTATTGTTCAAACTTTACTCCTGAGGAAAAATAACCCTTTTATTTTTAATTGCAGAATAAAAACAGCAAATTGAAAATATAAAGATTGATGGGATTACATCTGAGGAGAAATATAGGGCGTTGGTAGAAATCGTAACAGATACGAAGTCTCCAAATATGGTAAAAAGGTCAAAAGCAAATTCACTTTTTTTTCCTGGAATTGACGATTTTCTAATTACGCATAAAATACGTAATAATGCCTGAAAGTTTTGTAAAATAATGAAACATAACCTATTTGTGACAGACTTAACGTTAAACTCTGTCTTAAGCCCTCGAAATTGGCGACTTTAATTAAAGTCGGTCTTAACACATTCGGGCTTTGATACACGGTGCAACGTAAATGTGTCAAAATAAGTCTGTCTTAAATTTAATCCAGGATCGGATCGAGTTTTTTTCGTTTCTTTGCATGTTCTGAGAACATTTACCATAGTAATGTATATTTTTTTTTACAATATCAGAAAGTAGAGATTTCAATGAGCAAAAAGCCCACCAACTTTTTTTAAAAAAATCAGATATTTTGACGTGAGAACTTTCAATTGAAAATTAGGGTGCTTTCTCGATATTTAATCAAAATAAGGTGAAAAAATAAATATTTTAAATCAAAAAAATTACAGTTTGGGTCACCAAATTTCTTAAAAAAATTTTTTTTTGTAAAAGAAAAATAAAAAACTAAAAACTAAATTTTGAGGTTCTGTGAAAAAAGCGTAAATACAAAAGTCGATTAAAAATTAGGGTGCTTTCTCGATATTTAGTCAAAATAAAGTGAAAAAAATTAATATTTTAAATCAAAAAAATTACAGTTTGGGTCACTAAATTTCTTTAAAAAAAAAATTTTGAGGTTATATGTGAAAAAAGTGTAAACACAAAAGTTGTAGATCTTTTATTTCCTACAACTTTGTCATTCAACTTTTTTCCATTGGACTTGTAGTTTTGCGGGAAATCGAGATTTTCTGGATAGAAGTGCATGATTGGGATACAGCGGATAATTTAGCTCTCTTTAAACTTACCTGTAAACTGAGCGCTATTGCCAGTTCCACCATAGTCTCGTCATCGGCATCTGGAGGAATATCCAGTAAAGGAGGAAATCCTACGCCGCCGCCTAACAAGGCCTCTAAAGGATTGATGTTGTGATTGTCTTGGGAGAGACCGGGTTGCTGTAGGAGCCCTATGGCTTCTACCGCATCAACATCATACTGATTCTGTTGTCTGTGTTGCAGCTCATCCTCTTGACTAGACTGATTCGTAGCCGGTAAAGGTTTAACTAAAATTTAATAGAAATAACGCATCAATTGATTGAATTAATCATAGAAAACTACGCACCTTCACGTGCATCGGTATTTTTTGAAGGAGTCGGAGATATACAATGAGGCGGGCTCGGTATAAAAACCCTTCTCCTCTTTATTTTCGGTTTCAACACCTTACTTAAGGCTTGCTTAGCGCTGAACGCTATCAGCGGATCATTGCACAGCAGAAGCTGCAGATAAACCCCTATTGTAATGTTGCTGTAGGTATCGCAGCTATTAAAAGCGTGCACTATCTCCACTAGTGCGTGAACTACTTGTTCTGTGTGTTTTAAACCTTGCACTACCACAGGCGCCAAAGTCGGTTTCTCGGGGTTTAAAGAGTGTAGGAGCCACAGCACATTCATAAGTTGTAGTAAGAGATGTTGATTTTTAGGTTTGCTCTCTTTATCTTTCGGATCCACTGAAAACAAGAAAATTGTATTGATTAAAATTAAGACCGGAATCCATAGAACGAAAATATGTAACGAATATATATATATATATATATATATATATATATATATATATATATATATATATATATATATATATATATATATATGAAAATATAACGCAGACGTAAACAAAACAATTAAGATTATATAACTTAGACCGTAAACAAAGTAATTAATAATGAAACTATTATCTACACTATTTATGATAGTTATAGAAAATATTAATTTTAATTAATGTGAAGGAAACACCGACTGGAAGTCACGTAAACTAGATAAAGCAATAAATAATAAAATTAGATAAAGTAATAAATAATAACTAGATAAGAGTATTCTAGAATAATTTGAAAACATTGTTTGTCACGTACGCATCGGCGATTCCCTATATAAAATCCC
This sequence comes from Tetropium fuscum, assembly GCA_964058915.1. Lineage (NCBI taxonomy): Eukaryota > Metazoa > Arthropoda > Insecta > Coleoptera > Cerambycidae > Tetropium > Tetropium fuscum. The sequence goes on along the minus strand of CAXKVY010000496.1, from coordinate 513,008 downwards.
AATTACAGATAAGACGTCAGTCATTTACCATCATTCAAGTCAGTCATAGTTAGCAACACAAGTCAGTCATTATTAATAAGACATTAAACATCAGTCCGTTATTGTAATACATCGAAGCAAGTTATCATAGTTCAGTCTTAGCAGTCTATAAGTCTACATTTAAGTTAGTATTGTACCAGAAGGTTTTGGTACAATAAATTATATAAGTTAAAATAAGTGTTTTATTTGTGCAACGAGTAATAAAAGTTTTAAAAAAGTCAAAATAGAAAAACGACATATAAAATATATGTATTTATCTTGGTATATTATACTGCTTTATTTTTCCGCAATTAAATGAACGTTTAATTGTGGCATATTGTACCGTATTGTTCAAACCACAGTACCTTGCCAGTCCAAGCGCAGTACACACTGAATCCATACTATTTTTTAAGTAGAGATCAATGCAGTAATTGTCTAGCTGTGACTTTTCCATTGAAAGTGATATACCTAAGGGTACCTAAGTGCTATGAGAGCGTCTAATTAACAATCTGATCATGTATCCATGACCTCCGGAAAAATTTGAGCGGCCGCTAGGTATAATAAAAAAAAACACGTGAACAACTCCTGGATGAGAGGCCATTAATTAAGGTAAAACTACATTAATTGGTAGAGGTGTTATAAAGATGGCACTTATAGACCAGGGCTGAAGCCTCTGAAAATGGTAAAAAGGAAAAAAAAAAACAAAAATAGGATGAAAGACTACAATAGTAGTTTTTAAGTTTTTTAATTTCCAGCAAAAGTACAAGTCCTATGGAAAAAAGTTGTAGGTAATAAAAAAATCTACAACTTTTGTATTTACACTTTTTTCACATAACCTCAAAATTTATGTCAAGAATTCAAATAAATTTTTACTTTTTTATTTTTATTTTACAAAAAAAAAAATTTTAAGAAGCTTTTGAAGCTGTTAATATGCCCTGTAACAATGTTGTTCTGCTGTGCATTTTGTGGGTGGGAGATTTGCCAATATGAAAGATGATTTAATTTTTGCCAATTGATATTTTCGAAATCTTAATTTATTCAGCGTTATATTATCATTTCTGTTGTCAACTTATATTTCGATTTGCAATTTTTTATCAATATAACATGGAATCTTACGATTTTCGAGTAATTAAGTGTAAATTTCAATAAACAGCTCAGAATTGTACATAATGATTAAAAAAAAATTATTTATTTTTATATTTTTTTTTATATATTTTTTTTATATTTTATTGAAAATTAGGGTGCTTTTTGAAAATTAAATCAAAATAAGGTGAAAAAATAAATATTATAAATCAAAAAAATTGCACTGTGTTTGGGACATAAAAAAGGTAAGTCTTCACCAAATTTCTTTAAAAAAAAAAATTTTTTTGTAAAAAAAATTAAAAATCAAAAACTTGTTTATTTGAATTTTTCACATAAATTTTGAGATTATGTGAAAACAATGTAAATACAAAAGTTGTAGATCTTTTTATTACCTGCAACTTCGCCATTTAATTTTTTTCCATAGGTCTTGTAGATTTTCTATGACATAAATGTAATTAGAATTTAATAAATCAATTTTTTTACTAAAAAAAATTGCCGTAGTCACATTTTTTAGATGTAATCCCCTTTAAATCCTATCTTTAATATTTAGTACAAGTATTTTCGCAGTGTTTATGTTTTATGGATTTGCAATAATGTTCTCTTCTCTCAATAATCTGCTCTCTCAATAATGGGAAAAGTAATGATTTTAAAGAAAAAGGTTTTGAATAAAAGTCGTTCAGCAAATGATTTTACGTAAGAATTAAGCATTTAAAAAATCGCAAATAATGTTTTCCTTTGATATTTAGAGCCAAAGTTAAAAAACACGATAACATAGGAAAATTTTTTCAGAATTCGTTGAAATTGGAGTATTAGCCATTTTTTTTTGCAAAATTGTTGTCGAAATTTCAAAATGCTCTCCAGCCTGTCGCACCATACAGATTTTGATGAAAATCAAAGCCGTAAACTGGGTATATGTAGATCTGGATGCTGGATAGTTCACCTTACCAAGAAACATATTTCCCTACACTTTCAGATCAGCATAGCTTAAGTATATTAGGAGCCACACTTTGTTATTAACGTCATTTCTCGTGGTGTTGGTGTGAGCCCCATGTCCAATGATTCTGAGCCCTAGGCTACACTTAATATTCCCCTTACATAATAGACCACGGCTGCAGCCTTTGAAAATGGTAAAAAGTGAAAAAAAAAATAGTAGGATGAAACCCATTGGAAAAGGGTATTTTTTTTGTTTATCAATGTAACATGGAATCTTAAGTTTTTCGAGAAATTAAAGTGTAAATTTTAATAAACAGATCTAAATTGTACATAATAATTGATGAGATTTATCGTAGTAATGTATTTTTTTTTACACCATTAGAAAGTAGAGATTTCAACGAACAAAAAGCAGATATTTTGCCGCGAGAATTTTTGATTGAAAATTAGGATGCTTTTTCGATGTTAAGTCAAAATAAGGTGAAAAAATAAATATTTTATAACAAAAAAATTACAGTGTGCTTGGGACATAAAAAGATAAGTTTCCAGCAAATTTCTTTAAAACATTTTTTTTGTAAAAGAAAAATAAAAAACAAAAAACTTGGTTATTTGAATTTTTCACATAAATATTGAGGTTATGTGAAAAAAGTATAAACACAAAAGTCGATTGAAAATTAGGGTCAAAAATTAAGTCAAAATAATGTGAAAAAATAAATATTGTACATCAAAACAATTACAGTATGCTTGGGATATAAAAAGATGTTTTCACAAAATTTCTTTTAAAAAAATTTTTTTTTGTAAAAGAAAAATAAAAAACTAAAAACTTGGTTATTTGAATTTTTCACATAAATTTTGAGGTTCTGTGAAAAAAGAATAAATACAAAAGTCGATTGAAAATTAGGGTTCCTTTTTCGATATTAAGTCAAAATAATGTGAAAAAATAAATATTGTACATCAAAAAAATTAGTGTGCTTGGGACATAAAAAGGTAACTTTTCCCCGAATTTCTTACCTTAGTAATAGGTTGCCTGCAATTTTTAAATCAAATAGATTTCAGTGTACTTTTTTCCTGCCAAAGTCACAGCAGAATTCCGAGGGTGATCTAGATACCCAATATATTTAGGAACCGGCTAACTTGGTTGGATAACAGTCAGTGGCGTACATTGAATTATACTCACGAGGGCAATACAATATGTGAAGAACTCATACGAAAAATCTTACCTGTTTTAGTTTCTAAAGGGTCATCGAGGACGATGTCTTGAACAGAAGTGTAACTGTCGGCGAACTTGACCAAGTTCTGCGGTCGGGTAACTGCAATACCCCTCACGATAAGTACCAATCGGTAATAACTCTCCGCATCTAAGTCGATACTCTCAGAGCCCGTCATAGCTGTAAGGCTGGACAGAACATGCTGCAGCAGAGCCTGATCTTTATAATTGTGATAATGTTGTTTAACGGAATGCAGGGACGATAACAGCGACTTAGAATGAATCTGTATTAGAGGAGGCGTCGGAAGAATAAGAAGTTGCGTGGCCACTTGGAGGCTCGCAGGTTTGTACATTGAAAGTTTCTCCTCCGTCGAATACGAAGAGAACGTGCCGTCCAGAGACTCCAACATTCCTACGACCAGCCTGCAAAACACGAATTAATTAATAATGGTCGTTGGTTTTATATAAAAAAAATCATTATCTTACTTTTCCAGCTTGGTAAGTTGAGTGACATTGCTAGTGTCTTGATCACTACTGGCGGTAGCAGCGACAGGCTGCACAATTCCCGCGCTACCAGCGGGGACACTCTCATCGCTCTCCTCGGGCCACCCAAACGATTCTTTGGTTTTCCCATATATTTTGATACTATCGACCATGGTGACGGTCTCGGGATCTTGCGACGGCCCAAAGAGAATCGTAAGCTTCTTGTCTGCCTGTAGGCTTTCTTCTCTTGAGAAAGGTATATCGTACCATCTGCTGCGTGAGGCAGATATCGATATAATTCTTCCAAAGATCTAGAATATATAATACATACATATTATATTTCTAGTATAGACTACAGTGAGAGCATTTCGTGCATATAAAAATGAGAAAGTGAATATTCAAGATGGCAGACATTGATGGTCCAAACCAATGTCTTGGGAATTTTGGCACATTTTGTAAAGGGTGGGCAAAAACTGTGTAACGGATGAAATTCGCTGTCGATTGTTTTCCACCACTGTTTATGGGTCCAATTAGCAGGAAAAATTATTGACAGACATTTCGTCCCCATGTTATTCCGAAAATTGGGTGGCAAAACAGTTTCCAGTCGCCAAAAAAAAAATGTTGCTGAATAGTTTCGTCTGTCGATTGGGTTTTGGTACTTTTCCATCTGGGAGAACGGGTTGGAAGAGGTTTTGAGGGGTCTTTATCATCAAGGAGAGAAAAATTTAAAAAAATTCGGTTATTTACCCATAATTTTGGACCGGACCCAAAAAAAATTTAGCACTTGGTCCTGATTTAGCACTTGATTTTTTTTAAATCTCAGCTCATACACGCTTTCATATTTAGACAATTTTGAGCTTAAAATTTTCTTAAAATGTTTTCTTGAACATTTTTATTTATTGCGCGCTTTTTATATTGATGGGAAAAATCGCTTGAAAAATCGGTTTTTTAACAAAAAAAACAATTTTTTTTCAGGAATTTTTTTCCCGTTTTTGTTAGCAGCGTTGAATAGCTTATTTTTTTATAATGAAAAAAAAATTATCTACGACTCTTTGGAGCTGAGATAATTTTTTTTTTTTGAAAAAATCTAGTGTTGCTACCTTTTATTATTAAGGGCTGAAATGTATAGAGTTTGTAGTTCAATACTTGTCTTTTACATAAAAAAAATACTACAATGACATATTCGCTCTCTATTCTTTGGAAATTTAATGATGGGAAATTTAATCAGGATTTTTTAACAAAAAAAAAAGATTTTTTTTCATTTTTTGTTAGCAGCATTGAATGCTGATATTTTTCATAAATTAACAAAAAAAATGTTATTTACGACCCTTTGGAGCTGCTAATTTTTTTTTTGAAAAAATCTAGTGTTGCTACCTTTTATTATTAAGGGCTGAAATGTATAGTTTGTAGTTCAATACTTGTCTTTTACATAAAAAAAATACGACAATGACATATTCGCTCTCTATTCTTTGGCAATTTAATGGTGGGAAATTTAATCAGGATTTCTTAACAAAAAAAAAAAGATTTTTTTTAATTTTTCGTTAGCAGCATTGAATGCTGATATTTTTCATAAATTAACAAAAAAAATGTTATTTACGACCCTTTGGAGCTGCTAATTTTTTTTTTGGAAAAATCTAGTGTTGCTACCTTTTATTATTAAGGGCTGAAATGTATAGTTTGTAGTTCAATACTTGTCTTTTACATAAAAAAAATACTACAATGACATATTCGCTCTCTATTCTTTGGCAATTTAATGGTGGGAAATTTAATCAGGATTTTTTTAACAAAAAAAAAAAGATTTTTTTTCATTTTTCGTTAGCAGCATTGAATGCTGATATTTTTCATAAATTAACAAAAAAAAAATGTTATTTACGACCCTTTGGAGCTGCTACTTTTTTTTTTGAAAAAATCTAGTGTTGCTACCTTTTATTATTAAGGGCTGAAATGTATAGAGTTTGTAGTTCAATACTTGTCTTTTACATAAAAAAATACTACAATGACATATTCGCTCTCTATTCTTTGGAAATTTAATTTTGGGAAATTTAATCAGGATTTTTTAACAAAAAAAAAGATTTTTTTTCAAATTAATAAAATAAATTTAATAAAGTAAATTTATTTAAAAAATACCAGCTATTGATTGCCGCCAACAAAAAATGAAAAAAAAAATTCTTGAAAAAAAAATCAATGGTTTTGTTGATCGATCCGTGTTTAATACTTTTTTTCATTTTATGACAGAGTAAAATGGAAAAAGCCGTTTTTGCCCAACTTTGGGCCCAATTTACTATGGGACCTGGAGGTGCTAGTTGTTTGTATTTTGGTTTATCGAATTCTACGGAAAATTTTAGATTTTTTACATATTTTTGTTTACTATATTTAGGAAGTGAAAAATTAAGATAGGGCCAAAAATAGGCAGACTGCACTATAGAATGTATCTCAGTTTTTGCATTTCAATAAAAAATAGAAAAATAATTCGTTTTCAATATGTCTACCTATATAAAAAGTATATTTTGTAACCCACATATCCTGTAAAAAATATCAATATTTTACAAAAAAAATTGAAAACCCTAAAAGTAACTTATTAAAAAAAAATATTTTCGAAATTTTTATCACTCATTTCATCTTTCCTGCAAAAAAAAATATAAATATTATAGCAGAACCTTAGGAATTTGAGAGTTTTTTGCATTTTCAAAAAACCTAGGATATTTTAGATACAAGATTTTGAGTATATGACGATGGTATGTTGTTGGATTAAAAATAAATTAGTGATGTGGATGTAATTATAATGTAATTATATCTTTTTTCTCGAGCTTAGTGAAGTCGAGAATTATCGTGGAATCGAAACAGCAGAAAATTAACACACATTTTCATTTGTAGAGGTAACTTACCTCAACAAACGAGGGACACCTCTGAACATCTTGACTTCCGACTAGGACTCGGAGGCCCGTCATCACCGTGTTGGTATCATTATTAGTGATTTCCACAGAAAACCCAAGCGGTTTGTTGCAGGCCACGTACAATCCCGTAGTGTTAAGGCGATGCTTGAGCTGAGCTTGATTGTATATTTGCAGGAGATCGTTCCCCCCTATCTCGACGTCGTTCATAGCTACGCAGTGCTCGAAAAAGTCTATGGGGAAGGTTACCGTATTGGACGTTTTGCCCGTCTTCACTACCTTCTTCTTCTTCGGTTTCAAAGACGCATTGGGAATTATCGCTTGGATGCTGGGAGACATCCAGAAGCCTAGAAATTATTTTTTTAAAAAAAATCCTTCAATGGGAACCTCAAAACTTTACCTGTTTGATCCATATTGGCCATGTACATCTTCAGACTTCCATCTTCACAGAGCAGAATCAGAGTCGTCCTCAGTTCATTACCTGAACTATGCCTGATGGCCACCATGTCCATGATCTTGGATTTTGACGGGACGACCCTGATTTCCTGTATCATAACGGAGTCCGGTTTCAACATTAGAACGACCGGGTTGTTGCTGGATTGCATTGCACAGCACACTAGACCCGGATGATTCGGGATCTCCATCCACTGGCAGAGCGGTTGATTGGCGGAGTTTCTAGATCCGTTGCTCTTCGACGTGCTGTTGTTCGTTGGCGGTAGATTTATGGGAAACACCAACGGCAAGCAATTGTTTTTCGGCAGAATTGGGGAAATAAAGCTCTTCCCTTGAGCGTAACTGTAGAAGAGCAGGCCCAGCGTGTGCGAGTAATAGATGGAGACTCCGCCGCCGGCCACTTGACCATTTACATCCTACCAAATAGTAACATTATTATTTACTTATGAGTTATAACCATTTATAGTAGGGGTGCCAGAGGTTTTGATTTGAAAAAATTTCGCAAAACATTTTTCGTTGCGATATTTCGTGCCAAAATAAAAGAAATGTGGAAAAATTAAATTATGATAAAATATAGGGGATTTTTTACTTTTTAGTTCGGTTTCCCTCTAAAACATGGTTTTTTTCTTTATTTTCTAGTTCGGTTTGTTATTAAAGCGTGATATTTTGTTTTTTTTTTACTTTTTAGTTTGGTTTCCCTTTAAAACGTGTTTTTTTAAACTATGATTTATTTTTTATTTTTTCGTTCGGTTTCTCTTTAAAACGTTTTTTTAGTTTTTTTTAACTATAATTTATTTTTTACTTTTTAGTTCGATTTCCCTTTAAAATGTGTTTTTTTAGTTTTTTTTTACTTTTTAGTTCGGTTTGCTATAAAAGCGTGTTATTTTGTTTTTTTTTAATTTTTAGTTTGGTTTCCCTTTAAAGCGTGTTTCTTTAAATTTTTTTAAACTTTAATTTATATTTTACTTTTAGTTAGGTTTCCCTTTAAAAGGTGTTTTTTTTCCCTTTAAAAGTTTTTTTAAACTAATTAATTTTTTTAATTTTTAGTTTTAAGACGTTTTTTTTGTTTTTTTTTTACCTTTTAGTTCGATTAGCTATAAAAGCGTGCTATTTTGGTTTTTTCTCTTTTTAATTTGGTTTTCCCTTAGTGTTTTTTTTCAGTTTTTTTAACTAATTTATTTTTTACTTTTTCGTTCGGTTTCCCTTTAAAACGTGTTTTTTACTTTTTAGTTCGGTTTGCTATAAAAGCATGTTATTTTGTTTTTTATTTTTAGTTTGGTTTCCCTTTAAAGCGTGTTTTTTTAGTTTTTTAAACTAAAATTTATTTTATACTTTTTAGTTCGGTTTCCCTCTAAAACGTGGTGTTTCACTTCTTTTACTTTCTAGTTCGGTTTGCTATCACAGAGTGCTATTTTGTTTTTTTGTACTTCTTAGTTTGGTTTCCCTTTAGAGGTTTTGAAGTGGACTGTGAATAAGATAAAAATTTCGCAAAAATTTTTTCGCTGCGGCATTTAGTGCCAAAATTAAAAAATGCGAAAAAATAATGTTCTCAATTTTACTAAGTTTAAAATAAAAATATTATTATTTACTTTTGAGTTCGGTTTCCCTTTAAAATGTTAAATTTTTATTTTTTTTTTAATTTTAGTTCGGTTTGCTATAAAAACGTGTTATTTTGTGTTTTTTTACTTTTGAGTTTGGTTTCCCTTTAAAGCGTGTTTTTTTAAAGTTTTTTTCAACTATAATTATCTTCTTCACTTTTTAGTTCAGTTTCCTTTAAAAACCTGATTTTTTTTACATTTTAGTCCGGTTTGCTATAAAAACCTGTTATTTTGTTTTTTTTCTCTTTCGTTTGGTTTCCTTTTTTAGCCTTTTTTTTTATAGTTTTTTAAACTAAAAACTTCTTTTTAGCTTTTTTACTTTTTTTAACTTTAGTTCGGTTTGCTATAAAAGCGTGATATTTTGTTTTTTTTACTTTTTAGTTTGGGTTTCCCTTTAAGCGGTTTTTTAGTTTTTTTTCACTTTTTAGTGCGGTTTGTTATAAAAGCGTTATATTTTGTTTTTTTTTTACTTTTTAGTTTGGTTTCCTTTTATGGCGTGTTTTTTTTAGTTTTTTTTTCAACTATAATTTATCTTCTTTACTTTTTAGTTCAGTTTCCCTTAAAAACCTGATTTTTTTACATTTTAGTCCGGTTTGCTATAAAAACCTGTTATTTTGTTTTTTTTTTCTCTTTAGTTTGGTTTCCCTTTAAAGCGTGTTTTTTTTTACTTTTTAGCCCGGTTTGCTATAAAAACCTGTTATTTTTTTTCTCTCTTTAATTTGGTTTCCTTTTAATGCGTGTTTTTTTTAGTTTTTTAAACTATAAACTTTTTAGCTTTTTTACTTTTTTTAACTTTTTAGTTTGGGTTTCCCTTTAAGCGGTTTTTTAGTTTTTTTTTACTTTTTAGTGCGGTTTGCTATAAAAGCTTTATATTTTGATTTTTTTTTACTTTTTAGTTTGGTTTCCCTTTAACTTGTTTTTTTTTAGTTTTTTTAAACTATAATTTATTTTTTACTTTTTAGTTTGGTTTCCCTTTAAGACGTTTTTTTGTTTTTTTTTTCACCTTTTAGTTAGATTTGCTATAAAAGCATACTATTTAGTTTGGCTTCCCTTTAAAGCGTTTTTTTTGTTTTTTAAACTATAATTATTTTTTTTTTCATGTAAAAATCCATGCATTCGAATGCAGTATATTGCACATCTCTATGCTAAAAACTGGCAAAATTAATCAAAAAAATATGAAAATTGGCATACTGTTATTATATACGATTGCAGTGATTTTTTTCAAGGTCGGTACCCAGTGACCGGCTGGGGAGCGTTCCAAAATTTCAACTTCGACATATTTGAAATATTTTGCATTTCGCTGAGAATTCTAAAGGCTAGTACTCAAATTACAACGATTTCTGAAAAATGTTTCCTATATTTTATCATATTTTAATTTTTTCCCATTGGCACTATCACAGCGAAAAAATTTTTGCAATTTTTTTTAAATGAAACCTTACGTAAAATCATCCACTGAAAAATTTTTGTTTGAAACTTTTTTCTGCAAAATCATTACTTTTTTCATTACTGGGAGAAAAATACAATTTTAAAATTTATTGTACAATAAAACACATTAACGGGTATGTCGTCAATATAACTTTTGTAGTGGCTTTCTATATACGCTAAGATTTTTCATTCAAGCCTATTATCAACAGGTATCCAAATCCACGTTTTTTTTACTATTTCTTTTATATTTTACTTTTTTTAAATATTTTTCAAAATTTTTTTTTATATTTTTTTACTTAATATTTTACTTTTATCACTTTAATACTTTAAATAAATTTAAAAAAAAACTTGTCTATGTCTATGCAATCAATAACCATATAAAACATCTTACCGTAACATCGAGATGAAATACTTCCAATGTATTGGTAACATAAAAAGTGCCATACTTGGTGGAACTGTCTTCATTCAAGATTTCCGTATATATATGCCCCGGCGATGACATCAGGAGAATGTGGTATATGCCGACCTCATACATAAAAGTGCAGTCCCGTATTTTACCACTCGGCACCAAAAAGTAATATTGCGGGCTTATCGCGTCGACGGCCAAGTCGTATATCTTCACAAAATCGGCCGTCACCAAGGCCAGCTTGGTTTGCGATCCGGGAAGCCAAACGGCCTTTATAATGAAGTTTCCCGTTTCCAACTGCGGATGCAGCACGAGATGATCGGAAACGGACCCGCCGGACGTAAACGTGAGTATGTGGCAATCCTTCAGGCCACAGACCGCTAGGAAATCCTCATTACACAAGTTACTAGACAGGGATATGACTGTGAAAGGTATAGGGGCGGTAGCCAGCCTCGTTAGTGTAAGTTTCCTCGTAGAAGAGTCCGCTTGCTTCAAAAGGGCGCTTAGCTGGAGCACGGTAATTTTACCCTTCTCGTGAGAAACGGCCAAATGTTGTCGACGGCCTTGCGTAGAGGTCATGCAACACATCGCCACTCTCCTGACGATATGCGCCGAGAGAAGTTGCCGTATTGTCTGTCCCTGTTCTCCTGCGTAACTCATACGGACGTTTTCAAACGCTCCCTCTTGGGAGCCTAAAGTAGGGACCATCAGCTGGTCGGTGTGTATATATTTCTTATCGCTGGAATACAGCTGCTCTATAGCTTTGATACCCCTAGCGTGGCAGCCGACTGGAGAGTTTTGATGGCAAGTTTCTTCGACGGCCGGTATGAGCGTTTGCAGAAATTCCAGTAGTGACCCAGTGACTGAACTGGATCCTAGGTAAGAAATGATGAATTCTCTGGAACCGTCTAACTGCTTCACGATACTGCCCGATTTCTTTTCTTTCAACATGAACTAAAAATTTAAAAACGGATACAAAGCGGGACTAAACATATTTTTTACTAAAAGTGTCATTTAAATTGAGAGACCTAATCCGGTATTTTAGAAAAATTGAGAGGGGGCCAAGGAAAGAGGGGCAATTTTATTTCTCACGGAAGATATTTATACTTAAAGTGATTCAAGATACAAATTGATACAAGCCATTGAAAATGTAAAAAAAAATTATAGTAGGATAGGTTTCCATTGGAAAAGGAAGAGAATATAACAAAAATTAAAGAAAAATAATTTTGGGACATAAAAAAGTTACCTTTTCACAAAATTTCTTTTAAAAATTTTTTTTTTGTAATAGATAAAATAAAAAACCAAAAACTTGGTTATTTGAATTTTTCACATAAATGTTGAGGTTATGTGGAAAAAGTATAAATACAAAAGTTGTAGATCTTTTTATTACTTACAACTTTGCCATTAAACTATTTTCCATACGACTTGGGAGTTTTGTCGGAAATCGAGATAAACCGTTTTTACCCTTAAAAACTCGCCCCCTCCACTTCCCGACCTCAGACAGCCCGTAAATTATTTTTCCTTTAATTTTTCTTATATTCTCTTCCTTCTCCAATGGGTGTCATCCTATTATTTATTTTTAGTTCCAAAAATGATCGACCCTGGTCTATATAGACCCTCTTAAAGTGTTATTTATTTGAGAATATAATCCAAATGTCACATTTTTTACTAATCATTGTTTAAAGTACAAAATAGGGCGGTCAATATGGTCCAGCTGACCGGTTAACCGACCAACCGAACAGGTTCAGACCGCGGTTTAAATAATCGTGTAACCGGTTAACCGATCATCAACCGGTTAACCAGCCAGTACCCGGTTTGGGTAAGTCGAATCCGGGGAGTCGGTCACACCGGTCATGACCGGACCGGTTATGGACCGGCCTAAACCAAACTAGTCATAACCGAAGCGGTCCATAACTGCATACATAGTTCAAACTGGCCAGGTCTCGGCGGATTCTAACGTGTACGGTCTTTAATTGCGCAAGCGCTCTTAGCTATTGTAGTTCATAATAGTTCGTATTATATGTTCGTAAACAACGTAGTGACAAGTCGGTTTGCTTTGCGCAAGCGTTGTATTCTATTAGTAATAGAAGTGAAGTTCGTAAACGATATAATCATAAACATTATAAACACATAGACATTATACAAATAAATAGACTCTTCACATAGGATGCGCTGTAAAAAATAGGCTTAAGCTGGTCGAATTTTTGATTTGCACATGGATCTTGACACCCCCAGGCGCATTCGTAGAAGATTTGATTATCAAAAACAAAGGTTTGCAGACATCTTTGTTTACGTTCATCTGTTTCTGTTCATGATATTTCTATGGTTTGTGGCGATTGTATAACAAGGGATCTCTAACATTTCAAATCAAGACATTTCAAACCGGTCAATATTATTTACCATTTTAGACCAGTAAAAACCGGCCTAAAGCGATATTGATCAAACCGGTCTTGATCTATCCTTTCAGTATACCGGTCTTGATCGAACCGGTCAGTAAACCGGTTTGGTAGAAACCGATTAAAAATATAAATGAAAACCGGATAACCGGTCCCCGGTTCAAAATTTTATGGTTTGAAACAGACCGACTTAGTCAGATGTTGACAGCGCTAATACAAAACAAAATCGCGCAATAATCGGTGATAATTTTATCACCGCATGTTGACTGTCACCTGTTTTAGATGAATAAAATATTTTATTGTCAAAGTGACAGAAAGTTTAACAATAGACGCGCCGAAATGAAAAAATAGTGCTGTTAAGCAGAGAATGTTTCAACCACTAGATCAGTTTCATGTTGACTGTCATCTGTTTTAGATGGATAAAATAGTTTATTGTCAAAGTGACAGAAAGTTTGACAATAACGATCAATTAAAAGCATGGGAAAATCGTTTTTACGGCATATCTCGACGGATTTTGACTTTACAAAAAAAAAGTTTACATAAAAAATGAAGACTACGACAAAACACACGGATAATTCGTTCGCTAAATATCGCGAATTGCGAAAATAACGAAAATCAAATTGATATTTCATAGAGAGGAAGTGGAGTTGGACGCTCATTTTTGTTTGGTGGAAGAGTTATCATGAAGGAATTATGAGGCTGCAGGCTGATGGGTGGTGGGATAATTAAGCGAGGGGGGAGAGGAGGAAAACGAATTTTTTTAAAATGCCCATAACTTCTCTGAATATTGGCCGATCTTAAAATATCGAACAGCTTTTTCTTCGTTTCTTCATACGCTATACAATGGCACTAGCGTATATTTTTTTTGTTGCAAACAAACGCGTAAAAAAACATTTTTTCAAACGGTGTTTCCGGTATGATGGAAGGGGGTGGGGGAATTGATTTTTTACCAATCGACAGCTTTTTCTTTCACCTCTAATAATTACAGCCCAACTAGATCAAAATCGGATGTTTAGGAGGGGGGCTAGGGAACTTCAAATTTTTTACTATGCAGCAGGAGAGTGGAAGGCTCTGGGATATTCCCCGATCTTAAAAAATCGAATGGCGTCGTGTCAGCTTTGATTGTTTTTAACGACTTCAAAATAGGAAGAGGCTCTGAATTCGATTGGTGCATTTTTTTGTATGTATGTTCATTAATTACTCTGGAGCGGCTTAAGCAAATTGGATGACATTTGCTGGATACTATAGGGTATCATCGGGGGGTGGTACCATTGGAATTTTAACCATCTGGTACTTCCGGTAATAATGGAAGTCGATGCCAACTGTGATTTTAAATGGATTCTTATATATTATTGAATTTTTAAAAAGTTGATTCAAGGGTGTACCAAAAATATGTAACGTACCCTATACCAAAAACAAATGCGCTTCTGAGATATCTGACAATTCATAAAAAATTTCAAAATTTTTCAAAAAAATTTTCAAAAAAAAAAGTTTGTAAGAACATTTATAACTTTTTTCCAAAACGAGTTCCACACTTATTTTTTGATACGTATAAAGAGCAAGATCCGAAGTACCTTCTAGAATTAAAATAATTTAAAAAATCAAATACAAAGTGTTTCATTTCTTCCGTGACATTTGGTCTACTACAGACCGCTGTAACTTTTTTCGTTTAAATGCAACATTTTATATTCCTTACGCCAAATTACGTATAACAAAATTTTTGAGACTTTTTTAATTTCGCTACATTTTTAACAATCTCCAGTCAAAATGCTGCAAAAACTTTATTTTACCTCTGTCTCTCGATATCTCATTGCCACAGCCAACTCTTGCCGGCTGTTAAAAATAAAAACCTTCCACTTTTGACCCCCTTAAAAAAATCGGTCAGTGAACTTCGTATACTTTTATACAGACTACAATTCTGTAACAGTAAAACTCGCACTAAACCCATTACAAAGGTCTATTGACATCTCCGAAGGAAGGGACACTCATATTGGCGGTTAAGATGACGATAATTTTAGTTTCATTAGTACCAACTTATAGGAATAATTCAAATATAATTTCTTATCGGAATAAAATTAAAAAACACCTACCTTATCAGACGGTAAAGGAGAAGAAGTGCGTCTCCTTAGAGAACTTGTGAGATGCTCGTTACTGAAACCTCCCGCCTGTAGATTTGAACTACTCACACCGGCGACATTCACATCTAACGACTGAGGGCTACGTTTCACAAGTGCCTGGCAGGATCCGTCCTCTTTGGCGCCGCAGTCGCAGAAAAAATTCCCGTATTTCGCGTAACTCAAGTCGTGTCCCTTGTGACAGACTCTGGCGCAGATAGAGCATACCCCTACGCCGTCTAGCATCTTGCAGGTGTGGCAATGGTACCAGTGCTGGTTCATGAACTCCTTCTGCGTAATAGTGAACGTACAGAGTTTATTGCACAGCGAATCCTCGTCGCTGTCCTCGCCGCTATCGTCCTCCTCGTTCGGGTCGTCCTGCCACTCAGAATCAAGGTCCAGGGGCATTTCGCTCTCCCAAGGAGGACTGAGAGGTCTGACGGTGGACGATTGAGATTGGGAAGTTATTCCGCAGATAACGTCGCTTACGTAATCGAGGATGCACAACGCGGCGTCCATCATTGGATCGTTTTTTATCGAGTCAGGGTTTGCGTTAATTCTCTCCAGCACCTCCTTTGTCGAGGTGTGCTTGTTGCAAAGTTCTATCCATTCGGCGGTGGCAGGGAATAAGTGAGAATGACCTGTGAAAAATATTTACTCCATTAAGCTCGTATTCTTACATTTCGCTGATTAAGAAGAATACTATCACAACTCAAAAAAGATGAAAAACCCGTTTTTCATATAAAATGATTGCAATTAAAGTTTACTTTTATCTGTAAAAGAGTCACATCAGAAGTGGGATCTTTACAATATATATTTTTGGAACGACTGTACTAACTGGTATTGCGCACAACTTGATGTGCGAAGAGGTGTCACCAATTCTAGTAAAGACTGTCACATTTCAATGCGTACCTTGTAAAGTTTTGTTTATTTTAGATGAAGAGTGACACAAACTTAATTTAGGTGGCTACTGTTAAAGGTAAGGTCAAATATATATATATATATATATATATATATATATATATATATATATATATATATATATATATATATATATATATATATATATATATATATATATATATATATATATATATATATATATATATATATATATAATTTATTTCCCATTAATTTTTTAATGGGAAATAACGGCACAAATAAAAAAGTGTCGGTCTTTCCCAAAGCAAATATTTTATGTTCATGTCATTTTTTAAGTTGTCATCTTTTTTTTATATTATTGTGTCACTATTTTCCAAAAAAGTAATAAAGTAACTGTGCGTTTTAAATTTGCCACATTCAATTTTAATAGACATTATTTATTTCATGAAGGTGTACAGGACAAATACAGGACAGAAGAGAAACAACGTAAGTGGGCTAATTTCATGGTAAAATTATGAAAAAAAAATATTAAGGTCCATAATGTGGATCAATCGATATGTACAATTCAGAATACTTTATTTGGCTCCAAAACTTCTCAGGATGCAGATCAAATGAGGATTACAACTGAATCAGAAGAAAAAGACTATATAGTAGAAAAATACAGCTGAGGGGAAAAAAGTCAGGTGAAAAAGTCTCAGGAGAAATAATAGACTGTTCAGAAGAAATAAACTGTTCAAGGGAAAAAGACCATTTGGCAGAAAAAGACTATGTAGGAGAAGAATGTAGATATTGCTCAGAGGAAAAAAATCTGATGAAAAAGTTCAGGAAAAATAATAAGACTGTTCAGAAGAAATAGTTGATCAAGGGAAAAAGACCGTTTAGAAGAAAAAGATAAGATTATTGCTCAGAGGGAAAAAGTTCAGGAGAAATTTAGACTGTTTAGGAGAAATAGACTGGTCAGAAGAAATATATTGTTCAAGAGTTTCCACATGAGAATTTTTATGATTTTAAAGACATTTCTGAATTTTTGGGGGTAAAAACTGGATAAAAATGCATGCAAAAAAAAAATTCCAAATATAAAAGTATCAAAGGTCAAAAAAGCTCATACTCTGCTTTTCACTTTACATCAAAAAATCTCACTGGAAATACCTCTATTTTGAAAGAAATGCCGCCAAGAACAATATTTTTTTCAAAATAATTTCTGTTTTAAAAATAATTTCTGAAGGTTTTGCGTTTCGAATATTTTGACTCGACTGACTGACGTGAAATTTGGCGAGTAGTTAGGGGACAGCCCAAAGAGCAAAAGTGACATAGCACCGATGTGTGCTTCTACCCTGAGAATGGATGTCACCCCCTATCGCGGCTGGACATGTGCTCACTCAAAATAACCCCGGAAGTGGACAGAGGGGCAAATTTTACGTAAAAAATATTCTTTTACGATATTTTTCGCGTTAATCACGATTGAACTTCGGGTTCTCTCAAAAAAGATGAGAGGACCAAAATGAGACTTATAAGAAAACAAAGATATCAACGTTAAATAATGGAAAATTGATGCATTTTTAGGGAAAAACTTAAAGAACAATTTTTGAGGTACTTGGGAAAGACTGTTAAAATGAGCTAGCGAGATACGATGGAAAAACGGTGAGCCGCTCAAATTTTTGAGAAAAAAATGAGTGCTAAAACCCCAGCCATTCCCACCAGAATGAATATTAACCGTTATCCCTATTATAAATTACTCTATTTTTCTATCTAAGTACATATGACGAGAAAACCCCACAGAAAAACTCTTCTAGGCCTACTTATTTCCGTATTCTTCAAAACAATATGATTATGATCTTTCCTAGTCAAACTTTCTTTTTAGTAAGTTTCTGTGTGTTTAAATATTGTTTTTTTTTCTTCTGTTGAGTGTTTTCGAAATTTTCAAGAAAATTAATAATAATATTGGAATAATTTCTAATACTTAGTTTTAGGTAAAAAGTGTCACAAAACTAACGTTTTGGGAAAAAAAATTGTGAATTTCAAAATTTAAGTAACAATCAAATATAGAGACAGTTTTTTAATACCAGAAGGAACTTTGGTATAATGAAATTACTAATATTCAACGTGGAAAATAACTATATTATTGCCTTAAACCTTTAAACAGCGTTTTTTGACTCTTTCCACTCGAAAATTCGAAAATTCAACATGATTTCATACTATGAGGTATTTACTATAATGATCCGATAAGGAAAAACATATAAATTTCTCCATAAATCCATAAAGTCAATATTTATAACATAAAAAAAACAGAGAGAGAATAAGAATTGAGGAGCATTCTCACAAACATCAATAAATCCATCACATTTCAAACTTTGCACTTTTTGCAATTAAAATAATTAAACAGTGAAAGTGAAAACAGTTGCAGTTAAAATGTGACGGTGACAGTGACATTGGATATTTAACCATGGCAAAAATTGTGGAACAGGCCACAAAAAAATTATTACCAGTTTTATTATTATTTATTATTTTTGCTCCAAGTTCCTTACATCTCAGAAGTGGGATGTATGTAACTTAGTCCTACCTAGTAACTAAAAACATTCTAGATTTGGTAATATCGCAATTTAAAATTATCCTCAATATCAGACTCTCTCGAGTTGTGACAGTCCTCTTGACAACCAGCGATATATTAAAATCTTACCTTTACCAGATCCGGCGTCCGCCAAATTCGTCATAACGATCATCAAATCAGTGAAACCGACGCCCTCGAGAGCCGGAGATAAAAGATGAGTACCCAACGGAATCAAGGCTTTCAAGATCGTTATGGAAACATCCTCGGATACGTTGCTGTTCTGTTTAACGATAAAGCTAGTCAGCGCCTGTAAAAGCTGGCTGTTCTCTTGAACCAACGATTTCGGCTCGTCATTGGACGTCGGAGAGGTATTCGTATCCTTGCTGTCTACCGCCGTGATCGTCCACTTAGGGCCGCTGGACGACGACTCGCCCTTGTTCAACGTGACCGTAGTCACCGGCACCTCCACATTACTCGAGCCGATTATAATCTGCCTTAGCCAAGCCTGCAACTTATCACCCTCGACACTCGCCAACTTACTCATGCTGGAGCATAAATAATTCAGGCTCGGATCCGTCGAACTTATTTCCGCGGCTTGGAACAGCTTGTTGAAGAAATGCAACACCCGCGTACTGTACTGCTGAGACATTTGAGGACTGGAGACGGACATCAATACTTTCACTAGATCCTTGTCGCCGGTGAAGAAGCTTTCCAACGCCTGCCTTCCCGAGGACTTCTCTATTATCTTCTCGTAGAATTTCAGGCAGTTGTGTAATATTTTCTCGTTGATGTTGGCACTGTAATTACCGCAATCCGGCGAAGTGTAGTTTATGATCAACTTGTAGGTGTGATCCAACACGCGTAGATAAACTCTTTTTTGGTGCTCGTCCGTTTCCGTGTCGCCGATCATCTTGTCCAAGGTTTTCGTGACGGTGTCTTGCAAGAATTCGGTTCTTAGGTCGAGAGTTATGGACACCAGCATTTCTATGGCCTTGTTTTTGGTGTCGGTGTTCTCTACTTTGGGGGCGTGGTCGCATATGAATTTCATGAGGCATTGTAAAAGCCTCTTCAGGGACTGGTTGATGCTAAATGGGCTGCTTAACGAGAGCGTGGATATATGGGAATCCACCACCTTTAATATGAAGCTCTCCGAGGGTATTATGTCGTTTTGGTATGGCGCCTGCAGAGCAGATTTGACTAGTTAGTGGGAATAGTAAAGAAAAAATGGGGAAATTGCGGAGAAATTTAATTATCTTATTATCTGAAACATCTGAGAGTTGACTAGAAAAAGATACGCAAGCCAAGTGACCATATTAGTGAGGTTAGGATCTGCGGGTTCCTATTTTAAATTAATGTATTGTTTTCTTATAGGGACTCAAGTTAAGAGCGTCTGCAGGCGTGATAGAAAGTCTGCTAGTGAAATAAATTTAATAAATAATTTTTTTTGATATTTTCATTGACTGAGTGTTCAAAAATTAATTAAACAATCTTTCACAGTAATTATAGAAGATTAAAAACTACCCAATGCGAGATCCAGCAGAGGCAGTGAGCATTCCAGAGGCAGTACAGCGACATCCCGCTAGATGGCACCACCACCAGAGCCCAGCTAGAGACCCTTTAATGAGAGTCTGGGCCAAGGCGTTGCCACTTTCCGATTGGTGCCGCCATTTTAGTTCAGAATTGAGTGAGTCACTCAGATTTTGACATTTCTAGGTTGTTTATATTCGCAAAATTGTGACATGCAAAGTAAATCTACCATTCTTCATTGTGAAAGACTCAAAGGTGAGCTTCAGATATTTGTGCATATGTAGAAAATAAAATATATTCGTGTTGGTAATTTGAATTTTGTGCCAAAAAAGGAAAAGAATGCAGTGAAATTGACGAACTAGTGACAAATTTGGAATTTTCAAGAAACTCAGAAATGTTTTTTTTTAAAGGGGAAAATTATATTTCATAAACAATTCTCTGCAGTCTGAAAATCCGCCTGTAAAAAGTTTTTCAAATAAAATATATTCGTGTTCCATGGCAATTTGAATTTTGTGTCAAAAAAGGTCGAATGCGATGAAATTGACAAACTAGTGACAAATTTGAAATTTTCAAGAAACTCTGAAATGTGTTTTTTTTAAAGGAGTTTGGCTTCCAAAAACTCGTTCGATTAGCCAGAGAAATTCAAAATTGTAATTATATCATGAAATAATAAAAAAACAAAACAAAAAAACTTCAGTTCCATCTTATATATTTCTTAGGATCGAGTAATGGAAAATATGTCCGATTAAAAAAACTATCGTTTATTCTGACTTACCGATGAAATCTCTTCAAGGGTAGAACTATTCCACTGCTGCTGCACAGAGTTCACGGCCGGAGGTAACAGAGACGTTAACTCGGACGCCAAAGTGTTGGTCAGCGTATTTTTAGTGGAGGCAATCGCCAAGACATCCTGCAGCCCCTCAAAGTCTTGCAGCGAACACTTCTCGGCGGATTCGCTCTGGTCGATGACGGTGTGAAGCAGGGACCACCTTGTGCAATGCAGAACGGCCTGGGTGAGCCTCAGAACATGCGGGAGCAGGTCTTGGACGTAAGTACTTTCCGATATAGAAACGGCAGAAGAGGAATCGGTGCTGCCGTCCGTCTCTTCTAGGGATACCTGGACTTTGGCCAGGACGGCATCTAGCAGGAAGAGGTGCCAGAGTGGCGGCAGGTTTTCCTTAGTAATTAAGCCTACAAAACAAGAGCAAATGCTTAGTCTAAGGGAACGGGAAAAAAACGGAGATGATCGATTGGATAAGTTTACGGTTCTTATTTGTGCATTTTCTGAGAATATTTACCATAGTAATGTATATTTTTTTACACTATCAGAAAGTAGAGATTTCAACGAACAAAAAGCCCACTGACTTTTAAAAAAGCAGGTATTTTGACGCGAGAATTTTCGATTAAAAATTAGGGTGCTTTTTCGATATTAAGTCAAAATAAGGTGAAAAAATATATATTTTAAATCAAAAAAATTACAGCGTATTTGGGACATAAAAAGATAGGTTTTCATCAAATTTCTTTAAAAAAAAAATTTTTGTAAAAGAAAAATAAAAAAACAAAAACTGGGTTATTTGAATTTTTCACATAAATTTTGAGGTTATGTGAACAAAGGGTAAATAAAAAAGTTGTAGATCTTTCTATTACCTACAACTTTGCCATTTAATTTTTTTCCATAGGACTTGTAGTTTTGTTGGAAATCAAGATAAACCGTTTCTTACCCTTCAAAATTCACCCCTTCCACTTCCCAACCTCAGATCGCCCGTAAATTATTTTTCCTTTCATTATTGTTATATTCTCGTTAGATCTAAGTGAAACGGTAAACTAGCCATTGTGAGACCAAATTTTGAATATTAACTAAAGCTAACGTCAAGGGAATAATGACTTGGTTCGTTTGAACTACTCTTGTAAGTGTATACTCTGAAGACTGAAAATAAAGTCACTTTTCTTTCAATAATGGAAAAAGTCATGATTTAGAGAAAAAAGTTTCGAACAAAACTTGTTCAGCAGATGATTTTATGTAAGGATGAAGTATTTAAAAGTAAATTTTAATAAATAGCTCAAAATTGTACATATTGATAAAAAAAATAAAATTTTTCGTTTCTTTGCATTTTCTGAGAATATTTACCATAGTAATGTATATTTTTTTACACCATCAGAAAGTAGAGATTTCAACGAACAAAAAGCCCACTGACTTTTTTAAAAAAGCAGATTTTTTGACGTGAGAATTTTCGATTGAAAATTAGGGTACTTTTTCGATATTAAGTCAAAATAAGGCGAAAAAAGAAATATTTCAAATCAAAAAAATTACAGTGTGTTTGGAACATAAAAAGGTAAGTCTTCACCAAATTTCTTTAAAAAAAAATTTTTTTTCTAAAAGAAAAATAAAAAACCAAAAACTTGGTTATTTGAATTTTTCACATACATTTTGAGGTTATGTGAAAAAGTGTAAATACAAAAGTTGTAGATATTTTTATTACCTACAACTTTTACATTTAACTTTTTTCCATAGGGCTTGTAGTTTTGCCGGAAATCGAGATAAACCGTTTTTTACCCTTAAAAACTCAACTCCCCCCCCCTTCCACTTACCGACCTCAGATCCCCTGTAAATTATGTACCTGGTTCATAGATAGATCGATGGGTCTCTATTTGTTCATAAATTACGTAAGTACCCAATAAATAAGTAAGACTTTAAAAATAATTTATAAATATTAAAATGAGGATAAAAAAAACAAAAACATGTTTACATTACCAAAATATATAATAGTTAAATTAGATCTAAGTGAATTGGTAAACTAGCCATTGTAAGACCAAATTTTGAATGTTAACTAAAGCTCACGTCAAGGGAATAATGACTTGGTTCGTTTGAACTACTCTTGTTAGTGTATACTGTGAAAAGTGAAAATAAAGTCACTTTTCTTTCAATAATGAAAAAGTCATGATTTTAGAGAAAAAAGTTTTGAACAAAATTTGTTCAGCAGATGCTGCATAAGGATAAAGTATTTTAAAGTTAATCAACTTAATAATTTTAAAGATAATTAACTTATTATACATTCAAAACTTGGCTTGTAATGACACTGTAGATGGTATACAAGAAGAAGAAAAAGAAGAAGAAGACAAAGAAAAAGAAGAAGAACCAGCACAAAAAAACAGGCGACTACAACTTTCTGTAATATTAGGACACACACCATTTGCAACCGGGCGACACCATGTATGTTGAACAATGATTGACGTAAATATTGAGACGCAACATTTAATATACATTTACGCAATGACAATTATACATACATACCTTTCTTAACGTCAGGAGTTAACGATACAATGCAATTTTTCACATTAGTCGTGTCGTATTTAATATTGTTGACAGCGTCAGATACGGCCTTGAGAAGCTTGTCGGTATGTTGCGTGTACATTCCCTGCTTAACTAGGCAATCTTTCAGCCATCTGCTAAAATTCTTGTGAGACGCTCTCGGCCCCCAAATGAGGGAATGTAGCAAGAGCGGACCGGCTACCAAATTCTCCCCCGTTGCCAGTCGCTCCATGTATGAGGCGGAAGGCGGTAATAATTGCAGTAACCTTAAAATTACACCTGTAAGTATGCATAAAGGGCATCGTACACGTCGCTTACCTCCAGCAAATCGTAAAGCAGTACTGGGTGGCGCAGAGACCTAAAAAGCTCATCTTCGATGCGGCCGCGCCCGACGTAATGTGAGTGACGTTCAAGATTTCAATTAGGGCGTCCAAGAGCAAAGGGTAACGCAACTTATCGGGAGTGCCCAATATGAAGTTACAAGCTAGACCATCGAGCTTAGGAGCGTCCTGGTTGTTGACCTCCACATTCGTCAGAACATAAAATCGAGGTTTCATCGCAAACTCGTCAGCACCAGAAATCCTCCTGTAATTATCTTCTATCTCTTGCCAGGCTGTATACATCCTGGTCATATTGCTCTCCTTTTCTTTATCCGTATTCAGGTTAGTAGAATAAAACAAATTCCATTGAATCTTAAAAGAAATAACTTGATAACGCTGCAACTATGGTACCACGCAATAATTAATGAGTTAAGGTCCGTAGAAAAGGTATACGAAGTTCACTGACCGTTTTAAAGGAAAAATTAAAATATCAAATTCCACAATATTGTACATATCATTTATGATTGTCATAAATGAATTATTGTGCGTACAATAATATAGTACCATAGTAGGGGGAAGTGGGGTTAATGCGGGCAAGTGTAATCAGGCCCTCTGTAATTCTTTTTATGACGTTTTGGAACTTTTTTTGTTGTCCAAAATGCGAAAGTATTACCGTTTTTATACCCATATTACTTTTTATTAACCTCTTTTAGTTCCAGGCTGATTACACTTGCCCCATTAGCCGGGGCAAGTGTAATCAGCCAGAATGTTTTTTTATTTTTGTTTATAAAAAAGAACTAAGGCGGGTAAAAAATAAATAAATATGACATTGATATACCAATGAAATAAGTTGTGTTCTGCAAAAAAAAAAAGGTACTCGATATCTCTTTTGATTTTCTTTTTATAAAGTTAAAAAAAAAATTATTATACTTACCCCACTTCACTCTATAGGTGTTAGCCATTTTTACATTTACGTTGAAAATATTTTTGCCTACTTTATTATGAAAATTCCGTAAACATTTAGCTTAAAGGTCAAAAGTGTACAATTTAGAGAATTTAATATATTTTTTTTACAAAAAAAATCAAAATGGCGGTTCCAAAATGGCGGACTCCCATTTATGAACCGATTTGTCTCAAACTTTAAACTTAGCTGTGTTTTAAGATCACTCAATACAATTTTTGCCTCAAACTTAAAAAAATCAAAATGGCGGATTATCTTATTTATGAACCGATCTGTCTCAAACTTAAAACTGTGCTGCGTTTAAGGTCACTCAATACATTTTTTGACCCAAACGTAAAAAAATCAAAATGGCGGACTATCCAATTTACTAACCGATTTGTTTCAAACTTGAAACTTTGCTGTGTCTTAAACACACTCAATACATTTTTTGACCCAAACGTAAAAAAATCAAAATGGCGGTTCCAAAATGGCGGATTATCTTATTTACTAACCGAGTTGTCTCAAACTAGAAACTTTGCCGTGTCTTAAACACACTCAATACATATTTTGACCCAAACGTAAAAAAATCAAAATGGCGGACTATCCTATTTACGAACCGATTTGTCTCAAACTTGAAACTTTGCTGTGTTTAAAGTCACTCAATACAACTTTTGATTCAAAATTTAAAAAAACAAAATGGCGGACTATCATATTTACTAACCGATTTGTCTCAAACTTGAAACTTTGCCGTGTTTAAGGTTACTCAATACAATTTTTGTTACAAAATTAAAAAATTCAAAATGGCGGACTATCCTATTTATGAACCGATTTGTCTCAAACTTGAAACTTTGCCGTGTCTTAAACACACTCAATACATATTTTGACCCAAACGTAAAAAAAACAAAATGGCGGACTATCCTATTTACGAACCGATTTGTCTCAAACTTGAAACTTTGCTGTGTTTAAAGTCACTCAATACAATTTTTGATTCAAAATTTAAAAAAATCAAAATGGCGGACTATCATATTTACTAACCGATTTGTCTTAAACTTGAAACTTTGCCGTGTTTAAGGTCACTCAATACATTTTTTGTTACAAAATTAGAAAATTCAAAATGGCGGACTATCCTATTTATGAACCGATTTGTCTCAAACTTGAAACTTTTCGGTGTTTAAGGTCACTCAATACAATTTTTGTCTCAAATTTAAAAGAATCAAAATGGCTGCCAATTTACGAACCGATTTGTCTCAAACATCGATCAGTGAACTTCGGATATATTTTATACAGACTGTAGTTTACCTGTTCTAATAAAGACGTAGGTGCATCGTAAAGGTGTTTCATAATATAATCAAAAAGTAGTAACAATCTGGACAGATGCAAAAGTTGGGAGTCCTTCAGAGGGCCTCTAGCTATTTCGGAACACCTCAGTACTCCTCCGGCCATTAGGAGCACTACAGATTTCTTTTGCATTAAATTTAGAGAATGGAAAAGGTATAAAAGGACTTGTGCATGCTCCACATTCAAATCTACAATAAAAAGATATATATTATCGTTAACCTAACCTCAATTTCCATTTCAATATTTACCCTCGTTTTCGGTATCTACAATAGAAGTCTGAGATGTGTTCAATACATTTTCTATTAGTGTATTTACAAGGCGATGCCATATACTTATAACCGACGCCTCCTTTTCATTTTGGGGCCGTAAAAGTAACACCTGGAAAATCATGCGACTAAAGTTTACCATAAATTAATGTAAAACTATGAAAAACCAAATGTAGAACATCCTTAACGCAATATCTTCAGGAAATACAGTACCTGTGACAAAACGGCCAACGTCCTCGGGTACACTTGCAGGGGCCAAGCATGGGGCACGTCCGTGTTCCACGGTGAAACGCCCAGATGATTCAGTAGACATGCTTGGAGGGAGTTTAGATTGTTGTTGGTTATTAAATTGTGGGTAAACCTTGTAAGGGCTCCGGAAAACTCACAATAGAGTTGACCTAGGGCTGCACCAAAGTAGATAGAAATTGTTCCTGAAGTTATATCATATTAAATAGTCGAATTTATTATATTATATTATTTTATATAATTTATTATATTATATATATAAATATTTTAACATATTAAGACAATCTTGGAAAAGTTATAGCGTTATCAATGAATATAAAATCTTCTTGAGCTTAAACTAAAATCTCAATAGCATATTATACTTAAGACCCTTTTGAATAAATACGTCTATTTTGAACTCCCATTGAGGTAAAGTGTTTTCATTTTGTCTATGTACTTATAAATTGATATACATAGATATAAATATTAAATTTAAATATCACAATTGTCAATTTAATCCGAAATTTCTAATGGTGGAACAGAAAAACCTTCGCTCGGGAAAATTTAGAAATGGCCAATAATGATGAAAATCTGCTTAAAAAGATCATAACCGGCGATGAATTGATGGGTTTATGGACAAAACGACATCCTTCGTAGCGAAAGCTGTCGTCGGAGCCACAACCCTTAAAAGCGCGCCAAGGTCAGAGCAATGTCAAGTGGTCACTGTTTGTTTTTTTTTTAGTGTCAGGGTCTCGTGTAGCACAAACACACTCTTAGAGATCCCACGATCAACAAAGAATATCATCTTAAACTAAAATCTCAAAAGCATATACTTTCCATAAATAAGTCTATTTTGAACTCCCTTTGAGGTAAAGTGTTTACATGCTTAAAATTCACAAAAGTTGCCCCCTTAAAAAATTACCCAGGAAAAACCAGTATCTGAAATAATCATCTTTAAATAAAAGTTGTTAGCCTTACCGACTTCAGTTCTAGCCGTTTCTCGATCCAGATCTCGAATGATGGCCGCCAAAATAATCATCTGTTGCTCAGTAAGACCACTTTTCACATATCTGGTGATATAAATGCTTTTGGAGCAGATAAAGTGTTTGTTTAAGAATACAAAGACGCTAGTCGCCAAAGCAATGTATCCGTGCGCTTCTCCTTTCTCCGGCACGATTGAACGAGCATGATCCGTCTGCGAGGTCTTCGCTTCCACATTCTCTGAAGTCGACGGCGTTTTAGCATCCATCGTCTCCGGAGGAGCGAGCGTTTCCTCGAACCACTGACCCAGAATGGGTTCGCTATCATCGTCTAAAAAGGGAAAAACCAACCGCCGTATATGTAACCAAGTAAAAATAATATTTTAGGAATTTTAAACGTATTTAACATACCCTCATCGGTGGAGCTTTCACTGGAACATATAATCATGTCCTCGTAATAAGTCGTGGAGTCGGACTGGCTGAAGGTATCGCCTTCCGGAGGATGGAGCCTCTTTAAAGTGCACGCTTTTCTATAGCTGACTATGGCCAGGTAAAACAGCAGGTGGTTCAGCGGCGCGGCGCTCGATATCCGAGACACCCTCTGCAAAGCCGTGAACTGACCCATGATCGCCAGCGGCGCCGGCTCCACCTAAATAAAGACATTTTAAGGGCCATTTAGAGATCGAAATCTTACTTGGCCCGTAAGATTCCGCTCTTGGACGGGCCGTGGCAGTCCACTCAACATCTGCTACGGGCGTGTGGTCCCCGATAAACGGTACGGGGAACAGA
This sequence comes from Tetropium fuscum, assembly GCA_964058915.1. Taxonomy (NCBI): domain Eukaryota; kingdom Metazoa; phylum Arthropoda; class Insecta; order Coleoptera; family Cerambycidae; genus Tetropium; species Tetropium fuscum. The sequence continues at coordinate 484,879 of CAXKVY010000496.1, read as the reverse complement.
GCGATAAATCTCGGTAACTCAGAGCCATGCCATCGTGCATTAATTGTGAGAGACTTTGCCACCAAGCCGCCCGTAATGAATAGGATGGTTTGGAGGAAAGAACTCCAAGTAAAAAAAGGAGGAAAGTACAGGGGGTCTATATACATACATACAAGGGCCATTTAATCACGGTAAACTAACCTGTACTATACTCGCGGCGCCGCCGCAAACTTCCAGATGCAGGTCGTCGAATAGCTCCGATAGCAACGTCAGCGCTCTGGTCGCCAAGGCTACCGATAGGACGCCGAAGGACTGCTGAAATTTCTGCAGTCCCGATCTCGAGGAATTTGAATCCCTACTTTTGCAGGGACTCCTGCCTTTCTCGTCCCTTTCCCTTAGATGCGGATTTTTCTCAAACGATATACTAGTTGTCAGGTGCGTCTGGAGGCCGGAGATAAGAATCCACGCTCCGGCTAATAAGTAGTTCTGATATACCTAAAAGGAATAATCACGCATTAAGAAAAACCGAGAAAAGCTTGCTTGTGTTCGGGCCAGCGTTCTTTGCGTGTACGTCACAAGAAAAGTATGAGCTAAGATGATTTGATTAATGACGTCTTCCACGCATATTGTTATGGAATCGTCAGATGCGACTGTACACTATATAGCGAAAATTCCCTAGATCTAGAGAAAATCTGCACAATCTGGCAACACCGCACCCGACGATGTGACAACATCGCATCGGCGCACTGATGTCCGGTACTCGTAGCCACTCTTATACATGCGGCTTGCTCCAAGAAGTGTTCGGTATTTTCATCTTGCCAAGTTCTTTTGAAAGCCCCCATTGAAAAAATCCCTGTTTCATCCAAATATACACATCGTGGATAAAGTCGATTATAGTCCAGTTTACACTTAGTCACATGTCTTCAAAAGTGGACCTCACTCAACCTCTATTGAAAATGTTAACTTATAGCCTGAGCTATAAGTTTTAGGTCCTCCTTTAGGTTTGGCGTGTTTCATCCTACTGCATTATAAAATGAAGTCACATTCCTAACTTCATATGAAATTAGTAGGTCACATATAAAAGAATAATTTAAAAAAATTATTTAGTTTCAAATTTGCCCTTTTTTTCCGCTGACGAATGGTTATAAGGAAAATGCTGTAGACTTCGTTTTATAAACGGACAATTTATTTATTCAATTATCGATTCCTGAATATAAATCAAATTCCCGAATATTAATAAAGTCCAACGGCAAAATTGAATGCAGAAAACGAGTAAAAAAAAATTTTTTCCCACCCGAAAAACTCGGTTGCCCGTTAAGATTCAGTGATTTTGAGGTTTTTTATTTATTGCTGTCGATAAACAATTAACGGCAAAATCGCTCTCTTTACGATTAAATCAAACAAGGCGCACGGCAAAATCTGACCCAAAGATCGAGTGGAAAAAAGACTTTTCTAAGCGAGACACTCGGTTGCCCCGCTGAGATTAAGTGATATTGCGGTTTTTTGTTTATTATTGTCGATAAACAATTAACGGCAAAATCGCTGTCTACACGAATAAATCAAACAAGGCGAACGCTAAAATCTGAGCCAAAGATCGAGTCGAAAAAAGACTTTTCCAAGGGAGAAACTCGGTTGCCCAGCTGAGATTAAGTAATTTCGAGGTTTTTTGTTTATTACTGTCGAGAAACAATTAACGGCAAAATCGCTCTCTTCATGATTAAATCAGACAAGGCGCACGGCAAAATCTGAGTCGAAAATCGAGTCGAAAAAATACTTTTCTAAGCGAGAAACTCGGTTGCCCCCCTGAGATTAAGTGATTTCGAGGTATTTTGTTTAGTGCTGTCGATAAACAATTAACGGCAAAATCGCTATCTTCACGATTAAATCAAACAAGGCGCACGGCAAAATCTGTGCCAAAAATCGCGTAGAAAATAGACTTTTCTAAGCGAGAAACTCGCTTGCCTCTCTAAGTTTAAGTGATTTTGAGGTTTTTTATTTATTGCTGTCGATAAACAATTAACGGCAAAATCGCTCTCTTCACGATTAAATCGAACAAGGCGCACGGCAAAATCTGAGGCAAAGATCGAGTCGAAAGAAGACTTTTCTAAGTGAGAAAGTCGGTTGCCCCGCTGAGATTAAGTGATTTTGAGGTTTTTTATTTATGATTATCGATAAACAATTAACGGCAAAAATCGCTCGTTTCACGATTAAATCAGACACGGCGCACGACAAAATCTGAGCCAAAAATCGAATCGAAAAAAGACTTTTTTAATGGAGAAACACGGTTGCCCTGCTGATATTAAGTGATTTTGAAGTTTTTTGTTTATTACTGTCGATAAACAATTAACGGCAAAATCGCTCTCTTCATGATTAAATCAAACAAGTCGAACGGCAAAATCTCAGCCAAAAATCGAGTCGAAAAAAGACTTTTATAAACAAAATCTCGGCTGAGATTAAGTGATATTGAGGTTGAGGCAATTTTAAGGTTGACATTTTGAGTTGACTCAGTTGAGGCAACCGAATTTCTCACTTGAAAAGTCTTTTTTCCACTCGTTTTTTGGTTGAGATTTTGTCGCTGGACTTGTTTGACCTAATCATGAAGAGTGCGATTTTGTCGTTATTTGTTTATCAATAATAATAGACAAAAAACATCAAATTCACTGTATCTCAGCAGGGCAACTGAGTTTTTCGGTTTAAATTTTTTTTAACTCGTTTTCTGCATGCAATTTTGCCGCTCGACTTGGTTTATTAATATTCGGGAATCGATATTCGATTAAATAAATTTTCCGTTTATAAAGCCAAGTCTACAGCATTTACCTTATAACCATTCGTTTTCGGCAAAAAACGGCACATTTGAAACTAACCTAATTTTTTTTTAAATTAATGTTTTATATCTGCGACCTGTTAATTAATATGAAGTTAGCGGGGCACCTGATATAAAAAAAAATTAGAGCATCAAAACTGTTTCATTCACGATTAATTAACGGATAAAAAAACGGCCAACATTTATGCCATAGCGAGATCTACTTGCAAAAATTGACCGGCTAACTTTATGGACGTGCACACAGTGATAACAAAAATTAACTGCTACATTAAAAATTCCATATAATCATGTAAGTAAATACTTACGTGTCCCCCTGCTCTCGTAGACGATTTAATTGTAGTTCCAATGTAAGTGTACATATTCAAGGCTTCCTCTACTAATGCAACCACATTCGAATCCAAATCATCTTCCTTTAAACCAGCCTGATTGGGTTGATTGGTACATTTCGGAGACACCACAGTCGCCGCAGACAGAACAGAACTCGCCGTCGCTTGCCCTATAGCGCAGTGCAGCACCGCCATAGCCAAGCTGCACAATTTGTCCAGCTTGCTTGGAGTCAATGGCTCTATTACGGGCAGGTTAATGGCAGACATTGCCAAATTGATCTCGGATACATTCGAAAGAAGCCTACGAAACAAGCGATCAATTTTAACGACCATTCGAAAAATAACTACCGCGAACAATAAATACGCTTACCCTGCTCGAAGTGCGGTAGCTTCACTATGATTAGTTGGTATACTGAACGTTTTACCAGCCAGAGCCTCTTCAACTTTGGTCTTCGCTCTTTTTATAGACGGCAGATTTAAGCAAAGATCGACTAATGTGTCTCCCGCTCTAAGTGCTTGTAAACTTTCTGTATTGGTTTTCAGAAATAATTTCTAAAAGTAAACACAATTCAGAGTAACACAAGAGGCGACATATTTTTATGCATTTACATTGATTTCCGATGTGGGATCGTTGACACTAGATGCATCAGGAATACTAGACGAGCCACTAGGACCTTGATCGACGGTAGTAGTATGTCCATCTCGTAGTGGTAACGTTAGTTGCTCAAATATGCTAACGGAGAGATCGGAGCGAGTTTTAGAGCTTTCTTGCTTATTGCTCGTATCTTTTTCATTGCCTTAAATATTACAAATGATTGTCAATTGTCAAACAAGATTCACTTAGAAGCTGTCATTCTGTACGAATGTTTTTGGATATAAAATAACTATAGCGGAACAAGAAAGATCAATCTAGAAACCTACCTGTTGGCGCAGGGTTGGTATGTTGAGGTAAATTCTCGCCTTTCATAGTGGTGACGAGGACAGTAACTTCTGACGTGGACAGTAAACCTGTTCCTACACACAATACTTGGACCGCATTTAAATAACGTTTAATTTCGGAACTGATAGGGTATGAATCACTACTAGCTGTCTGTAGGGCACTTAATAAATACTTGAGTAACACACGACATGCAGCACTAACAGTCTCTAACTGACTTGTCGACACTATACAGAATAAATGGATTAAATAGATTCACTGATAAAATATAGGAAGAATATGTATTATGTATCAACACATGCAGCATACATTTTCCCATACATCTTCCTTATTATATCAATCATCCGTAAAATAATACTAAAATAATATCAACAAACAAATATTTAACAGGCCTTTTCCTTAATAACTGACCAAATATATGAAGTTTTATATTATAATACACAGAGTATACGAAATCCGAATTCTCACATATTTTGATCACACAAACAAAATGATTAATAGATTATCTTAATAGGTATCTTCACAAGAGGCCGAACAAAGTAAATAGGTACTTACAGCCAGACGTACAACTGCTAATATAATCTGATGCTAAAACGGCAAAGTAATTGTAAAAGTTTTTGTTACTATCCTTGTGTCGTAAAATCTCAGATTCGCTAAAAAACAAAAAAATCGAATAAACAAAATGTCTAAATAGAGTAATGAGAATACCAATTACTGTCATTATATTTTCATGTGTAAAAACGGCAAACTATGCGTTAACATAATACTACAAAATATTCGTTTTACCTCTTCACAATTGCCGAGCACAATTCGATTAATTCTACTTTGTTAGAAGTCTCATAACTTGCGGATAAAAACGGTTTTAATATCGTAGCCCAATCTACTCCGCCACTGCTTGCGGCCATCGCATCTGCCATTTGCAATTTTAACAGCAATGACAAGCTATTTCTAGTGACTTTTCATCGATTTGGAACTTCTCGTTGGTGGTGTTGGTACCGATTTTCACTCCAGCCACCTCCAGCGCCCCCAACTAGTAAGTTAATTATTTTGTACTTTTAAATTATTAAATTGTCTCGTTTAGTTTAAAGTTTAAAACCGCACCAAACATCAAACTAGTTTGTTGTCTAGTGGAAACTTGTATGATTCACCGAGGGAGACGCTCGCGATCAATATGTGCAGGATCTGTGGATATAGGATGCACACAAAGCTACTAATTACATATCAAAAATCATTTCCCACATTAAATATTATCTTTGCGGTACTATTTATTCCGTGTTTTTTAAGCTAGCTAAAATCATGCAAGAAGTGTAAACAGGAAAGAGGAAAGGAGTGCTTAATCGGCTCTAGCCAATCAAATCTAAGAACGTCAGTCTAATATCATTGATACATGATATAATTAGGGTTGCTCAAGTAAAGTATGTATAGGGCGTCCCAAGTAGATTAAAAGCAATAACGCGGGTGTATAGGGAATCAAATGTAACCTTCATTTAAATTTGTATTCTATTTTCTCAACAAATCAAATCACCAAACTATCGACAAAGCCAAACTAACTAACACTAACCAACCAGCGATGCGTCAAAATCTCTGTCAACGAGCGTCTCGCGGGAGTATGATCCTGACCGCCGGCCATAGCATAGGAGCCCAAGGGACATTAACTATAATTGTGTATATTGGTCCGCCTCAGGACACATTATGATAATTATCTGGCCAGTTGTCGACCCGTGACAAAACACTGTAGTTAAAACAATATTTGAGAAACCAACTGGTGCTACTTGGTAGATCTTATACCATGTACACGTATTTTTATTACCTAGTCAGTCATAGGCCCTTGACAAAACTGGTACTAAAGTACATATTAATACGTATAGTTCAAGCAATTTTACACATTTTTTATTATTTCTTTATCATTTTTAAAAAGGTTTTACAGTTTATTAAAGATAATTGAAAATATTAGCTAAACTATTATTAGCTTTGACTTATATATGATTTTGGGGGAGGGGGGGGGGGTGTTGCTACCTGGATTTGTTTTTACCACACCACTGGAATTAAAAATTCATGTTTACTGAAAAAGTACCTAAATCTTCCAGTTTTTGTAGTGATGATTGTTTGGATTTAAGTAGATAAATAATGTAGATTTAAATCTTCCAGAGATCTCATCATTTAGTTTTTGTTTTGCTTTTCTTTTTCTTCACATTCACGTCTTCGTTGTATTCGTTTTCTTGTGACCTTTTGCTTTTTTTTTTTGTAGATTTCTCATTACTGGGTAAGTCAAGATGTATCTCTTCCAGGTCTTCAGAGATAATACGTTTACTCTTCTTTTTTTTCTCAAAAAGTAACGGTTCCAGATCTTCAGAGATTTTACGTTTACTTTTCTTTCTTTTCTCAAAAAGTAAGGGTTCCGAATACTCTTCATGTCTCTTGGAATCCTGTGTTTCGTCAACAACATCCTCATCATCAAATATAATCTTTTTATTAACTGGATTTTTATTGCTCTCTGTTTCGCTGCCTTCATCTTTATCAACTCCTAAAGATGGTTTTGATTTTATGCTTCTAGAAAAAAAAACATGAGTGAATATCTAAAAATACATTATAGGACTTACTAAAGTAAATTTAAGGATAAAAAATTTATTTCGTTATCTGACATTCTATTTTTAGTAACCTATTTTTTCTGCAAAATTATGTTGGCAATGAATAGACTCTCTTGAGAAACGATGCATTTTAGTTTATTAATTTTTATGGGTTGGTGTTGATGTCAAAAATATTGCTGTCAAATCAGATTTTCTATCATTAAATTTAATATACCTAGTACATAAGTTGTTAGCCTATTTTAACCTGTAATGTGAATAATGCACTATTAAACGCAGGTTATTTAAAAGAATGAATGTCTACAATAGCTTATCGTTATTGGTTTGATACGTTGCCACATTTTTCATATAGTTAACAGCTAAAATGGAAACTTCCATCCAATATTCATACTTTGACAATAATTCCCCAGAGGTAAGTCTAATTATTAAATATTATATACCTACTTACATCAATTCTCCTCTGAAATATGGTAAATATGATGAAAAATCGACGTGTATTATTCTAAACATGACTTCATATCCGATTCGTACGGAATTCCCTAACCAAGTGTTATCCATCTGAGGTTTTGGTATTGATACATTAAAAGTGTTGTAAACCAATACGCCTATATGGTCTTTACTTTTTCTATTGACAACACCTTCCATTTCTTTACCTATTGTCGGCCTAAACACAAAAAAGTCAGCCTCAAGATCCACGTGTATATAGCAGGAATCATTACAGATAAGACCGATATTCGATGGTAATTTAATTTTCTCATAGCCTAAAATCACTCCACATATGCTAAAACAACACTACTTTTATGTTTGCACGTTCATAATTTTGTACACTCTTACCTCTTGTCATATTTTGCTATGCCATGATTCAACAGGTCCTTTATAGACTTACTAAAGTTATTTAGATGAATTGGATGTAAGGCTAAATGATATTTTTTGGATTCTTCTACCTCAACACCAGAATTTTTGTTGTTTTTTAGGACATTTAAGAATTTTTTATCAAATTTAATTCCAACATTATCCAACATTTTAAAGCGGTTTTAATTTAAAAATCTAACCAAGTTCTTCGAATTCTACATTGCCACATTCCACATTTATTTATAGGTTAGATCCATGATACAAAGACAACGGCACAGTTTGGCTATAAAATAAACTGTTTGGCGATATAGATTCCTTTGACTATAATCTGTGACATTTGTGACAACGGTATGTCAGCGCGCAGGTAATGTGACGTCAGGTGAGGTGCGACATTTTCATTTACTCCGTAACACGGTACCACAGATTTAACAACATTCTGTGACGGTGCCTACCTGTACCTGGTGTAATCTCTATCCCTATAGCGGAGTAAAATCAGATGTGACGGATGTCACTATAACTAAATGGGACATTCAACATCATTTATAGCATAGTTTTGGCCATTCATCATGTGAGTTACAACTTTTTTTAATAGGGATGAATTTTGCAAATTAATATTCTCCGCGAAATAATTTAAAAAACACGTTTATTAAAACATATATTATTGCGCTATTAAATTAACGGCTCTGGATATAACCATGAATTTTGGCTACTTATAGAAGACATTACAGTGCTACCGGTGGCATAAATTAATTTTTTAAAATATGAGACGCTTTTAAAAAAAATAGCTTTAAAATAGCTACTAGCAAATCTGTGCACGGAAAACTTCACCCGGCGAAGAGCTATGTTAATTATTAAGAAATTATACATGAATATATCGAATGAAATGTAGACAAAACTATGAAAAAGTTTTTTAAAGAAAAATCGGCGCACTGGGACTTGAATTCGAGAAATTGAATTATCAATGCACTGCGTTTTCGTAGAGAAATGAGTGCGAACGATGGACAAAATAATGCATTTAAAGCACTATACCTGCAATTTAAACTACCACATAAATATAGTATATTTACTATTATCTACATACCATCGTTTAAATTTATTTTCCCTTTTTTGCATAGAGTCACCCATAGTTTTGACAACTCTTCAATCTTGGGGAAGCGAAAGTTTTTGAGGTTACTTCCTCTATATAGTGTTTCGACTATAATTACAACACCTCGCGACAGCACAGGTTGACATTGTTTAAAAAATTGTAGCCCATATAATAATAATATTCACACGTATTCACCTCTGTATATACCTCTTTGTGAATTTCAATTTGAAAACAACAGTAGGTAGGTATTTACATTCAACTGTGTCAAGGGTGCTTAAAATCATTTTAGCGAGAAAAACGTCATGTGAGACGCATGCGAGTATGCGCACCACGGACCAATTTTGGTTCGGAAACCTGTCATACCATTGTCTTTATATAAATGTTAGATCCCTTTAATTCCTTCCTTATCCTTAGAGAAATTTTGTCTGATCAGATCAGATCGATCCATAGAACATGTAATACGAAAGATACGAAATGTGACAATAGTGTGATGTGATGTCCTCGTCTTCCTTCTCAAGTCAAAGAATATTAACTGTTACCACAGAAGTAGGAACTCTGTACTCTATGCTGTTAGTGTTATTCTTTGCTCAAGTCCTCAAATTGCTCAAATGACAGTTAAAAGATAAAGTAAAAACATCGCGACTTGGATGAAATTATTATTTTTCTAATTTGGTGTCGCTATCATTTGTGAACTCATACTAATAGAATAAACAAGTAAACGATGGGATTATTGCGCTTATGAAACTATTAGAAATTTTATTAAGAATGAAATGATAATAAATCCTATCAACAAAGTCACAGTAAGTCGTTTTGGTATTGTCTATGTTTTAGGGGCCAGGGGGCTTTGATAAATGCAATGATGTGTTTTTGTTTTCAGGAAGTTAACTTAAAACATGGCTGCAGCTTTTGAGGGTGGTGAAGCTAATGATGAATTGTGGAGAGAATGTGCCACTTGGCTTACAAGATGGGAAATGTTAAGATCTGATCACAAGGCAAATTGGCCCAACTCATGCATAGCCGACTTGGCTAACATTCTTCGAGATGGAGTATTACTTTGCAAGTTGCTCAATAAAATAGATCCTGGGTGTATTGATATGAAAGATGTAAACCTGAAACCCACTATGGCTCAGGTATGAGAAACATTTGTTTTCGAATTGTGACAGTAGACGAAGGCATTTTTCTTCTAGTTTTTATGCTTACGGAATATAAATCTGTTCCTAAAGAGTTGTATGGATAATTTTGGACTGAAGCACACGGATCTCTTTGATGATACTATGTTGTTTGATTTAACAAATTTCCACAGAGTTTTATGTACCTTATCAAAACTTTCATTGAGCTCAAAAGCCCTTAGAGGAAATATACCGTAAGTACCATCTCATACTACTTATAGCTGCTTTTCTGAAACTATTCGTATTTGTTCAAATATTTGTAATATTGTATAAAAATGCGGTTGACCTGTAATATTTATATTTCAGTGGATTTGCAGCACAACGTTTACAAAGTCAGGAAGAGGAAGTCATTTATCAAAGCTTAAAAAGTGTGTAAGTAACAAGTTTAATTTGTTTAAGATGGATTTTAGTAGCTGTAATCACCGACTTGTAATTCAAAATTAAAATATCATTTTTCTATTTTCTGGCAGCGATATTAGATGTAATTCAGGATTAAATTGCTCAGAACCGAGCTGGTTACAATTTAAAATTCCTTGTCCACAACCAGAAGACTGGGAGGAGGAGGTTTACGATGATTTGTGTTACGTAACATTTTCATCTAGTCTACCAGAGGTGGGCCTTGCAAAATTGTTTTGTTGCATATAAGTGTGGGCTCCATTAATAGTTATTTTTATTTAAATTATTGCTGGTTGATTTTTTTTTATATAATAACTAGATCGGTAGCGGTAACAATCTTACAAATTTCTTAGGAGGTTTAGCTTCTTTCAAGGTTTATTTATTAATTTGTTAAAACGCCTACGCCCATGGTAAGCTTATGATAGGCCTAACTGTAAACAACTGCTAGTATGACGCTGCACTCATCCAGCACGAATGGCGGTTTCATGTAGGCCAGAGGGGATGGAGTGTCGTTTTCATGCTTCACTAGGATGTGTCGAAGGCGACTTAAAATATCGTCCTGTGTACATATGATGTAGGTACGTTTGTAAAATAAATTCCATTGCCATGCTGCGTGGTCCTACTCTAGTAGAACCATATAAACATGAAAAAATACATTTATATTCACGCTAATCAAAAAGACATTTTATTTTATTTTGATAACGCATAAATTCGTTTAATGAACTTAAACAAGCTTTAAGATCCTCTCCAATTTTAATTTACCCTAACTTTGATTTGACAAACCATTCCTATTAACAACAGATACAAGTGCATACACTATTTGCGGTGTAGTTTCACAAGGACCCATCATCGGAAAAGATCCTCCTATGGCCTTATGCATCTAGACCAGGGCTGATAATTTGAAAATAAAAAAAATAATAGTAGAATGAAACCCATTGGAAAAGGAAGAGAATATAACAAAAATGAAAGGAAAAATAATTCGCGGGCGATCTGTGGTCGGGAGGGTAAGAAAACGGTTAATGTCGATTTCCGGCAAAACTACAAGTCCTATGGAAAAAAGTTAAATGGCACGGTTGTACGTAATAAAAAGATCTACAACTTTTGTATTTACACTTTTTTCACATATCCTCAAAATTTATGTGAAAAATTCAAATAATCAAGTTTTTGGTTTTTTATTTCTTTTACAAAAAAATATTTTTTTTTAAAGAAATTTGGAGAAAGCTCACCTTTTAATGTCCCAAACACACTAAATAGCTCAAAATTGTACATAATGATTTAAAAAAAAAAATCGGATTCGGGTTTTTTTCGTTTCTTTGCATTTTTTGAGAACACATACCATAGTAATGTATTTTTTTTACACCATCAGAAAGTCGAGATTTCAACGAACAAAAAGCCCACCGACTTTTCTGCAGCAGCAGAGAATTTTCGATTGAAAATTATGATATTTTTTCGATATTAAGTCGAAATAAGGTGAAAAAATAAATATTTTAAATCAAAAAAATTACAGTGTGTTTGGGTCATAAAAAGGTAAGTTTTCACCAAATTTCTTTAAAAAAATAAAGCAAAAACTTGGTTATTTGAATTTTTCACATAAATTTTGAGGTTATGTGAAAAAAGTGTAACTACAAAAGTTGCAGATCTTTTTATTACCTAACACTTTGCTATTTAACTTTTTTCCATAGGACTTGTAGTTTTGCCGGTAATCGAGATAAACCGTTTTTTACCCTTAAAAACTCACCCCCTTCCTCAGACCTCAGATCGCTCTTAATTATTTTCCTCTAATTTTTATTATATTCTCTTCCTTTTCCAATGGGTTTCATCATACTATTATTTTTTTCACTTTTTACCATTTTCAAAGGCTTCAGCTCAGGTCTATTTGTAGTCTAAATACAGTACAATAGAACGTGAACTGTTAGCTATAGTATGGCCAGTAAAACACTTCAGACCGTGTATTTTTGGCAGAAAGTTTAAATTAGTTACCGACCACCGGCCTTTCTCTAATACAAATCTTTGAATTGATCAGAGAAGTTTCAGACATCAGACACAGGAGTGATTTATTATTTATTTATTTATTTAGTTGTTCTCCGTTCTGTTATTAGAGATTGCACAAAACTATTTTTTGACCATGAATATACAAAGTAGAGCAAAAAACTGTGCGGCATTTCACAAAGAAAATCCGTACCTCGTACTATAGAAAATCACATCACGGTAAATCACATCACTATGCAATACAAAAGGATATTTAGTGTAAAATTGTATACCGCCACAATTTCTTGTGAATAGAACTAGGGTGTCCAGTCCTCGGCTTACTATATCGGTCGCCATCCCTCTTCAACTCCTATAAATCCCATTTCCCTTCTCGCTCACTTATAAGACACCTGCATGAACGATTTACTGGCTTTACTGCTCAGTGGCGTATCATCATGCGCAACCAAAGTGAACATCAGCTAACTTAACTGTATTTTCTCTAGCAAATTTCCCTTTTATTTGCGCCCAAATAAGCTCGATTGGGTTCAGTTCGCAGTGATATGGAGGCAATCGAATTACCTCCATTCCTTTTGCTTCGGCCATTTCATCCACTACATACTTCTTGAAAGCCGGAAAATGTTGCCTTGCCAATGTCAACAATTCAGCTTTAAAGAGTGAATCATCGTGTTCGATGTTTCTTTCTTCCGGCCAGTCTTTAAGTTGCCCTTTCCGCCATGCATTTGTGGGCAGCTGTTCTGTTCTACGGCAATGATGAGATTATTGTTTTTTATTTTATTTCCTGTATTAGGATAATTGCGCGCGCCGCTGAGCACCGCATTCCATTAGTTTGCGTATCAAACGAAAGCACTAGAGTGCATTCCATATACCTTAAATTTCAAGAATACTTTTTTGTGAAATAGTTTTTATATGATTTTTTATTGATTTATTACTTCTTTTTTCTGTTTTATTATATCATTGTTTCTTAGAACACTTAAAATTACTATTTAGCATTTACTCTAAATTCATTCTTCTCCCCTAACTTTATTGAATATACTGATAAAAATAGTGCGCAACTGAAAATGTTAGTAAATACAAAAAAAACTATCAACATCAAATTGAAGGTTCAAGATGATAATTATTGGTGCGAATTTTGCGTGAAATTCATAATTAATTATGTAAACGTCGAAAGGGGACGATTCGCGACGATTTTCACGTATCTTTTTTAGTGCACTACAGAACCGAAATTTTGGATTTTAGTCCTTTGAAATGAGTATATTTTTGAATTCCTATCCATTAAACGATAAAGATTATAAAAAAATAATCTCCTGCCCACCCCTCATCGTGGGGTCATTCGGGACAAGCCATAAATCAGCGTTTTTGGATCGAATTCAACCTAACCAGTATATAAAATTATTTAAAAAAAAAACGAAAAAATTTCGATTAGGTATTCTTAAGAAATCGCATTTTTTAAAAGAAATTAAAATATATAAAAAAAAGTAAAAAGAGCCCGAAGTCGCGCCCTGCTAAGACTTCGGCGACGCTTCCGTGCCTAAGGGGTGGGGTTTTAATAAAGAGGTAGCTGCCACCAGCTAATATATGCTAAAGTCCGATATTATCGACGGACTGTGAAGACCGAATTCACTATCCCTAATTTGGACTTCCCCGAAATGCACTGGGCCCTTAAATTTAGTCGGTAATGTGGCAAACAGCGGATATATATATATATATATATATATATATATATATATATATATATATATATATATATATATATATATTATATGCGTGGATTTTTGGGATGATCTCCATTAGGCCTAGCCCTGAAACTGAGTTGAGAGGGGGCGGGTTTTTCAGAAAAACCACAACGAACCGTTAAAAAAACTGATATGTTTGTTGAGCTTTATATTTAATTTCTAACACAAATTAATGCTATTCTTTACGTTATCTTTCTGACTTACATTTCTTACCATTTGTCTCGTGTTAGGGGAAAAATGGCGATTTGTCCTAGCGTCTACTCCGGCAAAAATGCTACGTCGGCTGCGACAGGCCAAAATACACGTAAATGACAAATTTTACCCGGCAAAACACGAAACGGGCCTCTATATTCCCTCTATCCGGCTAAGCCGCCTTCCCGTAAATCCAATGTTGAACGACCGGCAACCCACACCACTAATGAAGTATTGCTTTCAGCGCGTTACGATTTTTTAGTGGGTGGTTCGCCAGTATCCATATTTCCCACAAGTAACAAAAATAAATATGTACAAAACAGCTAAGTAGTCGAGAAAAATAAACTTTAAAACGGAAAAATGAAATAAATATACTTGCGATTGAAATACAATCATATTTATTGTGTAAGTAGGTACCTACCTAATCTACCAAATCGTTAACATTCAACAAAGACAAAGATATTTAGTATATTCTCATCGCAAAGCGATTTCCAATACACACACTTTTTACAGCCAATCAAAATTAGAAACTGACCTTGAGGTATTTTACAGTCATTGAAAATTTTCCTTTCTTTTTTATACACGGTTATAAATTTATAAACAGTCTATAGAACTTTTAATTTTGCCCACTGATGTAAATTATTAATTTGTGATCTAGGATGGTAGGTACCTACATAAAAATAAAGTCAATGGACAATAGGTACCTACTTATGTAATAAACCAGAGAGCGTTTTCAGTTTTGTAAATCCCAATAAAGACCTAACTTATATCGTTGTATTTAGCATTTATAACCTAGCGGCCTCAAGCACTGGAATATTTTTTGGATAAAGTTATTTGAGAAATGTCTTAAGTGGAGGATGTAATAGGTACCTACCTACCTCAGTACACGTCAGTACCCACTTCGAGCAGCCCTTAAATCAACTTTTTTTTTTGTTAAAGTCGGCTCTGCTCTAACACCCACTATCCATTTTTGCCGTCAAATAATATTTTCCTTAAATTTTTTTAACATGCCTATCCTATCTCGTAAATAAAGCGAGGTCTGGTGGAAATCTACGTTTTTCAGGTTTCATACGAAACGAACAAACATGTTTGCTAACCGCCATACTCTTTTATTTCAACTCTCGTAGCGATGTATACCTACATAGGTAGGTATATAAATAATATATTAGCAATTCCCGCGAACACGCCACTGTAAGATATGCGAACCTGATCCTATTCGATCCGAGAATCCGATCCCGATCCGAGAGATACGATTCCAACAAGTTAAAAAGAGATATACTGCTCGAATATTCGTTATTGGAAAGGTCGTGGATCGGCGTTGCCGCTTTTAACTATAACAATAGATGTTTACGTAATTGCCATATTTAAAGTAGACGAAAATAAATGTAAGAACGTAACATCTTGGCCTATAATATATTATTGTGTGCACAATTACTATTTAATAACATTCATAAATAATATATACAACTTTAATATACCTAGTATTGTGGAATTTGATATTTTAATTGAATACTGAGAAATTTGAGAATTACATGTGGCAACTGCGCGGTATCTTATATGCGGTCAGTTAACTACAGATACATATTGAATGGACTGTAATACTTTATTTACTGCGGTTCCTACTATAACTTCGCCTTGCTTTAAAATCTACCCTAGCTACCTAATCACCTCGTATTATTATCTCATGACAGATATACCGCTCGGAATCTAAGTTGGCATTCTCCACCGCCGCCGGGAGCCATCAATCCCCGCTGGTACCCATGCCCGAAAAGTGCCGAATTGCATTTTCGATCGCACGATCTCAGTTCCCAAGCTCCGTTTCTTTTTCAAGGTTCCAAATCTTACAGCACGGCAATTTCGATGTTATAAAACTTTATAACGTAACTACGCTATAAAGTCTTATCTGCCGGCCGCTTCAATTTACGGGCTGGGATCTTAATACAGGATATGGCATGTCTGGTTTTTACGAAGCTCTGGAAGGTACACCTAAAATAAAATAATTTCGCTTTCTAAAATTCCGATTCTCCAATTATCCCACTAAAATGTAACATTTTTAATAGTGTCTTGAGTATTATTTTCCATAGTATATTTATTTTAGCGACTACTTTTAGGGTTGCAGTAAATAATAAAAATTATGGGACCTGAGACAGTGCCCTGAGGCACACCGATTTTAACATTTCCACTATCAATTTTTCTCTTATGCCCTGTGTATTTCTTCTTATATAAATGTTTTTCCCTTTTAATTTTCTATCTCATTTACCATGGTAGTTGACGATAATTGTTTAAACAATTAATAGATATTGAAGCACATTATATAAAACTGAAACCTTGAAGACTGAAGAACGGGAAGGTCATGTTGGCAATTGTTCAAGGTTAGGTCTAACATAAGGTTACGTGCAGCACTAGTAAGTTTGGTCCATAGGAAAGGCATCGAATCAATCGTGTGTGATCATTAAACCTTCAGTGTTGACAAAATGTGTCATTTTGAATAGTTTTTAAACTAATTCAATAAAACTTCCCTGTCGTGACGTGTCTGTTGGTTCGGTGCCTTCAATATAGTAAAGTAGGTCTAGTAAATCATAGATCTAGACTAAAATATATTTTTGAATTAGTGACGTGGCAAGATAATAACCGGTATGGTTGTAACCTTTTTGCACAAAATTTTTGCACTTATTATTATCATAGGATGCTCATTCTATGCACTTTAAATGCTTGAAACTGTTTTTTAACTGTTCCAACGATCAGTCGGGTACTTAAACCAGCCAGACCAGTTTTGGTGAGTGCTCTCTGTTATTTGAGAGCTAGTAACTTTGTGTGAACTTGTCACTCGACGTAGTGCAGATTGTTTTATGATTCTATCAAGAAGATTTCTGCCACAATCTCTGGTTTTACCAATGATGCTCTCAGTCCAAGCATTCTGTCACGGTCTATTGTTAAATTAGCAGAAATTCCTACCTTGATAGGCATAGGAAATAAAATTTAAATATGAGTTTCTATTTCTCTCAACTCGCGCCTGAATGGCGAACTTAACCTAAAAAATTCGCAAAGTTGAAAAAAACGTTTTTTTGTAAACAACTAAAAAACTATAGCTCATATCGAGAACAGTTAAATGTGGATGTTGTGATATTAAAAAAAAATCAAAATGCCTATTAATTTTCGATATTTTTCGTACTTTTCGAGTTATATCGAAAATACCGCTAAAAATCGGGTTCTCTAGAACTTAGAATTAGAACTTAACTATGACGTTCCCATACCTGTTGTTTGGGACAAGTATAGCTAATTAATGGCAAGCTGAAAAAACCCCTTTTTGAAAAATTTTAAAATATTGATTATTTATCCGGATATATCCATTTTTCGACAAAAGATATCAGTACACTTCACCATTCTAGACATAGCCTCCGGTTTCCATCAGGTAGAGATAGATCCAAAAAAAGTGCAGAAAACAGCATTTTCTGTAGAAAATGGTCATTACGAATTCGTTCGCATGCCATTTGGTTTTAAAAATGCACCATCCGCCTTCCAACGCGTAATGCATAACATTCTGCTAGGTATCCAAAATGAACGTTGCCTCGTCTACATGGACGACATTATTATATACTCACCCACAATCCATGAACATATTTCTAGGCTAACCGAAGTATTCAAAAGATTAAGGACGGCTAATTTAAAAATCCAACCCGATAATTGTGTGAATTTTTAGGAAAAGAAGTCGCTTATTTAGGTCACTTAATTACCCAAGATGGAGTAAAACCAAATCCGTCAAAAATCGATTGTATCCGAAATTTTCCAGAATTAAAGAACCAAAAAGACATTAAATCATTCTTAGGATCGCTGGTTACTATAATAGGCGATTCATTTCGAATTTTGCGAAAATTTCTAAACCACTCACAAAGCTTCTTCAAAAAGATATTCCTTTTAATTTTGATTCAGAATGTAGAAATTCGTTTGAGGAACTTAAACTAGCATTAATTGACGCAAGCACCTTTGCAATAGGAGCTGTGTTATCACAGGGACCCATAGGTAAAGACCTACCAATTGCATACGCATCTAGAACATTACGTAACGTTGAAACAAAATATTCTACGATAGAGCGGGAGCTTTTAGCCATTGTATGGGGTGTAAAGCGCTTCCGCCCGTACGTTTTTGAAAGAAAATTTAAACTAATCACAGATCATAGACCATTGACTTAGCTATTTTCAATTAAAGACCCTGAAAGTAGACTCGCGCGCTGGCGGCTAAAACTCGAGGAATATGATTACGAGATCATATACAAACCAGGTGAAATAAACAAAAACGCAGATGCTCTATCTCGCATTAAAATTAACACAATTAAAGAATGTGTCGCATTTCATGACGATCTTTCAAATGCAGATGATAACCCTGACGCTGACGATAACACGGACAACGAAGTAACAACTAACCGAATGAATCAAGAATTTGAAATCTTTCAGAACGTATATCAAACAAAGTCCATCATAGAGTTTTTGCAACTTTGCGAATTCTTTAGGTTAAGTTCGTCATTCCGGCGAAAGAAATAGAAACTCATATTTAAATTTCATTTCCTATACGGCCATATTTCTTTTATCCAGGTAGGAATTTCTGCTAATTTAACAATACGCCGTGGCATAATGCTTGGACTATTGTAGAAAAGGAGGAGTTGGATATTTAATTTAAATTGCAAGCAATACATAATGATATAATCATCGGAGGGTGAACGCTGATTGCTTAACATGTTTTATATTTTTTATATTAGTTAAAAGGTAATATATGATATCATTTAATTTTGGTTTTCACATTTTCATGTTGCAAATATTTGAGCAATTTTAAAGAAATTTTTTTTCGCCATTTGAATAATTATTTTTTGCATGGCTTTTATATGTTAGTGAGATGCCAGTAAGAACAAGAGGGACTGCCGAACATGAATGCGAATTTGATATGACCAATGAGGAGATTTATCAAGACCTTTGTCTCGATCGATCATCTGTAGAGGTATTCTAATTTGGTTGTTTTATTGGAAAATATGGATATGCCTAGGTACTAATAGATATATTTGAAAACTATAGCATTATTGATCGTTTGCAACTCGTAAACATATTATTTACACTAATTATCATTAATAAATATTGGTAATGTATAAATAAATACTCAACAGAGCCTAAAGAGGGTCGGAACCTTTGATGTGAAACTGACACTGATATGGTTTTCCACAAACACTATACCCGACGCGCGTTTCGCCAACCCAGTTGGCACCATCGTCAGATAATTAAAACTAAACTGACCCCCACTTATGACTTATGACTCTACCTCGTTTGGTACTTTCTTATGCATTACTTATAGTGCTTTTCGATTATTTGCTCTGCTCTATGGCAATCTATTTTTTATGTTTTAGTTTCATATCTGCGGATTTTTTTTTTGGTGATAATGTTCTTTGGGCTTTCTGAGACGATAATATAGTATTAACTATTTTTTTTCTTCCTTTTAATACTACCTAAAAAAGTGAGTGACACACTGTTGTTTTTGAGAAAAAAAAATATTATTTTTGATATACACTGCATATTTGATTTTTTTAATATTGTCTCCTACCAACAACACCTCTAATACAAGGACAAAGTGCTGCCTCGTGACGTCACCATCCGGAGGCCTACGAGATACTTATGTTATTACGGGCTTTATGTAGTTATTTAGGTAGGTATGCCTGAAATCGTTTTAATCTAGTTTCAATCTTCCTTTTCAAAGTGGCACTCACACACTCGGAAATTGTCACTCGGCACAAAACCTTCACGTAGAATTGCAGAGATTCTGCGATACTCTGCGTCTCTGGGAAAACGAAAGACCCGAACTTTTCTACTGGTTTCGTAATTTCCTGTACAACCGGGAACACAACACTTTTGGGGCATTATGATATAATACCGCAACAAATAAACCGTTAAAAAAGATCAAGAATCGATTAGGAACTAGGCAAGCGCGCGTGTAATAACAATATCCCCTCTAGAGGTGTTTTTGTTGGCGCGTGGCCGCGTCCTATACTAAAACCCAAAACAAAACATCGTTAACAGGGTTGCCAAATTACAATTGACACGAGAGTTGTTGGTTGCTTGCTTCTTAATGACTTTTTGCGGCCAATTTGATTTGAAAATTGACTAATGAGAAAGCTACTTTATTTTGTTTACATTCTAATTTGTTTACATTCAAAATACAGTACAACATATAGACAGAGAAGCGTCGCACTGGAACACATTCTGGCATCGCCGCTTCGACCGACCTAGACAAGCCTCTTGAATTAGCTTAGAGAGTATATTAGCCTCCATTTGGGTTAAGCCCCCAGAGCGTGACGTCACCATGATATTTAAAGTAAACACTTATTAGAGGGGTTATTGCTCCTACGGGTTTCTCAAAAAAAAAACTGCTGACAGAAATAGGTAGATTACCCTCTTTTTAATACTACCTACAAAATTCAGAGTGACACATTTTACTGTTTTTGAGAAAAAAAATATTATTTTTAATGTCATTAAATATAATAAGGCTTGATTGATTGATTGAAAATAATAAATAATAATAATAAGGCTTGATTTTTTTGGATATTGTCTCTCCTACGGGCTTCTCAAAAAAATTGATGGCAGAAATAAATAGATTACCCTATTTGAATACTACCTAAAAAATTCAGAGTGACACACTTTGTTAGTTTAGCGAGTTCAGTCATCTCCAGATGATGCCAACTGGGTTGGCGAAACGCGCGTCGAGAATAATGTCAGAGTATTATAGTTTTCAACATATCTATGTAATGATTATTGGGATATCCGGTGCCTATACAATTTTCTGAACTATGTCCTGTCTTAAATGTAAATACAATTTTGTGGTATGTAAGTAGCACACTAATATTTTATCGATTACGATATTTAAATTTAATACAGGCAACTTTAGCAGTAGTTTTTAGAAAACAATGAAATAATGTACAGGGTATTTCACAGTCGATGCATTTATTACATAATTATATTACATTTATTGAATAATTAAAAAAAAGAATTATAAATTATAATAAAATCTTTCTTGTTTCGTCTTTTGTAATTATGCGAGTAAGAAGTTGAAGTTAAAAGGCGGCAAACGACAAAAAACTGTTCAAATGCCGCCTTTTAACTACAAAGCCTTTGGAGCGCCGCTATTTAGAAACAAGCAAAAGACTTTTTAACTCAAAGAAGGTAAGTTTAAGATTTAAGTAACATTGTATTATTAAAATACAGGTTGTTTTTTAAAATAATAGTTATCTTGCAAGTTTTAAGTAGTTTTATGATCACACACTTCATACTGATCGCGCGGAATTAGAAATCATGTTTTTTTTATGAAGTACACGATTTATTACAGCGTTACACTACGTTTTTTAGTATTATTTTAATATTTGAAATTTTAGTCATTATATCAATAAAAAATTGATGATTATTTGAAATTTGCATCTCTTGATATACTATACACTGTATATTGATTTTTGAAATTATGCGGTCTTACAAGGGCATTATCAGATCAGGGTCTACAATATTCTCGATAAAAGCTTCTAGATCTACGAAATAAATTAAGAATAATTTTCAGCAGCAACCTCCTACTTTCGAAAAACGCGACTTCGTAATAAAAGAACTACTGGAGACAGAGAAGAATTATGTCGATGTATTGAGTAAGTTGAAAACCAATTTCTTGCAGCCGCTTATCAATCAAATGAAACCCGAGGAGCATAATATAGTGTTCTTCAAAATAAAGGTGAAGTATTTGTTTTCATTTAACACGTTCACATGTATTCATGTAAGATATTTTCATGAAAGGAGTTACGCGATATACATCTGGAATTTTTTCAAGAATTGCTGAGAATTAGAAACAATCCCATGGCGAAACTGAGTAATATTTTTATGCGATGGAGGGAGAAATTTTTAGTATATGGAATGTACTGCGCTAACTTGACTAAAGCTACGGCAGTACTGCAAGAACTGTGCGACAGCGACGATATGTTTAACCAAGCCGTAATAGTATGTATATTTATTCCAGAGCAAATTCTTTTTCTAATCAATTCATGCTATGCAGAAATACGAGCAAGAGGTGAACAATGGAAGGTTTAAGTTGAGGGACGTCCTTTCAGTTCCGATGCAGCGTATTCTTAAATATCACCTTCTATTAGATAAGCTGATAGAGAATACCGACCCTGTAAGTATCTTTTGTGATTCGTCATTGATCACGAGTCACGGTTGGTTCGAGCATATATCGGGACCTCCGCAAGACAGGCCGAGGACAAGAATTTATGACGTCACGATCCTGGTCCCGTCACGGCGTAGCGTAATATACAATATACAGAGGTTTTTATGAGTAAAACTGAATATATTGCAAAACAAACTGTTACTTATGATAAAATAACTTGAATGCGTTGATATATTTTTTTCATCAAATAACCTGACAGCAAGCTGTACATTTTGTCGTTCGTTTAACAATTTGATTACTTTCCTCGCAGTATAAAAATAGTCTCGTCTCGATTTGCTAACTCATGCCGTCCGGGTTTTATTTTTTTGTCATATAGGCCATCTTTTGACAGATGACAAATCATGCCACACAACAAAAACGAACCTTCCGATGTCTATTTTACTGACTTTACCGACTTTATGAATTGTCACCAAGAACTAAATACATTTGAGGAGTCTTACACATTCAATTATTATTTTAACAACCTTATTTTTTTATTTTACAACCTTGAAATAGAGCTTTTTACTAAGGAAAAACGTACAACGTTTTACTAGTATAATCAACAAGCACTACAAGCAGCGGACGATGCCTAACAACTTCGTGGTATGCGGAATTCGTCGATTCACGTCCGGTGTTGTGACGTCATTGTCGTCATGTTTTTGATTTTCCCGGCCTCCACCTTACGGAGGTCCCGCATAAATTACGGTCACATGTAAATATTTTTTCAAGAATCACGAGGAATACAACGATTTACGGAGATCCAGGGAAGCCATGCTGGACGTTGCCGGTTATATAAACGAGGCTGCGAGGGATAGCGAGCACCTGGAAGTAATAAAGAACTTACAAGAGACGATAACGGAGTGGAATCTCTCGTCCAGCCAGAAGTTATCCGACTATGGTAGGTTGATGAAAGATGCGGAACTGAGAATCAAGGCTCACGACGATCAGAAAACTAGAAGCCGTTACGTATTTATATTTGATAAATGCATTTTAATCTGTAAACAGCTGAAGGTATTAATGGAATAGAAGCACTCGCTATTTGGCATGACGGACTGTGTTGTTTTTAGGGTAGTCAGTTCGCATTTCGAGAATTAATAAATATCGCCGATTATCATATTGAAGAAATCCACAACCGACCCATTTTAAATAAGGACACAAGATGGTCCTATCAGTTTTATCTTGTGAAAAATGATAGTCAGAATGCATACACGATTTTTGTCAGATCTATTGAGCTTAAACAGCAAATTATTAAGGCTGTAACGGATGCTCTGTAAGTATTGAAATTGAATTATTTTGAATTGAATTAGTTTGATTTGAATTGAATTAGTTTGATTTGAATTGAATTAGTTTGATTTGAATTGAATTAGTTTGATTTGAATTGAATTAGTTTGATTTGAATTGAATTAGTTTGATTTGAATTGAGTTAGTTTGATTTGAATTGAATTAGTTTGAATGGAATGGAATTAGTTTGATTGGGATGGAATTAGTTTCATTGGAATGGAATTAGTTTGATTGGAATGGAATTAGTTTGATAGAAATGGAATTAGTTTGATTTGAATTGAATTAGTTTGATTGGAATGGAGTTAGTTTGATTTGAATTTAATTAGTTTGATTTGAATTGAATTAGTTTGATTGGAATGGAGTTAGTTTTATTGGAATGAAATTAGTTTGATTTGAATGGAATTAGTTTGATTTGAATTGAATTAGTTTGATTGGAATGGAATTAGTTTGATTTGAATTGAATTAGTTTGAATGGAATGGAATTAGTTTGATTTGAATTGAATTAGTTTGATTGCAATGGAATTAGCTTGATTTGAATTAGTTTCATTTGAATTGAATTAGTTTGATATGAATTGAATTAGTTTGATATGAATTGAATTAGTTTGATTGGAATGGAGTTAGTTTTATTGGAATGGAATTAGTTTAATTTGAATTGAATTAGTTTGATTTGAATTGAATTAGTTTGATTGGAATGGAGTTAGCTTGATTGGAATTGAATTAGTTTGATTTGAAATTAATTAGTTTGATTGGAATTGAATTAGTTTGATTGGAATGGAATTAGTTTGATTTGAATTGAGTTAGTTTGATTTGAATTGAATTAGTTTGATTTGAATTGATTTAGTTTGATTGGAATGGAATTAGTTTGATTGGGATGGAATTAGTTTCATTGGAATGGAATTAGTTTGATTAGAATGGAATTAGTTTGATAGGAATGGAATTAGTTTGATTTGAATTGAATTAGTTTCATTGGAATGGAGTTAGCTTGATTGGAATGGAATTAGTTTGCTTTGAATTTAATTAGTTTGATTTGAATTGAATTAGTTTGATTGGAATGGAATTAGTTGATTTGAATGGAATTAGTTTGATTGGAATGGAGTTAGTTTGATTTGAAATTGAATTAGTTTGAATGGAATGGAATTAGTTTGATTTGAATTCAATTAGTTTGATTGGAATGGAATTAGCTTGATTTGAGTTAGTTTCATTTGAATTGAATTAGTTTGATTTGAATTGAATTAGTTTGATTGGAATGGAGTTAGTTTTATTGGAATGGAATTAGTTTGATTAGAATTGAATTCGTTTGATTGGAATGGAAATTAGTTTGATTGGAATTGAATTAGTTTGATTTGAATTGAATTAGTTTGATTGGAATGGAATTAGTTTGATTTCAAATTTCAATTGAATTAGTATAGAGAGAGAGAAAGAGAAAACTACAAGTCCTATGGAAAAAAATTAAATGGCAACATTGTAGGTAATAAAAAGATCTACAACTTCTGTATTTACACTTTTCTCACATAACCTCAAATTTTAGAAAGTAACCTTTTTATCTCCCAAACACACTGTATTTTTTTTCGATTTAAAATATTTATTTTTCCACCTTATTTCCAGGTTTCACCTGATTCCAAGTAGTTTTGTAAATAATTGACCAGAGCGATGTTTTTTTTTAGAGATAACCTGCATCCTAAAGCATTACAGTGTACCAGTCACCAGCTAGAGTTGCAAACCTTTGACGTGCCGGTAAGGTGCTTGCATTGCTCGAAATACCTTAAAGGTCTGCTCTGTCAAGGGTACAAGTGCAAAACGTGTAATGTTGCCGTTCACAAGGCGTGCATACAATATTCCCGAAAGTGCGGTCCCCCTCTCAGTAACATAGAGAGGTTATGGTTTGTTGGAGAGATGGACAGGAGTACAGCCACTGCGAAGTTGGAAAAGAGGGAGAACGGCACGTTTATGGTCAGGATCAGGCCTCAGAACGATGAAAAGGGGAAATATGCTTTGACGTTGAAGTAAGTGAATGGATCTTTTTACTATGTCGGTGTATATTAATGCAGGGAATAGACATTGTACAATGTACAGTAGAAAAAACAGGGGAAAAAGAATGAAAAAAACTTATAAATTATTATAAAATGATTAAATAAATAATCTTTCATCATTGGTGAAATTATTATGGTTCTTCTTCAGACTCGATTTCTACTTCAATATCCATTTCTTCATTATCTTCTTCTTCCTCGGATTCGTCTATTTCTTTAATTTCAGTCAAGAAACACGATGGATTTACATCTTACATTATTAATGTCATTCAACTTATCGGGTGATACATTTAAACTCTCTGCAATGCAAGTGTATTCAGCAGCCTATCAGGAGCGGGTGGAAGAAAAGTTTTAACTGGCTTCCAAAATTTGATCCTGGAATGCCCATGCCCAGTCCAGAGGGTTAAGCTCGTAGCTAAGTCATACTTGTGTAATGTATATCTTTTACTTCTGCGTTGACTTCTCCGTGACAGAAACAGATCGCCCTCTATCATTCGTGATTAGGACTCGGAACTTATCCGTTAGTCTTGTGACATAGAAGTAATTATATTTATGGCCTGTTTTTGGTCTTTATTCCCCGGATTATATTATGACGCTTGATACACATAATTTTTTATGTATTTACGCTCTTTCAGGACTGACGACACAGTGAAACATATGAAAATTTGTTGCACCAACGAAATGCCGAGCGATAGGAAAAAGTATTATTTGTCCCAATCGAAATTTTTTAGTAGTATTGAAGAATTGGTGCTCAATTACCAGAACTATAGTCTTAGGGAAAATTTCGAAAAGTAAGCAAATAATGCTCGTTGGAATTTACAATTTACTCGATCGTTTCCAGATTAGAAGAAAATACAAAATTGCTGTGGCCTTACAGGCAGTTAAAGGCGGTCGTGCAAAGAAATCACGAGACAAAGGATATGTATCAGATAAGTGTGGTGGAAGGGGAGAGTATTATTATTGTAGGTAAAGAGGGCTACAGGGAGGGATGGTGGAAAGTTCGTACAGAAAATAATGAGGTAAGAAAATATATATAGGCGCTACTTATTATACAACGGTTTCTCGGGTGTTGCATCGTTGAAATGTTATTGTCCTGTAGAGCCCGCACCGGGATGATGGCCCACCACCGCCCACCGCAATACGCTACATCTCCATCCTAAAACAGACAATATATGAAGTGGCGTTTTGCCATACATGCTTTATCA
This sequence comes from Tetropium fuscum, assembly GCA_964058915.1. NCBI lineage: Eukaryota > Metazoa > Arthropoda > Insecta > Coleoptera > Cerambycidae > Tetropium > Tetropium fuscum. Next base: position 458,083 of record CAXKVY010000496.1, on the reverse strand, counting down.
GAAATAATTCGGCAGTAAAAGCGCTTTCTGTGTAAATTATCGACTTTTGTGGAAAATTCACGGACACGTAGATTTTATTTTTAAGAGGCTCATCTTCTTTTGTATTTAATATGTTCTAATCGATTTTTGTTTTTTTGATAAAGAGGTCATTGATTTTTTTTAAAAGGCGACTTAATTCAGTTGTTCCAGTTGCCGAGGATTATCAGATGTGATTAATTCAAACATATTCCCAAGCATGCACATTATATTAAGGGACTCAAAATGGCGGCAAAAAACGAATATCTTACAACAATTCTCTGAACCTCCATATCGATTTTCATGAAAATTTGGAATTAAGCCCGTCTTACCCTTAACTCTAAAAGTGACATATTCCCGAATTGTGCTTTTCGCTTTAAAGGGGTAAAAACTACCCCTTCGTTAAAAAAAAAATTAAAAAAATGCAAAAAAGAAAATATGTATTAATATTGTATAGCCTATAAAACTAAATCCTATTTTTTCCAGGTAAGCCATTTTTTTTAGTCTGTATTGACTGTACAGATTTCAATATAAATATTTATATTAGGTAACTAAAATTGACAAAATACCTAAAAATTAAATAAACCTCTAAAAAATCGAATTATCTTCTGTTAATTATAGCATATTATTCTAAAAAAACAAAGGAGTAATATTGATTGAGTTTATCGTAAAATATAATAATTAAAACAAATGAAAACTAACTTAGCTCCATCTTTTGGACACCGGAAAAATGATAATCCACTTCCACGCTTTGTTGTGCACCATCTACTGAACAATATACCGTAGGCATGTTAATACAATCGCTTCACGTTTCTGGTCCACTCTGTACAAATCCCCACTAACTGTTCGCAGCGAGAACCTGGCGCACTATGTACGCGCTGGCGTCCTGGCTCTCCACGGACGGTCTGCGGGGAAGGGGAAAGCAGAAGCGGCATGCGATGCCCGTGAAACAACTGATATTTATTCCGTAAACTTTGCTCATACTGATCTTTCACTTCTCTACTAATATTTGTATTTTTATCGCCATCGCATTGGGTTCATTTCGAAATATGTACATCGTTTTCCTTTAACTTTTCAGACTGGATATGTTCCTGTAAGTATAATAAGAGTGGAGGGAGAGGTGAAGTTTGAAACATAACTATTGCGAATAAACCATGGCTAGTCAAGAAAATTTCAAGGCGCAATACAATAATTCAAATTTAAATCCTACAATTTAAATGTGACAAAACTTTAGCAGTTCACACTTTCCAGGATTTTATAATAGGGAAAAAAACGCTACATAATATATTTTATATATTTACTAGTATAAAATGACCCACTCAGAAAATTAACTTCGAAAAAATACTTGTGTACAGTAATAATGTAACAAATACTCGTAGATATATAAAATTCCATCACTGAAAGGATGTACATTATACAGGGTGAAAAAATTTTGTTAATAATAAATGGTTGATTATTTCTACTGGTCGCAAATGTATTTAAAAAAATAGGAATCTACCACGATAAAAAGTAGGATTCAATTCTTAAGTGAAATATCTTATTAACTTCAAAATTGATATTGATAGCAATATCTTCAGGTACCAAAAAAAAAATGTTTCTATTATATTTTTTTCCCCATTTTGAGTATATTGTCGCATTCAACTGTAAGCGTGCCACTGTTTGGATCGATAAAAAATAAAAAAGTATTAAATCCGTACAAAAATAGTTACCCTGTATCAGTTGAACAGTTACTAGGGGTGTCAGGGAAAAAGAAACGTGGATTTGGAGTGCTATTATTTATAAAAGTTTTTGCTTGACTAAAGTAATGTCGACAAAAATTATGTTTATTATACGGGGTGCTCAAAAATTACAAAATCTTAAAATTCGGTAACAGTAAAGTTTGTACTTTTTGATTGTACAACTAATGATGATTTTGCCACCATTATGTTTATATACGGGGTGATCAAAAATCACAAAGTTTATTCTTCGACAAAAATCATATTTTTTATACGGAGTAGTCACAAATTACAAAATCTCAAAAAATTTTTAGTTTTCGGGAAAACGCCAGTATTTATAAAAGTTTTAGCTTGCCTAAAGTAATGTCGACAAAAATCATGTTTATTATACGGGGTGGTCAAAAATTAAGGTAAGAGTAAAGTTTGTACTTTTTTGATCACCACGTATAAAAAACTAATTATGATTTTGCCACAATTATGTTTTTATACGGGGTGATCAAAAATCACAAAGTTCATATTTAAAAAATCATATTTTTTATACGGGGTAGTCACAAATTACAAAATCTCAAAAAAATGTTTAGTTTTCGGGAAAACGCTATTATTTATAAAAGTTTTTTCTCGCCTAAAGTAATGTCGACAAAAATTATGTTTATTATACGGGGTGGTAAAAAATTACAAAAATCTTGAAACTCGGTAAGAGTAAAGTTTGTACTTTTTGATCATCACGTATAAAAAACTAATGATGATTTTGCCACAATTATGTTATTATACGGGGTGATCAAAAATTACAAAGTTTACTCTTCCCAAATTTTAAGATTTTGTAATTCTTAACCACCATGTATATACAACACAATTTTTGATAAAGCCGTCACTATTTTTAGGCAAACAAAAACCTTTTTAAAGAAGAGCATTTGAAAACAAAAAAAATGAAACTATAATTTTTTACCACCTCGTGCAAGATAACCCGTTTAAAACGATAAGACCTTCAGGATCAAACGTACAAAAAATCGTAACACAACTGCGTTTTATTTTTATTCAATTCACTTGAGAAATTTTTACCAGTTGTGGCCACGCGGTCGTTTAGCTGCCTCAATCTAGTCAGCCACCAGTGTTGCTTATTTTATAATCTACAATTTTGCCTTTTAACATGGAAATACGCACTTTACGCTTATTTTACGCGTGTTTTTTCGTGGGATAACGGTTCTGTTGCATACATGGTGTCGCCCGGTTATAATACACAAATGTTTATAATTTACTATTATTAATTTAAAAGAGACATTAAAATTATATACGGTGACGTAAGAATACAAAAAAAAAGAACAAAAGCAATCACCACCGTATATAATTTTAATGTCTCTTTTAAATTAATAATAGTAAATTGCAAACATTTGTGCAGTCATTTATAAGCGGGCAATAAAAAACCATAACGTCCGTCTCACTCATAGTAACTTTTTTAATGGCGTACTATGTACGTTAAGATATTTCATTCAACCCCTATTTCAACGGGTTCCATCCAGATCAAAACCTCTGACACTTCTAAGTATATTTTTAGTGAAACGAGAGTATTTTTCAAGTTGCTCATCTATAAATATAGTATTGAAAGATGACTGTAGGCCTAATTTACATCAATAACATAATTTTTCCATTATTTGTGTTACATTGGTGTCGTGGTAATCCGAATCCTTAATAAACCGGATTCTTCGGTAATCCGGATCGTCTTTTTGCCATCTAGAGATACTCTGTAATCCGGATTCAACCACATGACGACTACATATTTTATACTTTTATGCAGGTTGTTGCATAAATGCTTTCGAACACGTGCATGCGACAGTGTTATTTAGTTTCTAAAGATAAAAATGGGACCTATTAAACGCTTTTACAAAACTTTGACGCTTAAAGAAAGGTCGGCGATTGCTGACGCGTTTAAGGGCGGTATTTCTGGCAGATCTTTAGTCATTAAGTATGGAGTAGGAACCTCAACAATCAGCGACATTAAGAAAAATGCAGCTTAATTAAATCGTAAGTAAAAAAATGAAAAATATGTCACATGTGTTTCTTGGCAGTCCTATTATGAACGTGCTGATTCGCATGCTTGTTTTCTTACAGGTTCGTTGCGCAAATATATCTCGATAATCGGATTTATTTGATAATCCGGATCGGTATGGGTTTAATTGATCCGGATTATCGCGACACCACTGTATTTCTAAAGGGTTTTGTTGAATGTACAAAGAGGTAACTGTAGAATATTTCATAGGAAGTAAAGAATATCATCCAACGTATAAAAAATTTAACTAGAATCTCTTGATGAATACTCAAAATATTTTGTGGTAAGCCTCTTTGGACCAAACAATATAATATGATTTGTTGTATATATTATAGTTTTAAATTTGGGTGCCATTTTTTTCTATATATTTATATGTATTTTATTTATTAAATGACCCCCAAACAGATACACGGAGAAAAAGGTGTCACTGGGAAAAGTGCAGGTTTATAATTATTTATTATTGTTTAATTCCTGGTAAAACGTGTTATGGTATTTTTCAGCTATCTTGGCGTGACATTTTGACACATTTGCATTTAAATGTGTCAAAATAAGTCGGGCTTAAACCTAATCATTTTAATCCAAGCATTCTAGGCAAATGGTGACATAAATTCCTACCTCGATAAAAAAAAATATGGGCGTATGGGAAATCAAATTTAAATATGAGTTTCTATTTCTTTCAACTCGCGCCCGAATGACGATCTTAACCTAAAAAATTCGCAAAGTTGAAAAAACGTTTTTTTTGTTTAATGAGGGCGTTCGTTGCAGATATTAAAAAAATATATCAAAGCGCTTCTATAATAATTTTCGATATTTTTCGTACTTTTTGAGTTATTTGAAAAATACAGCTAAAATCGGGTTCTCTAGAACTAGAACTAATCTATACTATAATTAGAACTTAGAACTAGAACTAAGCTATAACATTCCCATACTTGTTGCTTGGGACAAGTACAGCTAATGACGAACCATAAAAAACCTTCATTCGAGGAGAGCATGTTTTTCTCTAAAAATCGATATATCTGGATAAATAATCAATATTTTTGATTTTTTGAAAAAAAGTTTTTTTTAGCTTGCTAAACAATCTATTTTTTCCGATTTGATACATGCCTTTTGAACGAGTGAAAGTGTACCTAATGAAAACAAGGAAAGTTGCACTAATTTTTATGAATTTAAAAAAAATTGATTATAGGGTTTTGTTGCTCTCTTTCAGTTCCAAACATACTATAAACATATTTATTTTAATTTGTGTGTTTGTGCGATTTATTGATAAAATTTTGTGAAAGTGGGGACCTTTAACATGGCCTATCCTTTAATTTCTTGTTATTTTAGTTAAAAATTGTTAAAAAAATTGTGTTAGCAATACAATTTTTTTATCAGAAGACACTTTTTTCCTTGTTGTTTCTTGTCGGGGGTCTCCTTTATGGAATATATTAAAATATAAATGTTAGCTCTATATATATATTTTAAGTTTCTGTTATATAATTAGTGCCAAAACTGGATGTATTAGTATTAGGTTGACAAAGAATCTTAAACATTAATTATAGTGTGTAATTCGTGAATCGTCCCAATTTTTAATGAATATTATACACAACGAATAAATGCCTAATAAAGACGTGTGTCTAACATTATATTATTAGCAGAACAAAAATGCATCGATGAGCGTGTTGTTTATCGTATTATTCGTAACGAGATTGTGCGTAGCTCTCTGAAGTCTCTTAGTGTTGTTTTTTATGAAGGGCATTTTGTGTAAATCATTTTCTCTTGAAGCTAATTCAGTTTAGTTTATTCACAATCAGTCAGTATAATATAATATACGTGCATTATGACTTTTAAGAAGTTCATTTCACGTTATTATTAATTTAAAAAACAAATATTGATTAACATATCATAATTATTAATTACAGCACAGTCAAATTTCACTACATAAACTGCTACGTAAACTATTGTAACTTTGAAAATAGTAGACGGATTTTCAATCGGTTTTCTACGAAGGCGTAGGGTCACAGAATTTTTTTTAATTCTGACTTCAAACTCAGAATTTTGACTTTAAACTCAGAATTCTGACGTTAAAGTCAGGATTCTGGCTTTGAACTCGGAATTCTAACTTTAAACTCTTAATTCTGACTTTACACTCGGTATTCTGACTTTAAACTCGGAATTCTGACGTTAAACTCAGGATTCTGACTTTGAACTCGGAATTTTGACTTTAAACTCGGACTGCAACTCGGAATTAAAGGCAGGTTTATGGGAAGACTAAGAAAAACACTAACTGAAGATTTAAACTTAAATTATTTTATTTCGAGATATGTTCAATACTAGAGCTCTCAAACAACTAACTAAAACTTGGTGTGTTATTTCTAAGCATTAAATAGCGTATATTATTTATAGAAATTCGACAGTCAGTAAATCTTATTAACTAGGCCACCAAAAACAAGTGACGGAGTCTGTTATTGATACATTAATCCTACAGCTGACTAAACAATAAGTGAATAAGTGACTTTATTATTTATACGTTTAAACCAACAGGAATTCTAACTTTAAACTCAGAATTATTTTTTTTAATCCAGAATTCTGACGTTAAACTCAGGATTCTGGCTTTGAACTCGAAATTGTGACTGAACTCGGATATCTGACTTTAAACTCGGAATTCTAACTTTAAACTCCGGATTCTGACTTTGAACTCGGAATTTTGATTTTAAACTCGGACTTCTGACTTCAATCTCAGAGTGTTGACTTTCAGAATTATTTTTTTAATCCAGAATTCTGACGTTAAACTCAGGATTCTGACTTTGAACTCGGAATTTTGACTTTAAACTCGGACTTCTGACTTCAAACACAGTTTTGACAGTTTTGACTTTCAACTCGGAATTCTGACTTTAACTCAGAATTATTTTTTTAAATCCAGAATTCTGACGTTAAACTCAGGATTCTGGCTTTGAACTCGGATATCTGACTTTAAACTCGGAATTCCGACTCTAAACTCAGACTTTTAAACTCAGAATTCTAACTTAGAACTCGGAATTCTGACTCAAAACTCGGAATTCAGACTTTAAACTCAGAATTCTAACTTTGAACTCGGAATTCTGACTTTAAAACTCAGAATTCAGACTTTAAACTCGGAAATCTGACTCTAAACTCGGAATTATTACTTTAAACTCAGGGTTGTGACTTTAAACTCAGGATTGTGACTGAACTCTGAATTATGATTTCAAAAACGCAAAGTTCTGAGTCTAAACTCAGAATTCTGACTTTAAACTCAACATTGCGACTGATCTCGGAATTCTGACAGAAAGCTCGAAATTTTGACTTTAAACTCTGAATTCTGACTTCAAAAACGCAAAATTCTGACTCTAAACTCGCAATTCAAACTTTAAACTGAGAATTTTAACTTTAAACTCAGAATTCTGACTCTAAACTCGGAATTCTAACTGTGAACTCGGAAGTCTGACTTTAAACTCGGAATTCTGCCTTTAAACTCAGTATTGTGACCTCAAACTCGGGAATATCACTTTCAACTCGGAATTCTGACTTTAAACTCAGGATTGTGACTGATCTCGGAATTCTGACATCAAACTCAAAATTTTGTCTTACTCGGAATTCTGACTTCAAAAACGCAAAATTCTGACTCTTAACTCAAAATTCTGACTTTAAACGCAGAATTGTAACTGAACTGGGAATTCTGACTTTAAACTCATTATTACTTTACACTCAGAATTCTGAAAAGTGTTGTACTTGACTTAAAATTAAATTTATACCTGATTTATTAATATTTGTTTAAAGTTAAGTGATTGTGAATAAAATAATATGCTGGTAACTAAATACAAGTATAAACTAGAAGAAATGGAAAACGTTCTCTGACCGACCGGAAAGTTGACATTTTCTGGACGACTTGTCTGCCAAAAATATTGTACTGTACAGTTCCAGAATATAAATTTGTAGCATAGAATGAAATCAATTTACTAGGCGGACAAAAAAATGATCAGAAATTCTAAAAAATCAGGGTGTTTGAAATATAAATATAATAGTAGGTATCGCATAGTCGGTCGCGGAAAAAATGCGCATGTAACACGTCCGGAGAGTAAATTTACTGGGCTCCTGGCAATTAGGCATGTGAATGGGCTGTCAGATTAAATTCAAAATGGCGTCTGCAAGACGCAGAATTGCCATAAGAGCATAATATTGGAAATTATGCTGTTAAACAGTCGACACTTTTGTGTGGTGTATAAGTTGAAAATTTTCCAGTCCACTGGTAGATTTGAGGTTATGGCGTTGACATGCGTAATTGCCTACCCATCCAGTAATATGATATTTTCCAACTGTACAAAGTAAGTTAAGAATATACACAGGCAATGATTTTTATACACTTAGCATGTAGCAAATTTAGTTCCTTGACTAGTCCAAAGTAGTCAGGGACGTAGATACTTTCTTGCCTGCAGATAGGGGATGAAGAGATTCATTTTAGAATGTGCGTTAAGATTAGTGATCTGGTAATTTTAATTTTATATGTCGCTTTTGTACATATTTTTTATTAAATGTGATATAGAGGAATTATTTTGTGAAGGTAATTTTAGCTTTTGATGTATAATTATGTTAGATAACACCAGAAATATATTGATATCATTATTGTTCAATTTATACCATAATATGTTGGAAATAAATATAATATATTTGATTTTACCGATTTTTACTTTTATATCCTTATTGTAATTGCTATAAAAACATCGATATCAGGCTAATATTGTAACAAAATGGTACAGTCCAGGCCTATAATTTTTTCGGGAAGTACGATATCGACCCAAAATTCTGCTAATTAATGCAGAAGGAGTATCTCAGAAATGCCATACTTTTATTGTTTTGGAGAATGAAGGAGCTAAGCCGAAGAAGAGTTTTGTGTGGGGTTTTCTCGTCATATATGTATATAATGGCCCTACAATGAAACACTAACTTTAGTGTCCAAATGTATAGCTTCTTTGGTGTAAATGTTTATTGTTGTTCTAATTTATTATGTTAAACGTTAAATATATATATATATATATATATATATATATATATATATATATATATATATATATATATATATTAGCTTTGAAATTCTTTGCTATTCATATTTATTTTGTGAAAAGTAATCTTGGGTTTGTAGCATTTCATTACATAGAAATAAGCAACTAGACGAATATATATATATATATATATATATATATATATATATATATATATATATATATATATATATATATATATATATATATATATATATATATATATATATATATATATATATATATATATATATATATATATATATATATATATATATATATATATATATATATATATATATATATATATATATATATATATATATATATATATATATATATATATATATATATATATATATATATATATATATATATATATATATATATATATATATATATATATATATATATATATATATATATATATATATATATATATATATATATATATATATATATATATATATGAAATTCTTTGCTATTCATATTTGTTTTGTGAAAAGTAATCTTGGGTTTGTAGCATTGCATTACATAGAAATAAGCAAATAGACGAATAAGAAGGAAAACACACACACATATATATATATATATATATATATATATATATATATATATATATATATATATATATATATATATATATATATATATATATATATATATATATATATATCCTGGTTTGAATTTATTGGAATTAATTTATCCACTAACGAAATTCAGCATTATCCGACAAAGTTAGTTTGTGAATCTTAGTGGGTTATGTGAGGTTGTAGCCATTACAGGACTAACATCGACAACATGAGAGTACATGAGGTAAGATAACTCCAAAAGTATCAATATCAAGATTTCCCCTTCTAACTTTAAAAAGCATACGCGACGAACGAGATCATGTGTGTATATATGTATATGTATGTATACTAGGGTGGTCCTTATGTTGAGGTCCCGATTTTTTCGATTGCTCCCACTAAATCGGAAATAGAGGCCTAGAAAATAATTATGAAACAATAAAAAATCGGAAAACAAAATTATAACCCAAAATTATATAAATTATAATAATAGAATTTTAAATGGGTTTTACCGGTTTTTTACTTGGTTTCCATCGGTTCAAGGTGAAACTTGGTATCCTTAGGTTTTCGATGTCGCTGAATCCGAATATCATCAAATATCAAAAACCGGTTTTGACTAATGACAGCAGTAAAAAATGCGGTCAATAAAATTTCATTTTTTTGATTATTTAAAATTTTAAGGATTTTTTAATTTTTTAACACAAATCAAGTAAAGTTTCGTCGTAAAAAAATTGGTAACGTGTTTTTCGCTAAATGACAACTGTCAATTAAGCTGTCAATGAAATTTTTGATCGAATTTTTTGTTTTTTTTTCAATTTCTCAATTCGGAGAATAGCCTTAATCAAGTGATTTAATACAGCTAAATCTGAATATGATGTCAAAAACGAGCGTGGACTCGTGACATGACAGCTGCCAAAAGAGCTGTCAATAGAAATTCATTTTTTGAATATGAAAATTGTAAGGTTTTTTTATATTTTAACAAAAATCAAGTAAAGTAAAAACATATTAACGTGTTTTTCGCTAAATAACAACTGTCAATTAGCTGTCAATGAAATCTTCAATCGAATTTTTATTTTTTTTTCAATTTCTCAATTCGGAGAATAGTCTTAATTAAATGTTTAGAAATAAATGTCGGTTTTGACATAAGTGACAATTGTGAAATCAGAGACGGTATATTAATGTCATTTAATAACTAATAATTATTTTACAGTCAAAATATTTCTCGAATGTATAGAAGGAAACTGGCTGCATTATCGTATTCGGGGCACCACAGGGCATATGTAGACAGATTTTCAGAGGCCTGGCAACAAGTCGGTGCGCTGCCTGAAAAATATAAAGCTATATAGTAAGGAAAATCTGCGCGGTAATAACATAATTTTATATTTTTTGAAATTTCATGTGAATGTATATTACCTATTATCAACAATAATAATAAGATATAGTAATTAAAATCAATTCGAGAATAAACACTTAAATATAGATTTTTTTGTTAACACAGTAATTGAATTTTTCCAAAAGATTCAATCTTGCGACAAATAATACACTAAATAATAATACACTATCAAAATAATACACTAAATTAAAGAATAACTGTATTACTTCTATTTCAAGAATTATTGTTGACCCCAATTGACCACAAAACATTCGATGGTATTAGGAAATATAGACGTCCAAATGAATGCCGATGTGACACGGCCGAGGAACGTGTAAAATGGTTTTGGTCGTGTTTATCTCTGTCGCTCACACACGATTCCGGAACATCTATTTCATTTCATCTGTGCCAGTCGACAAATAGCACGACGAACTTGCGTGCGCAGATTAAACAAGAAAAGCTAACCGTTTGGGTGCGTCGCATCGACGGGGCAGTCGGTCAGTGCGCTATTGCCAGACTTTCTATAAACTCTCGAAGAATGGGGAGAAATGCACTAGATAGAAAATATGTTTAAATGAAAGATACAGTTAATATTTATGTATATTTACGAATAAATAAGGTGGTGCCATGGCTCCGTGGCACTACCTCACCAGCCGCCACTGCCATAATAATTTGTATAAAAAAATATTATTGGCTAAACTGAGCACATTAGGTCCCTTGTGCTTCCTCCGTGAGGGAAATGTCTCCCTAGATCATCGACCAGCCCAATGTTGTACAAAAGGTGATGATGTTGCCCAGGGGCATTTTCCTCGAATTGGCCATAGAAGGCCAACGTTCCCCCAATATGGATTCTCTGGTCGATGACACGGCGGGACATTCGCAAAGTACATGCTCGATCGTTTCATCTTCTTGTTCACATCCTCTGCAGATAGGTGTGTCACTTTGTCTCATGTTATAGAGGTGTTTCCTTACCCGGCAGTGTCCGGTTAGGATTCCTGTAACAAATCGCAGTTTACCCCTGGACATTGCCAGATAGTTCCTCGCCGTCTCTTCGCTGGGATATCTCAAGAGATTTCTGGCCAGCTGACAGCTACTTGTTTCATCCCATAACGTCTTAAATTTTATGTGGGTGTTTTCCTTTATTAATTGAAGTTTCGCTGCAACTGGTAGCGTACTTGAAGGACCAGGCCCAAGGATACTCAGGTTGGCTGCCTTCTTGGCCAGTTTGTCAGCTTCTATATTGCCGTTGCATTGTGAGTGTCCTTTGACCCAGCACAGGCAGATGTTACTCATCTGATATGCTCTCACAAGTGCTTGGTGACATTCCCATGTTGATCCTTTAGTTATTTTATAATTTTTCAGGGCCAGTAGTGATTGTCTACTATCTGTGCAGATTCTTATTGTCTTGCCCGTTATTTCTCTGCGAGTAATCTCTTGTGCGGCTAGGGTTATACCAGCGAGTTTTATCCATAGTCCAGCTGCATCGGAGTCGCAGATTCCTGGAATATATACCACAGCCTGCTCCATCCTTTTTCTTTGATCCGTCCGTGAAGACATAGTTTACACCTTCAACGCCGGCCTCGTCTTCACCAGTAGTGTGTATGGTGTAAGGTTTATCAAAGACAAGCCGAGGCGGAATACCATCTGCACATGCCTGTAAAAGGGGTATCTTTCTGACAGCCTCAGTCCACAGGCGGCTTCTGGTTTGGCCACAGCTTGCATTTGGTAGTATGCCAACGGATTTAAGGCGAGTCATGGTAGTCAGAGCCACTTCTTCTAGATGTAGGTCTAGTGGTGGAAGACACAGCATTATCTCCATTGCTCTCGTTGGTGTTGTTCGCATGGCTCCGGTTATGCTCAGACAGGCAACTCTTTGTACCTGGCCTAGCTTGAGTTTTGCTGTTATTTGTTGACTCTTGGGCCACCAGACAACAGCTCCATAGGCCAACATTGGTCTTATGATAGCAGTGTGCGTAATATAATAAATATAAGATGCTACATGAAAAGTAAATACGGCCCTGGGTAAGCACCTGTGGCTTGTTTCTAGGGATCGGCGGCTGCTTTATCGATATAATGCAGGTTTTTTGCTCGGGGTTTTATGTCTCATATTTGATGTTACCAACTATACATTGGTACATAATCAGTTCCTCATATTTTTTCTACTTACGCCAGTTAATATCCTCCCTAAAAATCTCTAATTACAGGAAAAATATGGCTATAGAAAATATAAGAGTCGCCCTATCTATCCTATTATTTTACGAACGAGACTGTGAAATTTTGTTTTTATCTTACAAGAGTAAAGGGGGTAAGAACGGGTTGTTCTTTATACATTTTAAAAACTTTATTCACCTGTCAGAGTTATGATGTATATTCTACTTATAAAGGGTCCGCCAATAGAGACGCTCGATCTTTGACAGCTCATGGCGGCCATGTTGTTTGTGGTAGAGTTGGCAAACGTAGTTGTTATTATTCAGTGTATCTTCACAAATCACCATGAACCAATTCAGCCGCGAGCAACATGTGCAAATCGTTAAAACTTATTACGAAAATCATTCATCGGTTCGAGCAACGTTCCGCGCGCTCCGCCAATTTTACGGTGCAATTGATCGTCCTGCTGAGTCGACTATCCGTCGTTTGATTAACAAATTCGAGGCAACCGGTTCGGTGAACAATCAGCCAACACCGACGCGTCGTCGAAACGTCCGATCTGCCCAGAATGTCGCCGCTGTGCGCGATAGTGTGCGTGAAAATCCGCGACAGTCAATTTCACGTCGCGCACAGGAACTCCGCCTTTCGGAAACATCACTTCGCCGAATCTTGCATCTGGATTTGGGCATGCATCCGTACAAGATCCAGCTGACACAAGAGCTCAAAATAAACGACCATAGACAGCGCCGTATCTTCGCTGATTGGGCTTTAGAGCAGTTGGAAGTCGACCCCGATTTTGGTCGCAAAATCATCTTCAGCGATGAGGCACATTTTTGGTTAAATGGGAATGTCAACAAGCAGAATTGCCGTTATTGGGCCGAGAACAATCCACAGGAGGTCCACCAGGTCGCAATGCACCCAGCAAAGGTAACTGTTTGGTGTGGATTTTGGGCCGGAGGCATCATCGGGCCGTATTTCTTCGAGAACGACGATGGTGTGTCCATCACGGTAAACGGCGAACGATACAGATCCATGATAACGAACTTTTTCTGCCATGAAATCGACAATATGGATGTCGAGGATATGTGGTTTCAGCAGGACGGCGCTACGAGCCACACAGCGCGCGCCACAATGGATCTTCTGCACGAGCGCTTCGGAGGAATGGTTATCTCGCGCGGAGGCGACATCAACTGGCCACCGAGATCGTGCGATTTAACCCCACTAGACTATTTCTTGTGGGGTTTTCTTAAATCACAGGTCTACGCAAACCAACCACAAAACACTGATGCCCTCAAAGTCAACATACGCCACGCCATCGATGAAATACAGCCCGATTTGTGCGCCAGAGTCATTGAAAATTGGACTTCTCGTATGCGCGCCACCCAGCGAAGCCGAGGTGGACATTTGACCGATATTATTTTCCATACATAATGCCTTCGAATACTCTTTCAAACAAAAAATAAATTTCATTTATACCTCTCACACAACTTGCTTTATTTCATTTTAAAGATCGAGCGCGCTTATTGGCGGACCCTTTATATTATATACATATGCGCACCCCGTGCAAAAGCGGCTAACCGAAACCGGGGGTAAAGGTAAGCTGTAAGCGGCCGCACCACAGGTTGCCTGTATTTCGTGTCTCAGTGTCGTGATATACGCGACGCGCGGCGGATCTGTCGAATTACGATTTCGCGCAATTTGCCTCAGTTAAATAAAAATTACTTGCTTAAACATACCTACATATTATTAAATCAACATTGAGTAATAGTAGTAGGTAGTTACTAAATACATTATTTAACTAATTAAATTTTTTTGCAATCATTTATTATTCAAAAAATATTTAAATTACGTTCACGTGTAAATTACAATAAATTATTAAGTTTTCAATGAATTAAAAAGAAGTGTATATTTTCTATTCATTGCGGTGTGCTTCTATTCCAACACTTTCGCTGCGTGTTTACTCAGATATAAACAAACAGGTTGGTACATTTTCTAGTTAGGTATTTATCTAAATTCTTAATTGCGTATACCTTGTATGCAAGCACCAGTCAAAATAAACGAAAAAAAGTTTTCAATAATTCGCATGCATAGAGCTAAAAATTGGTACAGGTCTTAAATATACTATTACAAATAATATACAGCGCTATATAATATAATATATAGCGAGATTTGTTCTAATAAAATGTTGCTCGTTTGCGACATACAGGCCGTCAAAAAACCCCTGTCGGCACTTGAGAAATAAAACTAAAAGTACTTGAGAAATAAAACTTTAACGCGAGTAGTTTAATGAGAAATTTGACATTTGATTGCAACTTTTTACTTTAACTTTGACACTTGAGCTAGAAATCTGGCTAATTTATTCATATGCGTTGCACAATTAAAGTGTGAATATCTTGAAAATGGAAAGATATATCGATCTCTAAGAAGTATACCTTTTGTTCGTGGAATCGATATAATTTGGATTTTGCGATATAACGTCGCGCAGAAAAGTTCTGATGGAAAATAGCCCAGCAATGTCGCGCACGCAGCGCCCTCTATCACCCAGCATGAAAGTAAGTTTCAATTCGGATTTCTCTTTATCAAAAACCCCATTACCCAAATTTTAGGCCAATTCGAACAATAACTTTGGAAATTGTGGAATAAAATAATATTCAAAAAATGAATTTTGACGCCCTGTATATCGATAACGCTAAATCCTTCTATTTTGGCGTGAAGAATCCATAGTTAGTTTTTGTCGCGTTCATTACGGACCACCCTGTATAGACCAGGGTCGATAATTTATGTTTTTCCCTTTTTGTTTTTCTTCCACTCGCTTGATTCACATTTCGTCGCCCCAGAACCAGACAGAATCCATGTCCATTTTTTAAAATTTTACAGGAGACGATTTTCAAAGTTTGAAAGCTAAGATATCATAATAGTAAATGTATTGTGGTATAATTGTATTTGTGTTGGTAACTATATGCTATGTACTTTTAAACAAATGCAGTTTGCAATAAATAGTGACAACGAATTTTGAGAAAAAAAAATATGCAAAAAAGTATATTTGGACATAGAATAATTTGGACTAATAATTGCGTTAGTAATTTCTTATGCAATGTATTCTATCCATATCTGTATTAAAGAAAATTAATAAAAACAATGCAAGTTTAGTGGTATAATGTTTATAATAATAAAAAACAACTTAAACTTATTAGAATTATTGAAAAATAGTTGAATATTTTATTTCAAATAACAAACTAAAATAAACATTTTGACATCAAACTCAGAACGTGTAAAAATCTTTAATGATACATTTCCAGAATTGTAAATCCACTGCTGAAAAATGATTCGCTAAGGATCTGATATGTGAAATTTTGTCTTGCGAAAGAGGTTGAGGGGGAGGCTGAACCATGGGATCTTGAATCTCCTGCAGAAACGCCTTGGAAACATTTTGCCTGTCACTACCTTTTAAGAATGCCACTCGGTGCAAATCCACTTCGCTAAACTTCAGTTTATATTTTAAGATGTTCAAGTTATTTTCATAAGAAAGCTGGACAACATCTTTATATGGGACTTTAGAGAGAGTCATACTCCTTGCTAAAATTTTAAAATCCAAAAAGTTTTGTTTTTGCATTTGAATTAGTGTATAAGGCTTCTTAGATCTTGCATTCTTAATAGCTTTAAAAATGGCGAGTGGACTATGCAATTCCAGTTTGTTCAAATGCCGGTCCAAAACACTATGCATGGCACAACTTCTTGGACACAGCTGTGGCCAGGCACTTGAAATTTCTGCGTAATAGATTTCACTGTCGGGTGTTCTTTAAGAAAATACAATAAAGTTGCAGACATGTGAGAATTTTTATTTTGTGGCACACATGAATCTGACCACAAAATTATTGTTTTAAGGTTAGGTAGGCCTTTCTTCCAAAAGTTTTTTAAGTAACAGATACAATGCACTCGCAATGTCTATACCTTTTCTTCCGCCAAGTAATTCATGCCATAATCCACGATATCCTTTCTTTTGTGCTACATCACATGCTGTTAAATTGTACACAGCAAATTTCTTTTTGTAATACGCTTTAGAAATTTGTGTCTGAGGGCAAGTTAACACGCTCTGCATATCGAAGCAAATGAGGGCTGAAGATTCATCTTCTTTACAGGTATTCACATCTTTTAACTTCTCCTCTCGGGCCGACAGCTTGGCTTCTATGTGCATCCTGTATTATTCCTCTAGCTGATCACTAATTAAAGCATTTTCTTGCTTTTTTGAATCGTACTCAGAACATTTGTCACACAGATCTTTTTTTGGTTTATGGAAGCCAATATTATATTCTTCATTAAAAATATGGGAATACAACCATTTTTTTTCTGGAATCAACTTGTTCTCTCTACAGTACTGTACATACAGATCATACATTTTACTTAAAGATAATGTTCTTTCCAAATATTTCCTTGAGGAACTACTTCTGCAATAATGAGCAGGAACGCAGGGAAACATGTCTATATGATCTCTTATTGCTTGTCTCTTCTTATCCTTAATTCGTAAGCTAGTTTTTGAGCCCCTATGATCTTTACTCGGCGTTGTTGTAATACCTGCACGTTTATGAGTATAGAAATAGGATATTCTGATTTGGCTTATAGCCAAAACGCCTAAATAAAAAGCCTTTTATAAAATAATATTTAAACGAATAGGTTTTTGTTTTTTTGCGCTCTTCATGTCGATTTCTTTTCCTATCTACTAAACATCTTTCAGTTGTTTTGTCATAAAAAAAACTTTTTTCGCTGTCAGTATTGTTCCAAAATTCTTTGTGAATTAACGATACATCGTCTTCACTAAAATGGTCCAGGCATTTGAAACGACAATTTACACAGTTTCTTTTAGGATTTTTTTTGGGAACAATGCCACCCTTGCAGCTCTTATATTCCTGACCTGATTGACGCAGTCTATTTCTTATATTTTTTTTCCATTTCCTAGAATCTCGTTTCCGTTTTCTTGTATTTTTATCATCAGACACTCTAGTAGTGCTGAAAATTAATATACGTTTTAATATTATGTACCTAACATTAAAAGTATTAAAAATACCTGGCCGCCTGAATATCTAAATTTGCCGGACTATTGGAATGATTCAAATTTACTGGACTAATTGTATCACGTCCATCTACGGGGGCATTTATGCTTCTTTGATTTTGATCGACATGTTCATTCTCCTTATCTAAGTTTATTTCAATATTTCTACATTCCAAATCGGATAAACTTTCATCAGTATCGTATCGACTAAAACGATTAAAATAGAAAACTTACCCTAACCTCAAAAGAAAAGTAAAGTAATAACTTACGGAGTTTCCCTTCCACGTATTGACGGCTGATATTCTGACCCAGAGTCTTGGTACGGCTCAGAAAGTTCTTCGTCACTCATATTAAACTATATTTCCGCAAAAGCAAAAATCAGCACTTAATTACAATCAAAACAAACAAGCACTAAACATCACTGCACAATAATAATAGTTTGGAGCCAACTTATTCTATGTCCACACGTGACGCGATTTCATTCATTCTTATTGGGCGAGGTCAGATAGTATATTTTGGTCCGGATTTTAATCAAGTTGAATGGACATAGAATAAAACGAACACGGCGTATCGCGATAAATATATGGGATAGAGCTTTAAACATAGGCTATTTTGGAATTAAAACCTTAATATTAAAAAAAAATGGACATGGAATAGTCTGGTTCTGGGGCGACGATTTATCAATTCCTCTGTCACTGTAAATCCTTCGTCAACACCTCGTATAAAAATAGCTAACTGGGCTGTGTCAGATAAATCTGTAATCTTATCCAAAGCAACCGAAAATGCTTGAAAATTTATCGGTCAATGTTTTATTTTTTTGATACACGTCATCACATCTATACGTCGAACAACAGAACGTCGCGATAAGCTCACTTTCTCAAACTCTCTCTTCTTTTCTGGTCGCAAAAGTTCTGCAACATCTACTAGGCACTCTTTAACAAACTGTCCCTCAGAAAATGACTTCGATGTTTTCGCTATTTTGGAACTAATTATAAAACTAGAAAACTAGCTTTAACAACACTGTCCAGATTTGATTTTTGTGATTGGAACATTTGTTGCTGTTCCCCTAAATCGGTAATGGGTTTTTTAATTTTATCTTTTCTTAATAATTGGTCCATGAGTAAATTATATTGAGCGAAATACTTGCTGGAGTAACGCCGCTTCATATTGTATTATTTTAAAACAGAAATTGTTTCATTGCACAACAAACACATAGGTTTACCACTGTGCAAGATAAAAAGTATCAGTCATTTGTCTTGGAATTGACGACATTTTGTGTCGACTTTCCGCTTTCTTCAACCAGACATGTTGATAGAGTTTAATAGAAACACACGCGGACCTACCTGATCTAAATTTACCTGAGCAACAATTGTCTTCATTTATTTGTGCTACATTAATTAATAAATTTCTTATAATGATAAAATGAGAATAAAAATAAGGCAAACACTGCTATCTCATATCCTTTTCGGTCTGTTCTTTTATATAATCTGGGTGTCTAATGCGATATTGATATATATTTTAGGGTTGAGTTACACCTACATTTGATATTTCTTTGACGTGATCGTAATTTGGGTCAATAACTGGTAGAATTTCCATTATTCACATAAGGGCGAGCAACCCTTGTTTAACCCTCATCTTCATTAATATTTGAGTAGGTAGCATAGTATTTATATGATATCTAAATTTCTTCAAATAGACGGTTAATCCGTCATAAAAACGTATTTGTTCGTACTTGAATTGTATACAAAATAGTAACGGTCAAATTTCGTGCTCTATACAATTGAAATTAACTTTTATTTCAACGATTAAATAGGCAAGAAATTATTGGAAATTCGAAATATTGGAAAACAATTATTCATGACATATTTTGCTTTATCATATACTTTACAAGAAAAAAAAAACAAATAAATTAAGAAGGAAAATCTTGCCCACCGTGTTTGATTTATAGTAAAGCATGTGAAACAGTTTGATCGATATTTTTTTTTGATTTAACGCGACCACATGGAAAATGTCTGTTCTGGTGAATAAAACTGAAATTTCTACATCCTAAATTGACCGCAAACACTTTTTTTCGCCATTTGGGGGTATTTTGGACATTTTTAGGGGAAGCTCGTCAAAAAAAATTGCTATGTCCAGTTGTATTGGGAATTAAGAAACCAAACTGGAACCCTTTTATTGTCAATGTTTAAGGAACTCCCAGTTCAAATTTCAAGTTGATCCCACCTCCCCCCTCCTCGCAATAGATATATATGTATACATAAATGCATGGGAACTTGCGTGACGACTAACTCGGACAGTTTTCAACCGTTTTAACTGAAATTTGGACTGAAGGTAGGTTTTTATTTTATGCCTTCAAAACTGGCCAGAAAAAAAAATGAAAAAATAAACAAAACAATTTATGATAAGGACGGATAAGGAGGATAACGAGTGATACAAATGCTTTCTTTTTGGAAAAAAACCAAAACATTGTTTTTTAATTATAAAAAAAAACTAATATAAATTAAAGCTTTTTTTTTGTTTTTCTTTTTCATTACAAAAATAAACAAAACAATTATGACAAGGACAAGTGTCATCTATATAATAGGCACCTATACGGCTTACAATATGTATGTGTAGTTGAACGACCGGCAACCCTGACCTACACAATGTTTTTCATTGGCGTAGACATTTTTTTCTTAGGGGGGTGAAAGTAGAAGGTTTTTATATGCATATTTTTAACACCACAGCTGATATTGAATTCAAGTTTCCACACCACTCATGAAGTACTGCTTTCAGCGCGTTACTATTTTTTAGTGGGTGGCTCGCTAGTAGCCATATTTCCCACAAGAAACAAAAATAAATATGTACAAAGCAGCTAAGTTGTCGAGAAAAATAAACTTTAAAACGAAAAATTAAAATAAATATACTTTCAATTGAAATACAGTCATATTTATTGTGTAAGTAGGTACCTACCTACTAATTTTTAATTTTGCCCACTGATGCAAATTATTAATTTGTGATCTAGGATGGTAAGTACCTACATAAAAATAAAGTCAATGAACAATAGGTACCTACTTACAAGGGGTTGAGTAAAGCGGTTAAACTACTTACAGGGGGTTAAAGTAGAAAGTTTTTATATGTAGATTTTCAACACCTCAGCTGATATTGAATGCAAGTTTCCACACCACTCATGAAGTATTGCTTTCAGCGCGTTACCATTTTTTAGTGGGTGGTTCGCCAGTAGCCATATTTCCCACAAGTATCAAAAATAAATATGTACAAAACAGCTAAGTAGTCGAGAAAAATAAACATTAAAACGGAAAAATAAAATAAATATACTTGCGATTGAAATACAATCATATTTATTGTGTAAGTAGGTACCTACCTAATCTACCAAATCGTTAACACTCAACAAAGACAAAGATTATTAACAGACAAGCTTTGAGAAAGATCAGAGCTTGTTTGTTAATAGGTACCTACATAACTAAACCGAGACTAAATCCAACAGATTTTTAAAAATCATTACAAATGCAATAGATACCTACCTACCAGCTTTTCATCGCAAAGCAAGATTTCCAATACACACACTTTTTATAGCCAATCAAAATTAGAAACTGACCTTGAGGTATTTTACAGTCATTGAAAATTTTCCTTTCTTTTTTATACACGGTTATAAATTTATAAACAGTCTATAGAACTTTTAATTTTGCCCACTGATGTAAATTATTAATTTGTGATCTAGGATGGTAGGTACCTACATAAAAATAAAGTCAATGGACAATAGGTACCTATTTATGTAATAAATCAGAGAGCGTTTTCAGTTTTGTAAATCCCAATAAAAAACCTAACTTATATCGTTGCATTTAGCATTTATAACCTAGCGGCCTCAAGCACTGGAATATTTTTTGGATAAAATTATTTGAGAAATGTCTTAAGTGGAGGATGTAATAGGTACCTACCTACCTCAGTACACGTCAGTACCTACTTCGAGCAGCCCATAAATCAACTTTTTTTTGTTAAAGTCGGCTCTGCTCTAACACCCACTATCCATTTTTGCCGTCAAATAATATTTTGCTTAAATTTTTTTAACATGCCTATCCTATCTCGTAAATAAAGTGAGGTCTGGTGGAAATCTACGTTTTTCAGGTTTCATACGAAACGAACAAACATGTTTGCTAACCGCCATACTCTTTTATTTCAACTCTCGTAGCGATGTATACCTACATAGGTAGGTATATAAATAATATATTAGCAATTCCCGCGAACACACCACTGTAAGATATGCGAACTTGATCCTATTCGATCCGAGAATTCGATCCCGATCCGAGAGATACGATTCCAATAAGTTAAAAAGAGATATACTCCTCGAATATTCGTTATTGGAAAGGTCGTGGATCGGCGTTGCCGCTTTTAACTATAAAAATAGATGTTTACGTACGTGCCATATTTAAAGTAGACGAAAATAAATGTAAAAACGTAACATCTTGGCCTATAATATATTATTGTGTGCACAATTATTATTTAATAACATTCATAAATAATATATACAAGTTTAATATAGTATTGTGGAATTTGATATTTTAATTGAATACTGAGAAATCTGAGAATTACATGTGGCAACTGCGCGGTATCTTATATGCGGTCAGTTAACTACAGATACATATTGAATGAACTTTAGTTTATACATACCTATAATAAATATGTGTAAAAAAATTGAATATAAATAACGGATGAGAACATAGTCTTAAGACGATCTTCTCATCTTACGGATGAGAACTACTTTGTAAGGCTGATACAAATTTTTGGTCAGTTTTTGTAAGAACACGTGTAGTCTTAGTGATCTCATCTCGTGCTTCAGTCTTTGTTTGAATTTCTATCGTAAACGTTATTTTATTATCGATCACTATACTTAAAATATTCCAAGTATTATTACGTGACGATGCTCTTTTTAAAAAATTATAAAAAAATTATCAATAATGGAAGCAGATTTACAGATTTGAATATTGTGTCCTGATGAACCGCAGCCAATCTTTGAAGATCGTTGTACAGTAAAGCGAGAGGGTTTGAAAAAAAAATCGCTCTATCAGTCGACAAGTAAAGGGTGATAATAAGTTTCGATTATTGCCAGCATCCTTGACGGAAAAGGATTTTCATTTTATGTTAAAAAAAATATATATACTTTTATCACCTGAAATAGTATCATATTGCTAATGTAGTGTAGTAAAACGATGATTACCACGTGAAAATAAATATATCTATGCAAATTTTTACATTTTGACGCCAAACAGATGTCAATCGGATGAAAAGAACGTAAAAAACTATTGTCATTTTTGCACCCTGTATAAGCCTAAGAATAAAAAATTTATTACACTGCAAGTACCAAAGAAAGAAGCTACTGTGCAAAAAAAAATTATCGAAATCGTTCTATCGATTCGCGAGAAAATCAACTTTGAAATTGAGCATAATTTTTGGTTGTGCGTTATTTTTGCGGCTAAGTGTATGTTTTCAAAGCCATTGATAGAGATGGAGAGGAAAATTTTAATAAAAACAAAAAAATTGAAAGATGTTATGGTTACGCGAGGTCTTAAAAATTATGTTAGGTACATAGATAATTATTAAATTAAAAGTCCATCAAAAGTTAAGTAAAAAAAATGGTTGGGCGAAACTCCTTTTTGCATTAATTGTAAATAATTCTCACTGAATTGTATAATTTTCAAATAGGTACTTTGTAATATAAAATCATTCCACCATCCAACCAAATTTCAGCTAAATCGGTTGAAAACTGCCCGAGTTAGACGTCACGCAAGTTCCCATGCATTTATGTATACATATATATCTCGGATTAATTTTTAGGTCGGATTAATTTGAAATTTGAACTGGGAGTTCCTTAAACATTGACAATAAAAGGGTTCCAGACGGTTCCAGTTTGGTTTCTTAATTCCCAATATAACTGGACATGGCATTTTTCTTGACGAACTTGTCCTTTAAAAATGCCCTAAAAATGTCCAAAATACCCCAAAATGGCAAAAAAAAGGGGTTGCGATCAATTTTTTGGTTTCACATACTCAATATCATATTATAATTTTTCTTAGCAATTACTGGCACACTTATATTGGCTTGGAGCAACCAATATCACACAGTAGTAATTAACATTGGAGACTATCTGCTTCCCCCGAATATCCACTTGTGCCCAGAGACTGCGCTTTATTTAGCGAGTTGGAAATTAGTTCTCCAACTTCCTGATATTAATCTTCACAGGTCATTCCATCTGGGAATTGCAACACACTCTGCACACGGCCGACTTGCCAGATGCGTCCGCTAATTAATTAACATACGGACATTATGTCCTTCTGTTAATGAATTTATGCAATGCTCAATGTCTGTAATGATAATGTTTTTTAAGTAATATGTGTCAAAATGAAGGGTCTCGAGAAATATGACGGAGACTTGTTCTTGTTATCTATATTATATTTTATATTATTATCAAAGATGTTAATGTCAAAAGTTAAGTCTGACAGACAAGAATATTAAATTGATCTATTGAAACGTTTTGAGTGTTATTTAGCCTAGATTATCAGTGCGACGGATTGCTGAAGATATACACAAGACGTTAAAAGCTATGTCTCTTTTCTCTCGTGTCAGTAGGGCCCTAAGGACCACAATCGGAACGGGACCCCATCGAACCAGTCACTTTTTTTACCCTGAAGGTGGACGCCACACATTCTCGGGGGTGGGAATGTTTTCACTCAAAATAACCACGGAAATGGACACGGGGCCAATTTTAAGTAAACAATGTTCGCTCTTGCTTTAATATTGCGTTAGAACTAAGCGAGATACTAGTCCAAGATGTTTTGCCCTGTTTCATGAAATATTCGATTCAGGTAGAAATTTTACACGATAGTGTATCTATAGGCATCTATGTATTTATGAATGTAATTTGTATCAATTGACCAACGTCTTTCTTGATGACCGACTTCCCTGCTACGCCGCGCCGCCTATTTAAAATGTAAAGCCGAAAGTTGAAATCGTATTCAGGACTCGGCCCTAAAATACATTACCGAGATAATTCAAAAAGCAATTTCCACTGTTTAAATCGTGACTATATTCTCGACGCACAGACAGAATAGGTGTATCAAAAAAATGTTCGCCGGCTACAGGATTTGTAATGGTTTTACGATTACAAAGGGAATATTATACACACAGTGGTTGCTAGTCGGGGCTGCCCTCAGGGAGGGGTTCTCTCCCCCCTACTGTGGAGCCTTGTAGTGGACAGCCTACTGTGGGAATTAAACGACGCTGGTCTGTATGCACAGGCCTATGCAGATGACTTGGTCATCCTATGCAGTGGAACCAGGGACAATTTGCGTGGCCCTATGGCTAGGACCATAAGAATAGTTGAGAACTGGTGCCAAATAGCTGGCCAAAGAATAAACCCTAAGAAAGCTCAACTTATGCTATTCAGTAAAAAGAGGAACCAAGAAAATCGACCAGAGATTACTCTCTCTGGTGTGATCCTCACCTACCACCAGACGGTGAAATATCTAGGTGTTCACCTTGATGCTAAACTGTCTTGGCATGATCACATATCATGCAAAATCAGGAAAGCAACGTGTGTACTGTGGACGTGTAGGAGGGCCGTTGGTGGAAGCTGGGGTCTTAATCCCAAGGTTCTCCACTGGCTCTACTGCACTATTGTTAGACCAATTTTAACTTACGGGGCCATCGTGTGGTGGCCTTGTGTTGAAAGGAACTCAACTAACAGGCAACTGGACAGGGTCCAGAGACTACCAGAGCTCTGGAGGTGCTATTAAATCTCATGCCACTACAAATATTCATTAAATTGGAAGCCATGCGTTCGGTATATAGACTGCGCACGCTAGACCAGTTACAGGTGTGCTCATTCGGGCACTCTCGCATGTGGAACTGGGCCACCGAACGATGCCCGGTTCTACTCATGAGTGGTGATCATATTCCCACTAAACTATATCCCTCGAACTTCCTGGAGGTCGTACGCCCTGGCCGCGAGGAGTGGGGGATAGAGAACACCCCGATGGCAATCCGCAACGGAACCAACTGGTATACGGATGGATCCAGGGCGGATGGAATGTCGGGTGTCGGAGTCTTTTCTGACTCGGAACAAATAAGTAAATACTTTGCTCTGGGTGCACATGCTACTGTCTTCCAGGCCGAGGTATTTGCGATTCTATCCTGTGGGCTGGAGCTGCTAGCTGGCCCACAAAGAACTGGTAGAATCAATATATGCTCCGACAGTAGAGCTGCCATCTTGGCACTTAGTGCCGTTGAAGTGCGCTCAAAACTGGTTCTAGAATGCAAGACCGTCCTCGAGACGCTCTCTCAGAGGAATAATTTACACCTTGTCTGGGTCCCAGGACATGCTGGTGTACCGGGAAACGAGAAGGCCGATCAACTAGCCAACGTAGGCACTTTAGAGACACCTACTGGGCCTGAACCCTTCGTAGGGATCTCCAGAAGCACAGCGGTTCTCTCAATGAACACTTTAGCCCAACAAATGTTTCAACATTGTTGGACAACTGCTCCAGGCATGAGACAGGCTAAAGAACTCATATCTGGTCCCGACGCTGGGAGGACCAGACAGCTGCTGAAATTAAGCAGATGTAACTTAAGAACAGTGACAGGCCTACTGACCGGTCACTGCCACCTAAGACGACACCTTTACATAATGGGTCTTGTGGAAGACCCTGAGTGTAGGGGATGCTTGGGAGATGAGGAGACAGCAGGGCATGTTCTGATGAATTGCCCCGCTTTCCTGCATACACATATGCAATACCTGGGACAACTGATGCCCAGGGACTTTAGAGAGCTATGTCCCAGCCGCCTCGTTGGCTTTATTAAGGCAACTGGACTGGTATAGTTCTCGAAAGGCGGGACGTGACGGGTCCATACTGAGGCCTATACGTCAAAGGGCAGAGCCCCCGCCAATCTCAAATCAAATCAATCCATCAAAGGGAATATTTAAAAATTGCCATTTGACTTTGTAAATTTGCTAATTAGTTCTTTTATACCTTTTGAGTTGGCGTTATCTTGGCAGTCTTCTCGTTCGATATACTTTCTTATCCGCAAACATGCGGTAGCTAGTAATATTCTTTGTAAACCATAAACCGGTGGATTTTTGTACTTATATAATATTGCACTGACGCTGAAATTGAAGAAAAAAAACATAGTCAAGGTATCTGTATGCAAACCTCCAAGGATTTTTATCACATATTTCTACCACTACCTTTCGAGAATATAATAGAATTAAATCGTTGATGACAAAATAAGATACCTTGAGGTCAGGGAAAATTATACATATTCTACCGTATATTCCACGCGTAGAATATGTATTTTTACACCAAATACATCAACAAAATTAAAGTTTAAACACGAAAAATAAAATGTATAAAATAATAATAGCCTTTAAATGTGCATACAAAATATACAATGAAAAAATAAATAAATCAAATAAACAAATCCTCTTTAAATAATAAAAATATATCCGAGCAGATTGCATAAATATCAGTATTGTAAACTTCTTTTGCAATAACTACACTTCTTTCCACAATTTCTTGAAGTTTATCACCAGTTTCTTTTTCGCCTGTCTGATTGAACGACTCCAGAAAAGGTGTCACCATCAACATTATGGATACGCCAAACAGCATTTTTGTGTTATTCGATGAGTTCCTCCAGCCATCAATCAGCACAACAGATTCCTTGTCAAAGTTTTAAATGATTTTTTTACAATTCTCGTAGCAGTAAACTGGTCGATAGTGTTTTTCTTGTTGGCAATTTATATGAAGGATGTAGAACATCAATAAATTTTTAGAAATGATCTGATTCAACGACAGAGACAGGTACATTACAGCCGAATATAAATTGACATAAAGCCAGGTTTACATTTTCTTGTTCTTTAATACATATTTTAACACAAAATCCTGTAAGATCATTAGACTTTCATGATCTAACGAAATCCGTGTTTGTCTGTTTTTTTGAGGATATTTTACTTATTGCTTTTCGTCTTGATTCCACAATAACCTAAAAATAAAACAATACTCCTAGTCCAAAATAAAGAATTATCCATAGATTAATATTTTTCTATTTGCCAACCTTATCATGTACTTCCAAATCTGGATTTTTTTGTAAGACATTATTGATTGTGGTCAAACCGGTAGAACTACCAGAGAAGGAAGATGGCAT
Organism: Tetropium fuscum; assembly: GCA_964058915.1. NCBI lineage: Eukaryota > Metazoa > Arthropoda > Insecta > Coleoptera > Cerambycidae > Tetropium > Tetropium fuscum. The sequence continues at coordinate 429,943 of CAXKVY010000496.1, read as the reverse complement.
ATGAGCCAAGTATCAAGCAGCTAGCTAGGAGTGCTAGGGTTAAACCCGCTAGTACTAAATCCAACCTTTTGGTGTTCTATCGATCTATTTTCAAACATGGCTATTTTGGATAATGAAATTTCATCTTGTGACACTAAATAGGTGTTGCAGGCAATATCACAGAGGCAAGTTGAAATCTAATATAAATGGTGATCTTACTTGTAATAATGAAACCTACAATACTAATACAATATACTACCTAGGAAAGTAGGTAGTGATCAGGCCACCGATCAACAAATGACCAAATAAAGAAGCTAGAGGCACACCATCTAAATTGTAGTTTTTACAGGTATAATGCCCTTAAGAACAGCTGTCCCTAAGTTTACAAAATCAAAAAATTATGAAATAATCACAAACGCAAAGCTTACGGTAAGAGGTATGCCTAAAGTTACAAGGATTTTATCACCACCCATACACTTTGTCCTGGAAGTGTCGTGACCATAACGTGAGACAAAGGTGTCCTGCACAACGCTATCATAAATAAAGAAAGTGGTACTCACAGTTGGGACTAAGTACACAAACCGTCTTTGACCGCTCTCGGATATCACTCTAGAGAATACTGCTAGCGAACCAATGTCCAACTTTGAGGGGCTCCGATACACTCTGTGAAGGGTAAAGGTGGCTTACAGGCTTCTCTGACCCACCGCAGCTCTCTTCAGGTCTAACTAAAGGCTGCGCCTCATGGACCTCAAACTTTATAACAAGCTGCTCGAAATAGCAAAAATAGATTAAACCAGTGGTTGAGTGCACCGTACAATGCTCGCTGCTTTTGTCTAGTGTTACTAGAGTCAATTTTGGCGTGAAGAAAGTAAGGACAAACAGTAAGAGACGAGAGGCCTTAGCTCTTATTAGGCCTCCTTACACTTTGAGCCAGGATAATGTAGAAAATAGCTGTTAAAATTCACTATCCTGTCATGGCTTCCAATTATACACCAAAAAAAAAGGACTTCTTTTTGTCTCCTTGATAAAACTGATCTGATTAGCCAAATTGAAATAATTAAAATTACTAGATTTGAATTAGAATATAAAATGATATTTCTTACTTCAAGCAGTTGTTAATAAACTTAATTCTCAAACAACCCTCTCTCTTATTTATTGTTATAATTTGTGTACTTTGTCTGTGTGAATAAATATCACTCCTTAAATTAATAGCTGTAAAATATGCTAAAACCAAATACAGTGGCCTTGAGGGTATTTACCGGCGTGACAAAGGCAATTAATATATATAGGTAAGTGCATACAGGGTGCTGAAATTATGACTGTTACAATCTTCATTCTCATACTCACTATCTTTGTCGTCTAAATCTGGCAAAATTGTATTTACATTTTCAGCTTGCCTATTTGTTTATGTCCTAACAATTTCTTTGCACACATTCCGATGGCTTGGAGTCTTTTCTTGTCAGTATTTTTTAAAATTTTGTTACAATAACCACATAGACTTGCATTTTTCTTCCAGCCTTAACCTGTTCGAAATTATATCTTTCCCAAAAATCGTGTTGCGGTCTTCCTCTTCCAGTCATTTTATACTAAGTAGGTATTTAGGTCCGAATTGAACTACCAGAACCAGACCAGAACAACCACTAACCGCTACCATTGCACGTATGCAAGGGGCAAGGGCGATGGTACCACTACTACCACTTGACCCCTTCTTATCGAGATCACATAGTCACATCTATAGTCAATGGCACCGACGCTATCACTCCCTCTTATCGAGGGAGGTCATCTCTCGAGCCAATGAATATTGGGGGAGTGTGAGAGAGAGATTATTCGTCCGATTTTATTTTCTACATTTCATTTTCTACATATTCTACGTCTTCGACATTTTCTACGCAATTTTCTACATACATGTAGAAAAATAATTTTCTATGCTTGAGGCCTAATCCACTAAAAAGTAATTACTGTTTATTCGCTAATTGGATTATCCGAATTTTATACCGAATATTTTAGGTCTTATTCATATTCCTCTTCAGAGTAACAGTTTTTGAGAAAACTTAAAAAGCCAGGGTGGTTTCTGAAGCAAAAGGGGATGAAGCACCATCCGGATAGGTGGGAATTCTGTTCATCTGTCTTTACGGAGTTCTTACCCAAAATGTCTGTAAGGAGTTCGTAGCCAAACTTTATAAACAATTTTTCCTAAAAATTTACTGTGACCTCATTGTTCAATAGTGTGTATGAATGACTAGGCATTGGTAAATATCCTGAGTATTTAATTCATAGGGGATAAATACCAATGATATAAATGAAACATCATTTTAGGGTATTTAATAGATTTTGCACAGGACAGTACATGACTGACGATCAAAATGATTTCTCAATGCTGGGTCAAAAATAATTAAGATGGATTAAGAACTTAGCTTTTAAGTACAAACAAAAATCGCTTTTCGCCCTTTTATTAGTTGCAAACAGTCAACAAGCAAATCTGCTTTTTTAACGCCACAATGGAAGATTACAGCAGAGGCTTCGTGTTAATTAAACAGAGGCCTTATATTTCAAATATTAAGTATCATTACATTGCTAATTACGGCTGTTCAAACTCTAAACACATTCTAATTAAATTTTAATTAAAATTTAAATTAGCTACACCATTGCGTAATTAAAGGCATGCCGTTTTGCTACCTTTCATATATTTACACGACATAACATTTCGTGTAGAGATTTTTAATATTTTATGTTAATAACGGTTGTTGCTTTCAGAAGCATAAAACAAGGAAAATAAACTCGGTTCCCAAAGAAGTGGCGCCCTAATTTTCCCGGTATTCGCGCTGCATGTCGATCAGAAGTCGTACATCCCATCTAATTTTGAGTAAGTATTATAATATCAGAGAAAAACCTCCCGGTATATAATGAGGAAATCAACCACAGGCATTTTATGATTTTTTTCGGAACGCCATACAGTCCTGTGCAAAAACACTTGTTTTATCTAAAATTGGATGAAATTGCAGCATATCAGACCAAAGCTGAAGCATTTGAACATGGTAAAATGGAAAAAAAATAAGAGTGGGTTGAAACCCATTGTAAAAGGAAGAGAAAAATATACATTACTATGGTAAATGTTCTCAGAAAATGCAAAGAAACGAAAAAAAACTCGAATCCGAATTTTTTTTTTAATCATTATGTACAATTTTGAGCTATTTATTAAAATTTACACTTTAATCACTCGAAAAACGTAGGATTCCATGTTACATTGGTAAACAAAAAAAATATATTAAAAAATTAAAATATACTACTATAATTAACAACTAAATAAGTTAATAAAGTTAATATTTAATAAGACATAGGATCTTGTGGGATCTTCTTTGAATTCTATGCGTAGATGTGACCTACGACCTAAGTGACCTACCACCTGAGTGACCTACGGAAAATTTTAGCCCATCAAAAGATATTTCATAGACTTTCCCTCGTCTTAATTTCCACCAATCACAAACCTATTTTTCCTGTGAAAAAATCTATATTTTTTAGACTTGTTGCCCGTGTTGGTTCTGTTTTTCTGTGTTCACTTTTGTTTATTCAAGTAGTGTGTCTTAAAATATTGGTGTTGTGTTTTATTATATTTCTTTGTCCCTGTTTTGCCTAAGTTCATTATTATGGCTATGGATCATAACTATTGCGACAGAGACAGTAATATTAATATGCAAGCTGAAGAACATGATTTACCACATGTATTTTCGTTTTAACTTTCAGTATAAACAGGTATACACCTGTTTAATACCATCTAGGTAAGTTACAACGAAATACACTCAAACAGGAATCTATTAGTCTATTCATTGCCAACATAATTTTGCAGAAAAAATCGAACAAATAGCGAAATAGATTTTCTATCGTTAAATTGACAATAACTAAGTGTACACTGTGTTTCAGAGTTTTGTTATATTTTTGTCATGTTTGCCTCAATTTTTCTCTTATCTTTCTTGCAGTAAAAGATACAAAGGTTCTAGTAAAACGTTACATGTATTTTCACAATGAAGTAACGCATGGATTTGATTACTAAAAATTGCATATATCTAAATATAATAAATAACTGAAAAAGAAAACGATTGTAAAACTGACGGAGTTGTAAAAGAGATTTCAGAGTTATTTCCATTAATTTTCGGATCATTTCCATTAATTTTCATAGCGTGATAAATGTACATTCAGCAACGGTTTATAATCAGTTCGTCATCACGTGATTAAATGACCCCTCGTAATTGGTCGAAATGGATTTGTTGTACTTTGAAATGAGAGCAGATTTGTCGACTTTTGATTGTAAGGGGGAAATTCATGTGACCATTTTTTAATGGATTTAGACGGTTTTGTTATCAGATCGCAATTTCTAAGGATAGAGAAATAACATTTTTCCTTGCGTGTATATTTTAATTTTAGTCGGCTAAATTCACACACACCACGGCTCAAACTTTAATGTATGGCTTTTGTATTACATTACAGAATACAGTAAACGCGAGCTGCCACTGCTCAATTTGTTAAATAATGCATGCTTTAGCAGATTGCGTATTTACAGTACAACCACTTGAGGGATGTCTCTAAGTTGTAGCGTTTGATTTGAATTTACTGCATCTATTCGTGAAATTAATGTAATTTAGTCTGACAGGTACTCGCGATTAACTTACCAGATCAAGATAAAAGGAAATAACGGAAGTCATTTGAAGAAAACTCACGTGTAAAGCGACACTTTTATGTTTATTGGCCAAATTGAGAAATGTACGTTAACCATTAGTTCCATACATCGGATGCATGTAATATAATATAATATACTTTATATATACTTTATTATTATACAGGGTGGTCCACTTTCGAAAGCGGAAACTTTAGAGGCAGACAGAGAACCACAAAATAATATCAGTTTGTATTAGGTATAAACTATATTCGAAAAATGCTTCGTTACAAAGATCAAAATTTTTATCAAAAGTTCCAAGTTTATTAATATTTTTAAAACTACTTTACATATTTAAATGAAATTTGGAACCTTTGAATAGGTAATCTAGATACATTTTTACATAAAAAATATTATTTTTCTTCCACCAGTGGCGTGCGTACGGACAGATCTTCGGGAAATTTTAATGGAAGAACTGGTACGCCAATGACCTTTAGAAACAAAAACTATTATTCTAGAATCCTTGTTCAATTTACAATAGAAAAAGGCATTTACCGTTTTCCAGTAAAAAATTAAACTATAAACCCCTAAACAATAATCAACCACGTCCCTGTATGCCCCCTCGTTAAACCGTATAAATTAACATATTTGCTTTCCACTAATGGAAACGCAATGAAAATCTGGTTGAACTAATTTAGTTTCTCTTTGATGTGATGAAAATTTAGCGATTATAATATGTAAATATCTCAATGGTACGATTGCACGCTTTTGATCCCTTTCAGGTCAAATACGAGTATTGAATTCCCTTTCGCTCGCTGGTAAGCGACCGTCTTCCATAGAAACCCGACGTATTATCAAATATGTCCCATTGTATAATTTGATGCAAGATTAAGATAATTTATGGTAATTGAGTTACTTCTATTGTTGAATAATTTCCTTGACAACACCATATTAATGACATTATAATATGTGAGATAGCGACAGTTTACAGTATTATAGGTCAAGCAAGGAGGGAAAAATAGCGGATATATAGAAGCCAGGTGAAACGGTATGCCCTTCGTTTACCCAAGTCTCGTCTAAATAATAAATTTTTCTGTCCGACATCCGAAAATCTCGCATGTTTTCCAAATATTTTCTTCGCCATAAAACAATTGATCGTCAGAAATAGCAAGTGAAATTACCTTCAGTGTCGGAATCTCATTTTTAAAAAAGAAACTTGTTTTACAACCAAACAAGTGTCCCCAAACATATTTCTTACTATTTGGCTTTGATGGCTCTTTCGTGGTCGAATAACAGATTGAGAGTGCTGACAACATTTTTTTATTATTATATTACTAGCAGGTGCTACATAAAAACACGTGGTATTTGGTATCTATAAACTGTATATCATCAGATATATATTGCATTCAATTCCTCATGTGATTTATTCCGACATTGCTTTTGTTTCAGGGTTGTGAATAACAAAGAAACATGCGCAAGTTGAGAAGACTGTAGAAGTGTAATTATAAAACAAAAGCAAGTGGATATTATGCCGGCTTGATTTACATTAAATGATCCCAGTCGACGTACGCCACGGGAACGAAATGACTACCGACGAATCACCAGGGCCTAGCGTAGCTCCAGCAGCGGAAAGGTGAGTTTTAATAACCAATTAATTTTCCTTCCAAGTTCAGAACTGACTGTCCGGTAGGGGTAAGGTCACGAACACATAAATCGTTTATAAATTTGTGTTCCTGATGGTCGAAAACTCGGACTAAATCTTCCTATATGTTAATGTGGTGCACTATTGATGTTCAATTGGGTTTAGGTCTGGGCTTCGAGGAAGCCAATTCATTACTGAGATATCAACCTCGGCTAAATACTTGCACTTGCACTAATTTAATTCGCATATCAGCCTGTAAATCAAATTAATATCTCAAAAGACCTGATAATAAATGTTTGTATAGTAAATTATCATTTTCAGTTGCAGCAAAGCTGAAACCAACAAATCTGAAAATCCCAAAACTGAACATTCAGCAGGATCCGTCCCAGATGGGATGAATGCTCAAAGGTAAGATTTTCGCTATGTACATCGACGTAATCCTATATATTATGTACTATGTTTAATTTTCACTTTTAAAGTTTAAGGAAATACATTTATTATCAATTTTGAAGGCTCTACAATAACACGTTACACATAGAAAGTTAAGTAATTAATTTAATGCTCTTAGATTTATCAAAAATGAAAGAAATGTTAGGGCCTAAGCCTGTGGTTATTTCCACTTGGAAATTACGATAAACAACGAAAAATATTCGCTATTTGAGCCCGCGCCCAAGTAAGATTTAAATGTGGCCTAAAGCCTGTCTTAAAGTCGAAAACGCAAGCAAAAATAGGTCGATAAAAATCGATATTAATCCTCGATGGAAATAACTCAGATGCACTCAGATGCACTCAGATGCAAAAAAGTGACGCACCTAATTTTGGTTCATGTTTTTCTACCGAGACAGTCGATGACAGCCCGAATCTACATTGACATTTTACAGCAGTATGTCTTACCTCATGCACAGTTGGTGGGCAACAATTTTATATTAATGCAAGATAATGCCCGAGCACATACCGCGGCAATAGTGCAAAATTTCTTAGAAGCTACGGGTATCACTAAATTACAATGGCCTGCGAGAAGCCCCGATATGAACCCTATAGAACATTTGTGGGATGAATTAGGGAAAAGGGTACGTTCTAGCGAGAGGCCTCCGGAAAGTCTTGCTGAAATGGCACGTGCATTAGTGGAAGGATGGGATCGTATACCAATGGAAACGATGAGAACAACTCTCAGAGTTGTCAGGGGTGGTAATACACGGTATTAAGCAGTTAACCCAGTTTAAAATTTTGTGTTTAAAAAAAATGTTTTTCTTAAAATTCATATTCATTGCACTAGAAAATTGTGAGTCCAAAAATTTGGTAATTATGCAAGGTTACGGCAAAAAAGCAAATTGGCAAAAGCAAGTAATTTGGACAATTTTAGAGATCGGTGAATAAAAAAACAGAATGCTCGTAAAAGAAGCGCCTTTGATATAGAGTGTAACCATTTTCGATACCATTACTTGATTAACACATAGGGTGAGTTAAAAATTAAGAAAAAAACGGATGCTTTAAAAAAATTTTTACCTCTTTAATTATTTTTGGAACAAGATAATTACCTACCAACAAAAAAAAGACATAAAAATCGGTCCATTCGTTCAGAAATAACAACGTTTCAAAGCTGCAACCAAAATTAGGTGCGTCACTTTTTTTTGGAGCTGAGTGTATTACAGAAGAAAAATAATCCCCTTAACAAATCCCAGCCGGCACTATCACTCAAATAGACCACGGGAAGAAAAGTAACTTGTCCAAGTTAGGTAGGCGACATTGATGCTAAAAGCGGAATAAAAGACGACGTGGTTCGGGGGTGCTTTCCTATTTATAAAATTCGCCTAAAATTACTGGAATGATGTATATTTCTGTTACAATAGAAACAAAATAAAAATAGTAATTAATGAATTTATTTTGCTATTTATTTAGAAAAATTCTAAAATAGAAAAGAGAAAAAAATAATAAACATAACTATTAATATTAATTATTTAATATTAAATACCCGAGTCTGCGAGGAACATCCTATAGAATGTTGCAGATTTAATAATTTATCACCCGTTTATTGCTATTTAAACCAGAAACCCTCCATATACAGTGCCGATTGTAGACGATTACGTTGCAGATGGTATGCCTGAAAAATGTAGCGCAAATTTATATTTCTTTATTTCACCGAATATTCTCATCGGAAAATCTGTTCCATTGTTCTAAATCCAAGATTAAATCTCATAAAATTCTTCCCCATTCTCTTTTCATCCCTACTTTTACCGAGATTACTGATAACGATTTATGGGGCGCAAGCAAGTAGGTATGAAATATTTCGGCGACAGTATTTTCGTGAATTGTTAACTTTTATAAATCGTCATTGGTACCTATATACCTACATTTTCCCCGCGTCGATATTTCGGTATAGATTTTTCAGAATACGCGTTCTACGTTTCGCCGCAGCATTGGCATAAAAAAGGGACAATCGATGTTAACAGTATTAGTAAACAGTGAATACTGATATATTATGATTATATAATATTAACTAACGGAAAAATGTCAGAAACCTTGTGAAATGTTTTATACTCGTATACCGACTATTATAAAAAAGTTTTATATACAAGGGACTTTATCGATTTTACCACTCTAAATGAAACCTGGTACATCGTATAATAGGCAATTTAATTTTCCTACACCCTCATACGTAACAATAGAGCAAAATGCCACAAATTCAATGAATGTGGGGCATTTTTTTGGGCTGAGCTTTTCGTGAAGGTAGACTTCCAAAGATTTTATCTCGTTACTACCAACGCTAAAGTCATTGTTTTCGATATATTTTAGCCTGAAAACTACATTTTCTGTTTTGGAATCGATTTATGCCAACTGATTTGCGAGGAACCAATCTCATACCATACTTTAATTTATTTCAGTTACTAAATCCTTGACATATATTTAAACGATTTCGTTACAGTTATATTGTCAGCAAACAAAACAAAGTTTGCATTCAAGGCAATACTTGGTAGGTCATTTACATAGATTAACTTGATATCAATGAAAAATTTATAACAATTGATATATATCATGCACTCCATGCTTTTTTACAATAAAATCATTTTTTGTTCTATCACTTTATTCTTATTTTAAACTTAGTAAAAAAGTAGTTTAATTATGTTGAGTTAAAATAATTTAAACATTATTTTTTACTTTTTTAATTCGGGTCAGGTTAATTTTTTAGTTTCTTTAAACTATAATTTTTATCAGTAAAAAATGTTGATTAATTTTACTTTCTACCATGAAAAAAGATTAATTTCTGTGCTGCGTGGCCGAGATTTAATGAATGTATAACTTTCAGCAAATTCGATATTGTGGCGAATGCGCCAATGTGAGACCATTTTTTTATATATCCTGGTTTCTGATGATCCTGGTGAGGACATTAGGACAATGTTGTGAAATTATTGTATTGTCATCGGTCCCTGATAAGTGTGAAAAGTTTCATTTTAATGTGCCGTTTTGAAGTAGGTGAAAATCCCGTTCGAAAATTCCGTTACATACAGTTGAAGCTAATAGAAACGTGTAACTAGCTACTAGCGCTTTTAGAATAATTTATTATATATTTATATAATTGAAGCGTGAATAAATTCAGGCACAATATAAACTCACATATTTTGCCGTAATAATTACTTTAAATTTATGTTCAGTGTCTTTTTCAATTTGTGTTAAACATCCCCATGCTATGACATTAATATACATCAAGACAGTCTCTGTCTCGTATTAAATTGGCTACTGTTTTAGAGTTGTAGGACCCTCAGTTACTGGAATAGAGGCAGTTCCTCGAGGGTAAAATACGACTTCCTCTCTTTCCTTAGTGCGTGTTATGTCAAAAGTTCACGGTGGTGAGATCCCTAGAGAAATCCTTAAGAATGCACATTCCCCCAGGCCATAAAGTTTACTTGATTGTATTCACTATATATATATATATATATATATATATATATATATATATATATATATATATATATATATATATATATATATATATATATATATATATATATATATATATATTAGCTTTGAAATTCTTTGCTATTCATATTTATTTTGTGAAAAGTAATCTTGGGTTTGTAGCATTTCATTACATAGAAATAAGCAACTAGACGAATAAGAAAGAAAACACACTTACCAGTACTATATCTGGACACACATACGGAAATGAATCACTATGCAACTAACTTCTAAGTGGTTCGTTTTCATATGCATAGTGATTCATTTCCGTATGTGTGTCCAGATATAGTACTGGTAAGTGTGTTTTCTTTCTTATTCGTCTAGTTGCTTATTTCTATGTAATGAAATGCTACAAACCCAAGATTACTTTTCACAAAATATATATATATATATATATATATATATATATATATATATATATATATATATATATATATATATATATATATATATATATATATATATATATATATATATATATTAGCTTTGAAATTCTTTGCTATTCATATTGACATACACACGGAAACGAACCACTTAGAAGTTGTACAAGTTCTTCCACCTTCATTGAGGATCTTCAGAGCAGTGTACGACCTGTTTCATTGATCATTTATACTTGAATTTAAAATATTAATACTCCAACACTTGCAGTGACATTTGATGACATCAGTTTTTGACGGAACTCAAATTCTTAGAATAGAAGCATAGAATAGAAAGAATCTTAGAATAGAAAAGCATTCAAAGGAGTGACACAGAAATTGCTTGCTTAGTCAAAACTAAAATCATTTGTTGGTCTTATGTATTAAGTAATTGTTTTCTCGAAACTTCGAAAAAAATCCAATTTTCGCCCTGGATATATTTATTAGATTTGAAATTCTTTGCTATTCATATTTGTTTTGTGAAAAGTAATCTTGGGTTTGTAGCATTTCATTACATAGGGAAATGAGCAAATAGACGAATAATAAGGAAGATACACTTACCAGTCCTATATTTGGACATACACACGGAAACGAACCACTTAGAAGTTGTACAAGTTCTTTCACCTTCATTGAGGATCTTCAGAGCAGTGTACGACCTGTTTCATTGATCATTTATACTTGAATTTAAAATATTAATACTCCAACACTTTCAGTTTTTGACGGAACTCAAATTCAAAGGTTTGTGTATTCTAAGAATTTTAAGTAAAATCCACTTTGCCTGCGAAATAATGAACGTCACTCCTTGAGTTGATCATATTGTTCGATATTGACTCTTGCGGCTAAAAATCGTGAGTTTTAAATTTATCATTACGAATATTCACTTACCTTATATTTCCCCTCATTGCGTCCGCTTCATATAATCTGGGTTTGGTTTCAGTCTGGATTTTTATTAAATCCCTTTTTTCTTTGTTTACACCACATTTAATCACGTATATTGTTCACACGTTATTTACTATAGATATTAGGTCATGATTTACTGAAGAGATTAACCTAATTAACAACGGAGCAGAATTTATTAAACCAACAAAATAAATTATGAGACAACAAAGGTATTTACAGAAGAAAGTTATGAATTTGAAAATTGACTTACTCAACCAGACGCGTTATGAGAATAATTTATTAACCAAATCTAAATGAAAGCGTTGCTACTGAGTGGATTAAGTAGGCCTGTTTATTCTTTTGCTAAAAAATTATAGGTAGATATTTTATACGACATCTTTTGTAATTTTGCATCTACAACTTTATAAGAGAGAATGTATAGTTAAAGTAAATGCGCTAATCGATCTCTTTTGCGTAACTATGGAAATATATGTAAGAAAACATTTAATCATAAATAGTGGTATCGAAAAACAGTCGTTTGACTACGTATCACGAGCAGCGAGCAGCAGCAATTGTTCATTCTTTAAATTTGCCCGCTGTTCGGAAAATAGATGAAAGAACACTTCTTCGTTTAGAGACGCTTCAAAGAAGCAACATTTGAAGGGAAACGAATAACGAGGACAATTTATTTATGAATATTGGCAATGCACTGGTGTGAAAACAAAAGGCAAATATATCTACTTAAACGTAAAAATTGTTCTTTATGTTCACTGTCGCCCATTTTACAGCTTATTTTTGGGAATAAATATTGGAAAAGTTGGTTAAACCTTATTGAATTTACCATACCATACAACTAATGAGGGTTTTAATTATTATATTATCTATATCAATTATTAAATATATAAAAAAATAGTGGTAGTTTGCGTAAAGTATTACGGCTATACCTTTGATTATATATATGAGTATATATAATCAAAGGCTGTACTTAAACTCGCGCTATAATACATGAGTGATGACCCAAGTACAGCGTCAATTAAAATGCGTCCATAGTATACATTTAAATGAATTAGAGATTGGAATGGACTTGTGTAATTGGTGGGCCATGACTTCCATTTATCTTTATGTAACGTTTATTTGATCTTGCTCGCCAATCAGACCACTGACCTGCCTCTCACCCGGCTATAAATTAATCTCGTGATGGAATCGTCATCCCACTTATAGCGTTTAGCCGCATTATCTAATCTTCCTACCCATTGCTCAACTGCATCCGTCATCCCTGGAAGGGTCCAATATCGGAATGAAACGTTCGTCACCACAGAGAATATGAGAAATTGTGGTTGCGCGATTCAGTCGCTTGCGGCAATGGATATTTCTGTTCTCACTCCTTTCTTCTTTTTTTATGTTCCCTTTGTCAATTTTCAGCGCCACCGCCTTTTTTCATTTACTTCACTATAGCGCGTTTGGATACGAGAAAGAATATTATGACCCTATAATCAGCATCGATGTGCTACTATGTTTTATGAAATTCATAGAAATTATGTGCTAATTTGAATCGAGAAATACAGGTGACCATGATATTTCCATAATAATAGTTAATTAAAGATAGTTGCATTATGATTTTATTACACTACGTAAAAACCCCCAAACCCGGCTATGAAATTCTGCAAGAGACAGAGAGCGAAAGGTGGGGGAGGATATATGACAAGGATGTAACTTGGGCGGGTATAAATGTCTAAACTACATTTCATTCAATATGTACCTATGTATAGTTAACTGACCCCATATAAGATACCGCGCAGTTGCCACATGTAATTCTCAATTTTCTCAGTATTTAATTAAATATCAATTTCCACAATACTATATTAAAGTTGTATATTTATATTATTTATGAATGTTATTAAATAATAATTGTACACACAATAATATATTATTGGCCAAGATGTTACGTTTTTACAGTTATTTTCGTCTACTTTAAATATGACAATTACGTAAACTATTTTTATAGTTAAAAGCGGCAACGCCGATCCACGACCTTTCCAATAACGAATATTCGAGCAGTATATCTCTTTTTAACTTATTGGAATCGTATCTCTCGGATTCTCGGATCGAATAGGATCAGGTTCGCATATCTTACAGTGGCGTGTTCGCGGGAATTGCTAATATATTATTTATATACCTACCTATGTAGGTATACATCGCTACGAGAGTTGAAATAAAAGAGTATGGCGGTTAGCAAACATGTTTGTTCGTTTCGTATGAAACCTGAAAAACGTAGATCTCCACCAGACCTCGCTTTATTTACAAGATAGGATAGGCATGTTAAAAAAATTTAAGGAAAATATTATTTGACGGCAAAAATGGATAGTGGGTGTTAGAGCAGAGCTGACTTTAACAAAAAAAAAGTTGATTTATGGGCTGCTCGAAGCAGGTACTGACGTGTACTGAGGTAGGTAGGTACCTATTACATCCTCCACTTAAGACATTTCTCAATTAATTTTATCCAAAAAATATTCCAGTGCTTGAGGCCGCTAGGTTATAAATGCTAAATGCAACGATATAAGTTAGGTTTTTTATTGGGATTTACAAAACTGAAAACGCTCTCTGGTTTATTACATAAGTAGGTACCTATTGTCCATTGCCTTTATTTTTATGTAGGTACCTACCATCCTAGATCACAAATTAATAATTTACATCAGTGGGCAAAATTAAAAGTTCTATAGACTGTTTATAAAATTATAACCGTGTATACCTACCTAGCCACAAAAGAAAGGAAAATTTTCAATGACTGTAAAATACCTCAAGGTCAGTTTCTAATTTTGATTGGCTGTAAAAAGTGTGTGTATTGGAAATCGCTTTGCGATGAGAAGCTGGTAGGTAGGTATGTATTGCATTTGTAATGATTTTTAAAAATGTGTTGATTTAGTCTCGGTTTAATTATGTAGGTACCGGGTAAGTCTCTCAAGATTGACACCCCCCTTATCTCACTTATCCTTTGCCGATTTAACTCATTCAAAAAAGGAGTTTTGATGAATTTTTATAATCTGAGAACAGATATTAAAAATCTCGTAAAATATACAGGGTGGAAAATAAAACATGATTTTTTTAAATGGTAAATTTTAAAAATATACGGGGTGTTGTATATTTTTAGACCAAAATAATGTCCTTAATTTTCTGAATCCAAAAATGTGTAATTGTTATATAATCACTCCACCTGTTCGTGAGATATTACTAAAAACTTATCACATTACGGGTGTCAATTGTAAAACAAAAAACATATCAAGATACCTCTGGAAACAATGCCATTTATTGAGATAATAAATAAATAATATATAGGTGACAATAACAGTAACGAGTAATAACAATAAACAACATAAGCCTAATAAAAACAAATAAAAGTCTATATTAATACAGTAACACAATTTTATTTATTTACACGTAACGTAATTAAATATTTTCTACGTAATCACCACCTTTCTGAATACACATTTGGCATCGCTTTATAAAATTGCTTCTCACCCATTGAAATATATCACCATTTTGGTTTAATTCCTCAATTTATACACGTATACATTAAAAGAATGTATCATATTATTCATGTACTCATTCATATTATTAAAAACCCCACTTTCGTATATATCTTGTTTTCTCGTACCCCAGAGAAAAAAATTCATAGGTGTTAAGTCCGGACTTTTAGCGGGCCAATGTATAACACCGTACCTTCCTATCCAAATAGGATTTTTTCTGTTTAGGTATTCGGTGACGTTCCTTACAGAGTGTGGTGGTGCTCTATCCTGCTGCCAAATAACAGATCTGTTGTCCACCAAATTAATATTATCTAAATAATTTTCAACTGGATGTTGAAGAATATCCACATAACGTTGTGCATTTAAGGGCCCATTTATAAATACAGGACCTACAATAGCATCCTTGTGGATGCCACACCACACGTTTACAGTTTGATATCCTTGTTTTTTTATTTTTTTCACAATATGTGGATTTTCCGCAGCCCAGTAATGTGCATTTTTTCTGTTAAAAATTCCCGCAGTAGAAAAACTGCTTTCGTCAGTCCAAAAGATATGACTTAGAAACTCATCATCTTCCTCTATTCTATCAAGTATGTCTCTGCAGAAGTTTAACCTGTCTTGAAGGTTGTTGTCGTCTAAATATTGAACGGGCAAAATACTATATGGTTTAAAATTATGGCGATGTAATATTTTTATCACACTTATTTGTGATATATCCAATTCTGTTGCTGCTGCATAGGATGATTTGGATGGATTTTCAGCAAAATATAATAACGCGTTGAGTTCTGTGTCTTCTCCTGTTTTTGTTCTTCGCCTTTCCCTTTTCTTGTCTCTCAGAGATTCGGTATTCCTAAACTTTGCATAAATGTTTTTAAAACTATTTTTGGAAGGAGGTAGCCTTTCTCGAAATAACCTAACATACGCCCTCCGAGCAAGAGACTTATTCTTGTTGCACTGAATATAAATTTCAAGTAACTCTTTTCGCTCTTCCAATGAATATACCATTTTCAAAACTTCTTTAACGAACTTCTTTACGAACACTACGTATTTTTTACGCTAATATCTAAGAGAGTGAACTACTATCTCACAAAAAACTGGATGACATCTGTCAACAAATAAACAATGCAAATATACATTGTTTCCAGAGATATCTTGATGTTTTTATTTTTTAGATATTTTTTTATTCAGAAAATTAAGGACATTATTTTGGTATAAAAATATACGGGGTGTTCCATTTAAAAAAATCATGTTTTATTTTCCACCCTGTATATCTTACGAGATTTTTAATATCCGTGCTCAGATTATAAAAATTCATCAAAAACCGCGTCCACTCCTTTTTTGAATGAGTTAAATCGGCAAAGGATAAGTGAGATAAGGGGGGTGTCAATCTTAAGAGACTTACCCTGTACCTATTAACAAACAAGCTCTGATCTTTGTCAAAGCTTATCTGTTAATAATCTTTGTCTTTGTTGAGTGTTAACGATTTGGTAGATTAGGTAGGTACCTACTTACACAATAAATATGATTGTATTTCAATCGCAAGTATATTTATTTCATTTTTCCGTTTTAAAGTTTATTTTTCTCGACTACTTAGCTGTTTTGTACATATTTATTTTTGTTACTTGTGGGAAATATGGCTACTGGCGAACCACCCACTAAAAAATGGTAACGCGCTGAAAACAATGTTTCATGAGTGGTGTGGAAACTTGCATTCAATATCAGCTGTGGTGTTGAAAATATGCATATAAAAACCCCCTAAGAAAAAAAATTTCTACGCCAATGAAAAACATTGTGTAGGTCAGGGTTGCCGGTCGTTCAACTATACATACATATTGTACGAACTGTAGAGAAGTAACTTATCCACATGTAATTTTCCTTCGCTTGTCCTTGATATAATTACGTTGTAGTTTCCGTGAAAACTACTCGTCAGCACGAACTTTTTTAAAGTATCAAATCTAGGCAAAATCCCATGGACACAAATATCACTGCACACAATGAACGGCGTACATCGCCGCGCGTGCGTTGTTCGTCAACTTTCAAGTTTGAGACCGTCAACGGTGGAATCCTAACCTCAAATTTAATTTACGTTTGTTTTCTACGTATTTTTGATATTATTTCAATCGCATTAAATTCGTATTAAATGAGTTTTATTATAAAATACGAGTCAACACTATTGTAGATTGAAAAATTGTTGACATGTGATGGAAAATTTGGGCTTCTATGTCATGCCGCTATACAAATAGGGCGCCACAAGCGTTTGTGACGTGACAAGCCATCGGCTGTTAACTGAAACCTTGTGTCACATAAGTCGTTTAAATTATCGACGATATTTTTTTGTCGTGGGTGATTAACCATATTTGAGTACTTAAATAAAAACGACAAAATAATAATAAAGATATTTATCAAGGATATACCATCAATAGATATACAATCTACGCCCATACATACATTTCTTTTAGAAACTCTAAAAAAGTTCGCGCTCGAGTAGTTATATCTTTGGACAAGCTCGGAAAATTTAAATTAATTTTCCTTAAGGTAAGTCAATCAATCTTACAATTATATAAAAAAAAACCTGCAATTTATAGAAATTACTATAAACAGTCGCCCGCACTACATTTATTGAGGATTTGCATATTTAATGAGCTTTTATTACTCTCTTTCGTTTCCAAATGGGCTATATAGCTCAGGCAAATCTTCGTTGAGTGAAGTGTTCCGAACGCTTATTTTTAAGCGGTATTCGATACCTTTTTAAGTGTAGAATGGAAATTCAAAGTCCTAAAATATCGCACCTGAGTTTTTTGATTTTTTTTATAGCGTTATAAGTATGCACATTTATTTTGGGTTTTGTCTACTCTAATCTTCCCCAACTCACGTTTAGGTATTGTAACACCTTTCCCCTTTAATTACATTACCTTAATTAAAGGGCCTCTCATCCAGGAGATGTGACGTAATGAATTTTTTATTGTTGCCTATCGGCTGCTCAGTTAAATACGGAGGTCGTGGATAAGTGGATTTGCTAGAGGCTTGCCCTTAGATACCTTTAGATATATCACCAGAAAAATCAAGGTCAAGGTCAAGAGTACTTAAATAGTACTGAAGACCGCAGAAATGATCAGTCAATAATTATCAGCTGTGACCCTCTCGTGACTCAGACTTTTCCCAGAGAAATAAAAGATAAAGATTTTTTTAAAACAATATATTACAAAAAGGCGGAGATACCTTCCAGTCTGACGTTCAGGAATAGGTAACAATGGTCTGCTCTGCTCACCAAAGGAATGGATTCTCGGTCATCAAGTTGTGGAAGAAAAATTTACCAGAATCAGGTTTTACATATTTGGACGAAACAAATATGTATAAATTCCCGCTTAGACGTGGCTTTTGTGCCCACAGCTCACTCCAAGTAGTTGCTAGTGTTTAAACCGTAAAATTTAATATGGCATTAACCTATTTTAAGGTTCTCACAAAGCCTTAATTACTTGGCCCAGCTGCAGAACACCTACACATATATCTTAATAATAATAAAATATTGAGGACTGTACCTGGTAACTTTGAATCACTGCACCACAACACCGAAGATATATCTTCGCGAGCGTAAGCCATGGTCGACAGGCTAAAGCAAGCCGGCAGAAAATAATGATTTTTGCGGATCCCGCAAGCACATTTATATGCTTGCTGGGACCACGCGGCATTTCGCGGGACTGAAAGGTAGGGATAACGGTAGATGGTGGGTCGCGGTAAATTTCTACAAGGTCGCGCGGTTTTATTTCAAATATTTGAAATAGGAATTCAAACATTAGCCATAAAACGGAACGGAATTTATTTACGTTGCAGTATAAACAAGTATTTCCTGCTCAAACTGGCTGTTTAATTTAGCCAAGTATTTTCAGATTTATTCCCCTTATAGGGAAAAATTGAGATTATCCGTTTATTGAAATAATACGTTTACTTAGCATTTAAACTTGCCATCTAAATTTGACAACATTCATAGTAAGATAAACCGGCTGGGATTAGACGTTCGTCATTCAAGTAGAAAATTAAAAGGCGGATTAAGTGCATTACGATTGTTAATTTATGCTTATACCTACTGTGGTGTTATATATACACTTATACACTCCATGAAGTTTCCTGGTGTGGGAATTTAACTCGCGAGTTTACAAATCGGCTATAATATGTATTAGGTACTTAGGTGGAAGATGATAATTCTCATGTCGAATTTACTGACCCCGTACAGGGTATTTCTGCCAAGGTTCGCAATTTCTTGCGAGCGACCAATAAGTGTTACGTACAATACTCCAAATCCTTTATCGGATCACACGATTCAGTGAAGCATGCACAGCAAGAGGGTAAAAGGAAAAGGAACGATAAGTTAAAAGAAATATCTATACAAGAATTCCTCAGTCGGAAAGTTACAGTTCAGTCTGCATGTAATTGGGCATAGGTTAAACGTACTTTTAAGTACAAAAAAGTGTCTGAGTATGCAAAATAATTTTCCTCAACAATAACAGTTGTAGTATGTTGGATATATGAATATAATTGGTGATCTGTGATTAAACTCAAAACCATTCTCGGGGTTTTTGGGGTAGTAGATCGCGGATTTTGTGAACGCATTTTTATCGCAACAAATATATAAATATCATGTCGGCTACAAGATGAGAAAATTTTATTTTTCCACGCAAATACAACTTAAAGAAATATTTTCCCCTAATACCTATGCATCTAGAATACATTCGTAAATCCTAACTTTATCCCACGCTAAGCCTAATCCGTAAGTTGAGATTTACCTAGTTGATATTTACAAGTTCTGGCTGCATACTTAGTTTTTTACATTAAATACCGGAATCTGCGAAGAGGCAAAAAGACTTGTAGGTTGTTTGTATGTGGGTCGTAATAAAAAAATGTGTAAATGGCATTTTACATACCCGCATCTGCATTACCCTAATCCTGGTGGCATAAAATAAAAGGGTACCCTAGCATATATTAAACACTGCATATAATTAGGAAAAGAATACGTACTTATCAAGCAAAATGTTCTCGAAATATCCTGAAAGGTTTTAAATATATTTGTACGATTTTTAGATACGAGGATACTTTAGTAAATTAATGAATATAATAATTATTGAAGGTAGCTGTATCTAATATGTATATGTAGTTACCTGACCACGTATAAGATGGCGCGCAGTTGCCACATGTAATTCTCAAATTTCTCACATTGCTGAGAATACCTCCTTATCACTGCAAATTGAACCCCATTGAATTGATCTGGGCACAAGTAAAAGGAGAGGTGGCGAGAGTGAATCGGACTTTTAAATTAGCTGACGTAGAGAGACATCTTCGAGGAGCAATGGATTATCTTATAAACAAGCATTTGTTCATAACAATTATTTAAAAAATACGAGTAAAAAATTATAAAACATTTTAGCTTGACAATTATCAGGGTTTTGATGTTAATTTAAAGCTTGAGAAAATAAGTTAATTAACAAAAGCATATCTAATACGGAATTTTTTTTTCGCTAATGATCGTATATTTATTAAGCAATTTAATTTGTAGTAAGTCATCGGGGGAGGGGTAAACGGGGCGGCAAATATACATTTGCTTAGGGGCGTCAAATGAATAGATCCGGGCCTGCAAACGAGTTAGAGACGAGAACAACGCAAGTGAAAAAAAGGAGGACAAGAACCAAAATGTCCAGACACAAAAGCACGGAATGGAATGAAATCTCCAAAATGAAGGATGGTGAGTCGTCCCCGTAAGAGAATCTTAAAGGCAAAACGAGGAAAAGAAAAAAGAGAGAGACCGACAGAAACAGAGACTCGTCCAGAACAAAAATATATGCAAACCAAACAGGTTAAATAAGACGAGCGTTTTAGGAAAACACCAGCGTACAGTTCGTACAATATGTATGTGTAGTTGAACGACCGGCAACCCTGACCTACACAGCTGATATTGAATGCAAGTTTCCATACCACTCATGAAGTATTGCTTTCAGTGCGTTACTATTTGTTAGTGGGTGGTTCGCCAGTTAGACATATTTCCCACAAGAAACAAAAATAAATATGTATAAAACAGCTAAGTAGTCGAGAAAAATAAACTTAAAAACGGAAAAATAAAATAAATATACTTTCAATTGAAATACAGTCATATTTATTGTGTAAGTAGGTACCTACCTACTAATTTTTAATTTTGCCCACTGATGTAAATTATTAATTTGTGATCTAGGATGGTAAGTACCTACATAAAAATAGTCAATGAACAATAGGTACCTACATACAAGGGGTTAAGTAAAGCGGTTAAACTACTTACAGGGGGTTAAAGTAGAAAGTTTTTATATGTAGATTTTCAACACCATAGTTGATATTGAATGCAAGTTTCCACACCACTCATGAAGTATTGCTTTCAGCGCGTTACCATTTTTTAGTGGGTGGTTCGCCAGTAGCCATATTTCCCACAAGTAACAAAAATAAATATGTACAAAACAGCTAAGTAGTCGAGAAAAATAAACTTTAAAACGGAAAAATGAAATGCGATTGAAATATAATCATATTTATTGTGTAAGTAGGTACCTACCTAATCTACCAAATCGTTAACATTCAACAAAGACAAAGATTATTAACAGACAAGCTGTGACAAAGATCAGAGCCAATCAAAATTAGAAACTGACCTTGAGGTATTTTAGTCATTGAAAAATTTCCTTTCTTTTGTGGCTAACTCTCGTAGCGATGTATACCTACATAGGTAGGTATATAAATAATATATTAGCAATTCCCGCGAACACGCCACTGTAAGATATGCGAACCTGATCCTATTCGCTCCGAGAATCCGATCCCGATCCGAAAGATACGGTTCCAATAAGTTAAAAAGAGATATACTGCTCGAATATTCGTTATTGGAAAGGTCGTGGATCGGCGTTGCCGCTTTTAACAATAAAAATAGATGTTTACGTAATTGCCATATTTAAAGTAGACGAAAATAAATGTAAAAACGTAACATCTAGGCCTATAATATATTATTGTGTGAACAATTGTTATTCATAAATAATACATACAACTTTAATATAGTATTGTGGAATTTGATAATTTAATTGAATACTGAGAAAATTGAGAATTACATGTGGCAACTGCGCGGTATCTTATATGCGGTCAGTTAACTACACATACATATTGAATGAACTTTAGAAGAAAGAAGAGAGAAGAAGAAAACTAAGAGGTGACAAGTAGAGAACACAGACGCATATAAAAAGCGAGAACGGCGAGGAAATAGAGGAATGCGTAGGAGAAATCAGAGCAAGTTTGAAAATAATACAGGAAGGAATATCGAAGGAAAATGGCGGAAAGATCTCCGTAACTAGGTCAGACCGAACACCAGTAGAATAAGCAATAATAGACAGTCAGGATAAAATATTTGAACTTGTACTATTTGAAATGGGCTAGAAAAAGAAATTCAAAGCGAGAAATTAAAAATCGAGAAGACTGAAAAATGAAAATGCTAACAAAAAAGAGCCTGATACGGAGTGGCACGGACTACAACGGCCACGGTCCACGGCTAGGAACAGATCTTATGCGAGATCCACGTATTTATTGCACAGCGCCTAGATAGACGAATAATAATATATACTTAGGTGCCGCGCGTATTCAATTTCTGTAATCTAAAATTCACTAGGGTGTACGTATAGTACCGCAGATGCGGCGTTTTCAAATTGAAAAGGCAATTATGGCGCCGTACAGAGCTGTTTTACATTTCACCACCCACAATTTCCGCGCCCACTATGTGTAAACGTTTCGCGTAGCTGTTATATGCAATCATGTATTCAATTTCACCGTGAACAGTCCCGTACTCGACAGGTTTTGCCTATTTAAATTAGATATAACAAAAATGGTATATGAAGGTAGAGACGAAGGGAGCCAAAATGATTCTCCATCTTTTTGATTCCTCCCATTTTTCCCCTAAAATCGCGATGGATATTTTCATGAAACCGTGCTCAGGAAAAATATTTTCTGAACAAATTCAGGAAAAATATTTCCTGATGCAATTTAAATCAAAATGATATTTAATGCCTACCGAGAAAAGCATCAGATGAATCAACAGTTTCATCTCTCCGAATATTTGGACTAACGAAATTATCACCCATAGACAATTCGCATATTTTTGTCTATACTGACTTACATTCTTTAAAATTCAACCAGCATAATACACTGATTTTGATAATTTTTGTTTTGTTTGAAAGGGTGATTCTTGCGGATGACTATTTTGTAATTGGCTTTCCATAAAACATGTATTTTTTAATATGTACTGCGATGAAACGGCTTATCTCAGGGTTTGGTTGCTTAAAAGTGTGGGATCTGGCTAGGAGAAATAATAGTCTCTTCTGGTAGAACTTCGGAAATATTTTAATGGACGTTGCAAAAATGAGGCTGCCCCTCGCAAGTTGGTATGAAAAACCACGAAACCAGTAAAAACTAAAAACTAAGTTAGGGATGTCAATATAAATATCACATTTAAAATTTAGGGCCGCTTTTACCTAAGTGACCAGGCAGATAACCACCAGAGAGAACTCTGTTCGTTGATATTCGACCACAAGGCTCTCTTAGCTTAATTCTTTCACGTACGTAGGTATAGTAAGGATACACCGATGTTTCAATCTACTGTTTTAATCGCGTCTATTTATGACACTTTTTGTTGGGCGGGCGGTTTTTTGGCCGGCAGGAATTAAACTCAGATAAATGAACGCGTACGCCAACTGTTGGTGGAGCTGGGGATTACGGTAGCGCTAGCTAGCTCACTACAAGAAAACTATCGTTTTCTTCCTGATGTTTCGTTCTGTCATAGTACAGCCTTTAAAAACCGATTATGATTTTGACATGAAATTTGATTGTCGCTGTGGAGTGAAATTTTATTTGTAATGAATTCTTAGGTTGGTCACGGTGTTTACCATTCTTTTTTCAATATTCTCTTTTTTGAATCACCTCTCTAGCCCCTTCAGCAACGAAGATGCGACATTTTAGATGAAACGGTGTTATTAAGTTTGATATTCAACAAGGAGGCCGTGGGGCTGAAAATGTCTAAAAAGTTCATCGTTTAAGAAATGTTTAGCATTTTCGATTACGGGCGCTGAAATAATTGTTACTTATGAGTACAAACAACATCAAAAAGAAATAACAAACAGAAGAATTATTCGACATTTTAGTAAAACGACTGCAATTATTAATGATTACAACAATAAACTTAAAAAATAACTGAACAACAAACTAACTAATTACGAGTATTTCCTCCTCTGGCTGATATAACAGCTTCTATACGCCTAGGCATGCTTTCAGTCAAATTTGTGATAGTGATTTGAGGGATATTGTCCCATTTTTCTGTAAGAGCAATCCTCAATTCATTCAGATTCTCTGGGTTGCGTCTACTAAC
Organism: Tetropium fuscum; assembly: GCA_964058915.1. NCBI lineage: Eukaryota > Metazoa > Arthropoda > Insecta > Coleoptera > Cerambycidae > Tetropium > Tetropium fuscum. The sequence goes on along the minus strand of CAXKVY010000496.1, from coordinate 405,495 downwards.
ACGTTGGCCCAATTCATCCTATAAATGCTCAATGGGATTCATATCAGGGCTTTTAGCGTGCCACTGCATACGATTAATTCCGACGTCGTTTAAAAATTGTGTTTTCATCACTGCTGTATGCGGTCGTGCATTATCTTGCATTAAGAGGAATTCTTCGCCAATGTAAGGTGCAAATGGGACAACATGTTCATTGAAGATCTCTATGTATCTAACTGCATTTAGAGATTGCCGTGGTGGAAACACAAATAATTCTGTACGGGCATCGCTGGTAATTCCACCCCACACCATTAGTGAACCACCGCCAAAACTCTCCCTTTCACTGAACATACCATCCTCGTATCTTTCCCCACGCCTTCTCCAAACCCTCCGACGCCCGTCTACTGATCTCAACATGAATCTTGATTCGTCAGCGAATAAAACTTGAGACCATTGCAACTCATTCCAAACAAGATGAATTCGAGCAAAATCCAAACGAGCTACTCGATGTCGTCGAAGTAATCGCATTCTAATAGCAGGTCTTCTTGCGATAAAACCGAGACTCCTGAATCTCCGACAAATTATTCGATCTGACACAATTGTTCCTCGTGCGTTTCTTAAATTTCGGTTTGTGATCACAGCTGTTTGATAGGGATTCCTCGATATTTGCAGACCAATAAATCGATCGTCAATATTTTGCATAATCCTGGAACTACCCGAACCTGGACGTCTGCTGTATTGGCCCGTTTCTCGGTAGCGCTGGATCGCTCTTCGGACAGTTGTTTCTGGTAGACCAACAATACGAGCTGCATATCTCTGACTCCATCCATCTTCTACCAATGCCACAACTCTAGCTACATGAATTGGACTAATTTGCACTGGCATTTTCCGTTTTAAGAGTAAGAGTAGAAGCGAACTAAATGGATGGTGTTTACATAATTGTTCTCATTCTTTCACCTAGCACCCTTTCACCTAGTAACAATCTTAGGTATTTGTTTCGATGACCCAAAATAGTCTTAATTTTCGGTTCTTATCGAGGTAATCCACTCAACAAATTTCTTAAGGCTGGAATTTCTTATATCTTGTAACATATAAAAATTGGCCAACCGCTTCACTACCAGATTTGTAATGTGAACGTGAACAGAACCAATAACAAAATTATATTAGGGATGAAACTTTTTCACTTTTAAGTTCTTATAGCAATCAGACTTTTGTTGTGCCTACGCGGTTATCGATTCTGGCGTGTATCCCAATCAGTAACCTTCGTTCAACTTTATGGAACTTATGTAGACAGAATTTGCAGATCTATGAAAAGCAGCAACGGAGACTTCAAATCCCTGATTTCCGCCGTATAATATGATACTGTATAAATAAGCAGAGCATATGGAGATGAGGTTTTTTATGGTTCTCGTTTTCCAGTGCTGAGCATGTTTACGTATTCCCGAAATCGATTTTCATTCATATAAAAATTGCGTGCACACAGCACTCCCCTAATGTGTATTCAACTTACATCATTTTTTTATCGAAATAAATTTCATACGTGACAGCATATTAATTTCGGAAAATCTGTATGATAGTATTAGTATGTGTAACATTTTGATCGAAAATTTTAACGCGACTCCATGGAAAATGTTTGTTCTGGCGAATAAAACAAAAGTCTAAAATTTCTACCCCTTAAATTGACCGCAACCCCTTTTTTTCGCCATTTTGGGGTATTTTGGACATTCCCAGGGGAAGTTCGTCAAAAAAATTTCCATGTTCAGTTATATTGGGAATTAAGAAACCAAACTGGAACCCTTTTATCGTCAATGCTTAAGGAACTCCCAGTTCAAATTTCAAGTTAATCCGACCTCCCCCCTCCTCGCAATAGATATATATGCATACATAAATGCATGGGAACTTGATGAAATGCAAAAAAAGCCAAGTTCAAATGGCCATATCTCGATAAATTTTCATTAAAAAAAATTGTTCTGTCCACCATTTTAAAGGAAATTTAATCTACTTTTTTTTTATCTGAAGCAATGTCTATACCTATCTAGGCCTAAAAAAGATACAGACGAAAAGGCAAAAAAAAATTAAAAATTCGAAATTTTCGCTTTTATTATCAAGTTTGTTTCGACTGTTTCGGCATGAAATTTTTTAAGGTTTAAAAAACGCTATTCCGATGGGAAATTTGATCCTCTACAAAAAGTTTCATAAGAGATATGTCAAAATTTTGCTTTGTTTACGAGATATATGGAAAAATCCAAAAGGGGTAGTTTTCACCCCTATCTTTTTGCCTTATTGCCCTGTTTTTTAAGACATAATCGATAGCCTACAATATTTATTAAGTGTAATTCCGGATTTTAAGACAAGCGATATGAAGTGACTGATTGTCAATTTTTTTTACAATTTCAGCACTACAATTGGAAACGATCATGGAAACTGAAACACTGACTTAATATTATATATTATGCAAACGATATACCAAAGATTGGTTGCAGATAATCCGTTATGGTGCTGATATTTTCCAATAGTAGATTAGTTTAGTTATATAAGTGAAAAAAAATTAAAAGTTATTAGTTTCTTACTTAAATTTCCACGAGAGAGAAAACTCACTTTTCTTACGCACTAAACACGCTGATTTTTCGAATTCTTAATGGAAAAGCATTAATTATTCGAAATTATTAAATATATAACTAAATTAAGATTAAACAAGTGTAGTAATCAGTAATGAATCTTCTTCTATCAGTGACACTCGATCAATTTCATAACAAAAATTGCCCTTTTAGGAAAAATACAACTTCTACATGGTTAACGGGTAATAATGCCAGGGAGTCAAGCAATAGCGTTCGAAAAACGAGCAGCTCGTTAATTTTTGTATTAAAATTTGTAAAATTTAATAGTTGCAGGTGATTTAAATTTAACAAATTAGTGCTACGTTTGCAGAATCCCAACGGGAAACATTCTACAGTTAAATTAAACACGGAATTAAGTGTTTTTTTTGTCGATTATACGACATTCCAAGTGCAGCGTGTCCAGGCAGCAGGCGTGCTAAGGAAGTAGATGAGTGAAAAGGGCTTATCAAGAAAAGAAGTATATGATTCCATAAAAAAAAACAGAGAGTAAAGAATCTGAAGATTGCCAGAGTACGGCATAGTTCCGGTAGAAGGCAGCAAGGGTGCATAAGAAGTTAGAGTAATAGTGCAGCAGTTTTGAAAACCAAAAAGGGATTAAAAAACTTCTCAATCTCAATCTCTCTCACAACAAGTGTTTTAGATCCTTACCATTCAAAAATAATTTCAATTTTCAAGTCAAAACATTATACAATATACAGAGCCTAATTGCACCTCCTCTAACTGACCATAGAGGACTCATGCTCAGCAGTGAACGTTCTACAATAAATTAAGTGTTCTTAGAACTGGCGCCCATCATGGGAAGGATGCACTAGGGAAGAGAAGAAGTAAGTATCCTGGAAACTTATCAGGTTTAACAGAGTTTCAACAATACTTAAATATTATAACGCAAGTTGATTAAACTTACATTTAAAAATACATTTTTAAGAAATAAAAATCGCCTTTTTATACTTTTATATTTTACCAAGTAAGGAAAAAAACTTATGGCATTCAGGCTTCGCAAAGATAAAGGTAACAATAATGATTTAATAAGCGTATATACGGCGTACAATATGTATGTGTAGTTGAACGACCGGCAACCCTGACCTACACAATGTTTTTCATTGGCGTAGACATTTTTTTTTTCTTAGGGGGGTGAAAGTAGAAGGTTTTTATATGCATATTTTCAACACCACAGCTGATATTGAATGCAAGTTTCCACGCCACTCATGAAGTATTGCTTTCAGCGCGTTACCATTTAGTGGGTGGCTCGCTAGTAGCCATATTTCCCACAAGAAACAAAAATAATATGTACAAAACAGCTAAGTAGCCGTGCAAAATAAACTTTAAAACGGAAAAATAAAATAAATATACTTGCAATACTTGCAATTGAAATACACTCATATTTATTGTGTAAGTAGGTACCTACCTAACCTACCAAATCGTCAACACTCAACGCCAATTTACTTTGACTCAATGCTTTGACAAAGATCAGAGCTTGTTTGTTAATAGGTACCTATATAACTAAACCGAGACTAAATACACATTTTTAAAAATCATTACAAATGCAATACATACCTACCTACCAGCTTCTCATCGCAAAGCGATTTCCAATACACACACTTTTTACAGCCATCAAAATTAGAAACTGACCTTGAGGTATTTTACCGTCATTGTAAATTTTCATTTCATTCGTACACAGTTTTAATTTTATAAACAGTCTATAGAATTTTTAATTTTGCCCACTGATTGTTAATTTGTGATCTAGGACGGTAAGTACCTACATAAAAATAAAGTCAATGAATAATAGGTACCTACTTATGTAATAAACCAGAGAGCGTTTCCAATTTTCGTAAAACCCAATAAAACGCCTAACTTATATCGTTGTATTTATAACCTAGCGGCCTCAAGCACTGGGATATTTTTTGGGTAAAATTATTCGAGAACTGTCTAAGTACCTACCTCAGTACACGTCAGTACCTACTTCGAGCAGCCCATAAATCTTTTTTTTTGTTAAAGTCGGCTCTGCTCTAACCCCCACTATAAATTTTTGCTCCTTACATTTTTTAACATATCTATTCTATCTTGTAAATAAAGCGAGGTCTGGTGGAAATCTGCGTCTTTCAGGTTTCATACGAAACGAACAAAAATTTTTGCTAACCGCCATACTTTTCTAACATATTTTTGCTAACCACCATTTTTTTATTTCGACTCTCGTAGCGGTGTATACCTACATAGGTAGGTATATAAATAATATATAGGTAGGTAAACGTCTTGTTTCGCCGTTTTGACTTTTTGTATAAGCTCCAGGATAAAAACAATTTAAAAAACGGGAATTAAAATTTACCTACCAACACGAGGAGGTACTTCTGAAAATACATAAATACCTAAGTATCTGTACTGAAAATAAAGAATTAGTTTATTTTTAGTTACAGGACTTTTTTGTTTCGTCAGAGGTACCACCTACCTACACCGCTAAGATAATAAAAATAACCGTATTATATTGTATCACAATAACATTTAAACAGCACTATATATATACGCGAATATCTCAACCAACGCGGATGACCGTTGCAGATTATAGAAATGAGCGCAATACCCGCAAACCCGCCACTGTAAGAGATCACTGTAAGAGATTCAAAGTAAACACAGACGGCGCGTCATTCCAATAAGTTAAAGAGAGATACACCGCTCGATTATCCAGTATTCCGTCTACGGTAGAGCGGCGTTGCCGCTTTTAACTATAAAAATAAATGTTTAGGGAATTTCCATAATTTAAAGTAGACGAAAATAAATGTAAAAATGGCTAACATCTTGGGCTATAATATATTATTGTATGCACGCACAATAATTCTTTTGTGATATTCATAAATAATATATATAATATTTGTATTGTGGAATATGATAGTTTAATTGAATATTGAGAAATTTGAGAATTACATGTGGCAACTGCGCGGTATCTTATATGCGGTCAGTTAACTACACATACATATTGAATGAACTTTAGATGTGCATTTGACAGAAAAACTATCGCTGTAATCACACCCAGGGTATCCACGAGGAAAAAACTTCCGAGAAGTTTTGTGGTTGCTATAGTAACGAGCTGGAATGAATGCTTCTTATTGGCTTAAAAATGGCGGTGTGAAATTTTCCTTATAACAAATATTTCTACCTCCGTCCATGTACAAACATGACTGTTGTTTTTATACGATTTCAATCTCCATCATATACACTTTATTCCTTTATAGTTTTGAATTTTATACGTCAGCGTCGTAAAAAACAATATGCTTCTAACTCGGAAATGCAGAAAGTGTCTTTACCGCACTGGATTGCGTGTCTGCTCAACAACATCTCTAATACAAGGACAAAGTGCAAATCTCGGAGGCCTACGAGATACTTATCTTATTACGGGCTTTATGTAGTTATTTAGGTAGGTACGTCTGAAATCGTTTTAATGTAGTTTTGGAGATCAATAAAAAGATCAAACTAAACAAAGATATTACGGCATAAATCTATCGGAGTCTGTCTATGAAAAACACAGGTAAAGAATCATTTAAATGGTTAACTGTTAACTGTTTCGAAATATAGTCAAGATTACATGTGTCTAATTGTTAGAGTCTAGATGGTTAATTGTTTTAAGAAAACTGAAAAGCAATTCGTGATTAATTTTAGACACAGAAGCAATATGAACAACTTCTTTAAAATTTGAACAAATGCTAGTAATCATAAATGTATGCGCAGATGTCGCTAACGAATATTTATCATTTATTGCAGCTCCTACAACATTACCACCTTTATAATCTAAATATGGATCAATGTGAATTTCATCCATTAGTAAACTAACATATTTGCCTTTTAAATATTTAAAGATTTTTTGTGCATATGTTAAAAAAGTTTTGTTCACATCAATATGAGGATTAGTTAGAAAACCATTACAGACTCCTTTGATTGTTTCGAGATGGGGCAAAATTATAGGTCCACGATTTCGTAAAGATATGTATAGATACCTATGCATGAGGACTAATTGAATATAAAATTGAACAACAAACCATAGTGGAATATCTACAACGTTCTTTTGATAATGTTCGCAATTTAAGTTGATCAGAAATAAATTCAATTCCTTGTGAAACATTTTCGTCCTCTATTTTTAAGTTTTTAAGTACATTGGACATAAAGTTCAAAACATGGTTAAGCTTTGACATGTCTGTATGTATGTCTGAAAATGTATTTCATGTTATTGTTATGGTATTGTTATGTAATGTTATTGTTATGTTAAGTTTTTCGTGTTTGCTTTTTCGATACGATATTTTTTTTGACAAGTATTTGGGACAGTTCTACTGTCCCAAATACTTGTCAAATATATACTCTTCTATATATATATACTACTAAATATATACTCTTCTATATATATACTACTCTCAAATAGATACTCTTCGTCTCTGGAAAAACGAAACACCCGAACTTTTCTACTGGTTTCGTAATTTCCTGTACAACCGGGAACACAACACTTTTGGGGCATTATGATATAATACCGCAACAAATAAACCGTTAAAAAAGATCAAGAATCGATTAGGAACTAGGCAAGCGCGCGTGTAATGACAATATCCCCTCTAGAGGTGTTTTTGTTGGCGCGTGGCGGCGTCCTATACTAAAACCCAAAACAAAACATCGTTAACAGGGTTGCCAAATTACAATTGACACGAGAGTTGTTAGCTGCTTGCTTCTTAATGACTTTTTGCGGCCAATTTGATTTGATAATTGACTAATGAGAAAGCTACTTTATTTTGTTTACATTCTAATTTGTTTACATTCTAAATACAGTACAACATATAGGCAGAGAAACGTCGCACTGGAACACATTCTGGCATCGCCGCTTCGACCGACCTAGACAAGCCTGTTGAATTAGCCTAGAGAGTATATTAGCCTCCATCTGGGTTAAGCCCCCAGAGCGTGACGTCACCATGATATTTAAAGTAAGCACTTTGTCCTTATTAGAGGGGTTATTGGTCTGCTCCGATTCGCGTCGACCTGGTCAAGGGTAATCCTATATGTGGGAAATTATAAATTTATATTTTTAAAGCGATAGGTGTTAAATTTATAACTTCAGCTTGAGTACGATACACGGAAATTTGGATATTATAGTACGAGACGGCTTCGATAGGTAATTTAAAGGAGCAATTTTACAAATTATCACCTGACCTGGATTTTTCGGGGTAATTAAGGCGAGGCGAGGAGCGTTTTTATTTCGTTGTGACAAAATCCAGAGATTGTGGAACTGTTAGCGGCCCGGAAAATGTTCAGTATTCTCTGCTGTTCCTGCGTGATAAAATTAATGGAACGTGAAGTGCTTGGCTTTATTTAGTCCTCCTCGCAGAGCCAGCCACTTGCCCTTATATAAACCAAGTGTAACTTCTATACTAATTTATCCTTTCATGAGTCACAAAAGTGCTCATGAGGTAACAGTATAATACATTTGCAGGAACAATATTATTTTTGCACATACATATTAACGAGATGAAAATATTTACTCGAGTAAAATGTGTTGATTCAAATTAAGTTAAAATCGAGGTTAAAATGTAATGGTCGATGTTAAATTTCCCATCGAACGGCTCTTGGCAACCTCGAACGAACTATTTTATATACTAAATGTGAGATGTGAGCATAAACAAATCTAAAAAAATATGTGAAAAATTGGGGAATCGTGAGCGGATGAAAACAAAGGACCCCGCACGGAACATACGGAAAATGGCCCTCCCTACGGTGAAAATGTCCCATATTCCAGGATATTATCAAAAAATCGGTGCTGATCAAAAGTCTCCATGGGCCCGAGGTCCGAAAACGCGATCCAATGGAGTTTTTTCAAACCTAAACTGATGAGTTGACATGAGCAAACGCACTGTCACCATCTGTCACTAGCAACAATCTATATTGTTGATAGATAAGAAAAAGTGTCGGAAGTGTCCAGTTATAACTTCTTTCAATAAACTCGCGAGACAGTTTTGTTAAACTCAGTTCATGTGGGAAGGTTTATAATCAGTGGAGTACCTTGTGGATTCAAGTACATTGTGTTATTATATATGCAATGCTCTGTACCATTATCAAAACCGGACAATGGCACAGAGATTGCGATGTTACATGTGCAATTTACTTGGGGCGGCTCATCAGATGCCACGAATAGGTGACGATGTTGATAAACAACAAATCGCGATTGCACGACGTACCACAAATGAATTGGATGTTCTCAATATTGAAAATAACCATCGAATTTGTTTTAACTGCAATTTATCTATAAATAATGAGATCTGGATAATTAGAGATGATCCGACGCATTTGAGATGAATGTGTTAAATCAAAAGGGAGAGCGTGCGTGTTTTATCTGCAACGAGGAAGTTAAAATATTAGGCGTGGAAGCGAGAGTTAATGTTTTTGTACTTCGCAATATATATGTTCCTGAAAAAGTTCGTTGTTGCGAACACCACCTTGCTCAGAATGGCTTTATATTGAGACCTTTAATTTATGGTCTTACCTTATGCAATATCCGGACCATAGCTGCAGCTACTCCTAGAACATCTGAGAAATCTGGCGATAACTGAGCCACGGCCCACGAATATAGACGTTTTGAGTGATGAGGAACTCGCTTGCCTGTATCCAATGAACAAACTCCAGTTTCAAGACCTATTCAGTTATTGTGAAGCAGTTCAAAATGCAACAGCCGCTGGTGAGTTTTTCAGACGAATTAGCAAAAAAGACTTGATGGTTTTTCTGTGCAAAATGAGGCATGGAGTCTCTGACGAGTTTCTAAAAGTAATATATAATTACAATACCAGACAAGCTATTAGTATGGTAATCAACACTGTCCGAATGTCATTAGTAGTAAGATTTGTTCATGAAAATATTGGTGTCCAGGCGATCGGGAGACAAGACTTTATCGCTCTCCATGTAACGGGTTTTGCTAACACTTTATTTAACGAGAAGCCTGACAGGCCTAAAGCCATTATCATCTGCTATGGTACATACTCCTACATCCATAAAAGCGCTAACGACGCAGCGATTCTTCAGGCTGAATTTAATAGAGATGAGGCTGCATTGAGAGATTGGTTCCAGGATGGCGATATATTCTTAGTGGATCGCGGGTACAGACGTGATACCGTTCCTCGGGAGATTGGGGATTTCACATAATGCCTGCATTTTTGCAGCGTGGTCAACGTCAATTTGATACAGAAGTGACCAACACAAATCGTCTCATCACTAAAGTAAGATGGATTGTGGAAGCGAGGAATGGGCACCTGGAATCCATGTTTAAGCATTTGGGTAATACTTTTAATATTCAGAACGCACGTCATCTACGAGACGATTACAGAATATGTGGCGCCTGTTACGGGATAATAAAACGGGATAATATAGGGAGGGGGAATATATATATATTTAGGAGGGGGGGGATATATATATATATTTGTTTCGTTGGAACTATGTAAGATACCTAACCTTTGGGAAAACCTCTTGAAGTCCATCGACCCGTGTTGTATCGGAACATAGAGTGACAGGACCGTCGAGTGGAAGTTCTGTATCACAGATAAGTGTAGTTTTAAGAATATTAAAAAGGGAATACACCCTGGTCTGTTTGATTTGACACTACGTGTGTATAATAAGTATAACCACCTTTGACGAGCCCTCAGCTGTTATAAGTGTGTATGTTTAACCTATATTTTCATTTGTGTATATCTGTTGTTTGCGGAACCTAAGAGTACTCTAAGGGTTAACCGACATATAGTTTTTAAGCCGCTGTACATTCACACGTACCACATTTCTGGTAAATTCCTTTTTTGTAACTTTGTAACTTTGAAATTTCTTTTTTTTGTTGTATCACCATTTGTATAGTAAATTTAGTAATAAGTTATTGTTTGTGTTATTTTTCCTTTCCCCCAAACGTTACAGAAAGTGCCAACGTAGTAGATTCAACCCCCCACTTTACTGGGAGCTCCTGGTTGAGTTGCGAGAAACAACCAGTGGCGTCCACGGGAATTTTATTTTTATTTGTTTTATTAAGAGCTGAGCTAGCTTAGGCAAACCTTTTTTTGTTGCCCATTGTATTCGCGATTGAATATACTCCGGGTGGTAATACGCCATAATAAACAAGTATCACTCTCTGATAATAATGGAAAACGCTACTGCGGATGTAGCGAGAACGATGCTGCGTCGTGTGGATACTGCTAATGATATTCGAGTTCGTGTCGAAGTGAACAATCTCCGTAGAAGAAATGCTCAATGGGAGAGATTGGAACAGCAGGTACCTGATTTCCCTGAATTAGATTTGGAGTACTTGGAGAATTTGACATTCGGAGTGTATCAGGTAGGTTAACCTGGCAAGATCGTACATTCAAGATCAACTGGAAAGGGATGGCAATGTGAGCTGCAGATCGATACTGCGTTAAATTATGAGAACTTCTTCATTTGGGTTAGTGTATTCGAGATTCCGGCGCGCTACAACCCGTCAAGTTTTTATAAGTTACAACGATGCTGGAGAATTCGGTGACGACGATGGTCCAACTGGATTATATTGCACATGCCAAGTTGGATCGAGAACACTTGGATCTTGTGCTCTACGTGAGCCAGCGTTTTGTGGTACCTTGGATATGCTCGACACCGCCCTGAGATCAACTACCCCGATGCAACTCTGTTGCAAACTACAATAAATGCAGCCCATCATCTTCCTCAAATCGACAGGGTTGATTGATTGGAAAATAAAAAATAATTTGATTTGAAAGTATATACGAAGGTATATATGAGAAGCTCCCCTCCCCTCCCGCTCCTTCGCTTTGTAAAGGCAAGGAGAGACAGAGAAGATACTAGAGTATTATGTGTATTTATATATTACATTCTCGATATATACATATAGCATATTTGATTTGTACAGATGTATGATGGATGTATCGTTTATTCTTCCGCGATTTGTCGTAATTTGTACGTAGAAATTTCCACTGTAATTCTTTTCTAGAAGCCAGCAAGAAATACTGCCTGTGCGGAAATGAATCTCATTCTGAGGGATATAAAGTATCGTTTATGTCAGGGTCAAACAATCATATAATTCGGTTATATCAGTTCAGCAAGGACCATCGATTACCAATATCGAGCATGGTAATTATTATAATATGTCAAAAATTCTTATTGGCTGCTTTTATAATGAGCCGATCCTAATTATATTAGAAATTTCATATTCCAATAGGAACAGATTTCTGATATAATCATCCGCCGGGAATTGTTCGAAATAATCGGGTTCTGAATTACCTGCCTGAGATTCTTGAGGCAAAAACCAGTTGAAGGAAAACGAGGGGATAAAATTGCCCTAATTCCCAGCATCTTTTGTAAACAATCGAAACGTTAAATTTATTCAGATTGCTGTTATAGGGGCGAGTGAAGCCCAACGGTGTAACATAGAAACATTATGTTACTACTATTTTTAAGACAACTGGACACGTTTTCCGAATATATACCACGGTGTAAGATAAATAGGTGAAGGGACGGGCCAACGCGGCCGGCAGAGAGAGATAGACAACCTGGGCCATATAATCTTGCAACGGGACTCATGCCTTGGTACATTTGATAAGATATTCAAATATACAGGAACCCACCTCAAGTTTCATATTGATGATTACTTTTTTTCTCTCTGAAATACCATTTTTCTTCACAGATACAAATTTTGAGAGTACGATTTGACAATAATGATTTAAACTGATTAGGTCTCGGCTGGCCGGAGTCTACATTTGTCGTGTCTTTGATTCTATCTCTGTCGCGTTAACGGAAAAGAGAAACGCGGCCTGTACTTTCGCGAAACGCGTGCATACACCTATTTATCTTATACCGTGCCCTATACCTAAATCTAATACTGTCCGAGATATTTGGCGCCTTCTAGCGGCTAAATGCAGTGTTCCACAAATTTCTTTCACTGAGGTTACTTCACTGAGGAATATTATGTGGCCCTTCTAGGCCTTCCACGTATAACGTATACGTTTTGTATGCAAAGCAGCAATCCGTGGGCTATTGAAGACACTTCGCGATGCCTAGCCATGTCCTGCACCATGCCAGTGTGCCTAAAGACGTACAAGAGAAAACGGACTAAGTTTTACTGCAATTAGCATGCAGCAGAGCTGCCAAATACTGACCAGGCGATATACACGGTAGTGCGAACGCGGTTTGTACGCAAAGCAACAATCCGTGGGCTATTGAGGACACTTCGCGATGCCTAGCCATGTCCTGCACCATGCCAGTGCGCCTATCATAGCTTAGCGTTCGCATACAGCACCTAGAGTTGTGACCTTGAACGCTCCTTCTTACGTAGATGCCTCCTACACGATAGAAAAGACGTACAAGAGAAAACGGACTAAGTTTTACTGCAATTAGCATGCAGCAGAGCTGCCAAATAGTGCCCAGGCGATATACACGTTAGTGCGAACGCGTTTTGTACGCAAAGCAACAATCCGTGGGCTATTGAGGACACTTCGCGATGCCTAGCCATGTCCTGCACCATGCCAGTGTGCCTATCATAGCTTAGCGTTCGCATACAGCACCTAGAGTTGTGACCTTGAACGCTCCTTCTTACGTAGATGTCTCATACACGATAGAAAAGACGTACAAGAGAAAACGGACTAAGTTTTACTGCAATTAGCATGCAGCAGAGCTGCCAAATAGTGCCCAGGCGATATACACGGTAGTGCGAACGCGTTGTGTACGCAAAGCAACAATCCGTGGGCTATTGAGGACACTTCGCGATGCCTAGCCATGTCCTGCACCATGCCAGTGTGCCTATCATAGCTTAGCGTTCGCATACAGCACCTAGAGTTGTGATCTTGAACGCTCCTTCTTACGTAGATGCCTCCTACACGATAGAAAAGACGTACAAGAGAAAACGGACTAAGTTTTACTGCAATTAGCATGCAGCAGAGCTGCCAAATAGTGCCCAGGCGATATACACGGTAGTGCGAACGCGTTTTGTACGCAAAGCAACAATCCGTGGGCTATTGAGGACACTTCGCGATGCCTAGCCATGTCCTGCACCATGCCAGTGTGCCTATCATAGCTTAGCGTTCGCATACAGCACCTAGAGTTGTGACCTTGAACGCTCCTTCTTACGTAGATGCCTCCTACACGATAGAAAAGACGTACAAGAGAAAACGGACTAAGTTTTACTGCAATTAGCATGCAGCAGAGCTGCCAAATACTGCCCAGGCGATATACACGGTAGTGCGAACGCGTTTTGTACGCAAAGCAACAATCCGTGGGCTATTGAGGACACTTCGCGATGCCTAGCCATGTCCTGCACCATGCCAGTGTGCCTATCATAGCTTAGCGTTCGCATACAGCACCTAGAGTTGTGACCTTGAACGCTCCTTCTTACGTAGATGTCTCCTACACGATAGAAAAGACGTACAAGAGAAAACGGACTAAGTTTTACTGCAATTAGCATGCAGCAGAGCTGCCAAATAGTGCCCAGGCGATATACACGTTAGTGCGAACGCGGTTTGTACGCAAAGCAACAATCCGTGGGCTATTGAGGACACTTCGCGATGCCTAGCCATGTCCTGCACCATGCCAGTGTGCCTATCATAGCTTAGCGTTCGCATACAGCACCTAGAGTTGTGACCTTGAACGCTCCTTCTTACGTAGATGTCTCCTACACGATAGAAAAGACGTACAAGAGAAAACGGACTAAGTTTTACTGCAATTAGCATGCTACAGAGCTGCCAAATAATGCCCAGGTTAAATACACGTTAATGCGAACGCGTTTTGTACGCAACGCGGCAATCCGTGGGCTATTGAGGACACTTCGCGATGCCTAACCATGTCCTGCACCATGCCAATGTGCCTATCATAGCTTAGTGTTCGCATAAAACACCTAGAACTGTGACCTTGAACGCTCCTTTTTACGTAGATGCCTCCTACACTATACCTACTTCTACGTATAAATCATATAAAACATCACACGCATCTTCATAGGACGGCGACGGGATAGAACGAAAACTGCTTATCACTGGTCTGGCAGCGGACCCCAGGTCCATCTGACCAAAATGTCGATTTTAGCGGTGGAAAATATTTTGGTTAAACAGTCTAATTCTAAGATCCATCAATTGTGTGATGCTAGCCCATTATCTATTAGAAGACTCTTGTATGACAATGCAAAAATTCACCTATGATCCCGAAGAGTGAAAGGACTTATTTATTATTCATATAGGTAGTGTGAACGTGCATTTATGTTCTAAATATAATAATCATACATGTTAACTTTTGATTTCCGATAAAGTATACAATAAAAGCATGAATATTAACGCCCTCCTTTCGGCCGGCGCGACGCCGCACTTACTGATGATAAATTGTAGCCACAAACCCAATACGTTCATAACTCCCCTGTTGCATTCAATTGTAAAAGTATACTATAAATACCTACCCTCGGGCGGCAAGCGAATGTTCCATTAAAGCGATCAATAAAATGCCTTTTCCTTTTAACTTACTACCCCGACCCAAATTTAATAATACAATATAATATTTTTCTTCTAGGGTCTTCAAGAAAGCTTCCCCAAACCAAAAGCTAACGCTGTATTTGAGTTCGAGAGACTTGGTGGTTTCGAGCGGTGGAATCGATAGACTGCAAGGCGTACTGCTGGTCGACCCGGAGTTTGTGGAAAGCAAGAAAGTCTACGGTCAAGTCACACTTACTTTTCGGTAAGAAAGAATTTTAGTAAATTCTTACGCTGCACTGCATACAAATAGTAATAAATCAAATCATGTATGTATCGCCAATTATTCTGCTTAAACATCATTCTTACTTTCAAATTGTAACCGTGAAAATATGGTGAATTATGTCTAGGTTGATGTGATGACATCAGAGGCGTAGACTTGTTAGTCCATTCCTAGAAGATAAAAATGGGTTATTATCTCCGAATTTTTTGAACCTTCATCGATTTTCATGAAAAATTGGAATTAAGGTCATATTACCTTTAACTCCAAAAGCGGCATAAGTCCGACTTTTTGTTTTCAGGGGGTGAAAACTGCCTTTCGTGAATAGAAAATGAAAAAATGCTCTAAGCATTTTATGGATTCACATCTTATTTAATTATGTAGAATAAAGCTTCCTTCATATTCTCTGACATGATTTACGATGTATTTCAAATTTTCAACCCTTCAAAACCGCCCCCTATCTCTAAATTAATGGAAAAAATTACATTTGTTATGTAAAAATTACATTTGTTTTTAAATTATATCATCAGAGCTATCATTATCAACTTCTTCCGCTTGGTCAACACTTCATACAATTGTACTTTTTTTACAGTTGCTAAATATCATTTTAGTATATTAAGTAACTCCTCTGGTGCAGGCATATTTGAAATATCGATTGGATATAAAGATCCTTCAGTATTAATCCAACCCCAATCAATCGGACGAATATTTTTGTTGCCGAGCCATATTTGAGGTTTTAAATAAACCCTTTTAAGGTGTTCATTCAGGGCTGCAACTGTTGGAGCCAGAGATGACAACTCTTCCGCGCTGTTTTTTCTGGTAACCTTAATAAATTATTCATAGCATAGCGTGCTCGAAATAAGCTGAGAAGTCTTCGACACGACTCAATTTATTCAATTTTATTATGTCTTTAACAAGTCCGTTAGAAAGCTAGGAGTAAGCTTTTTCAAATAGTAAGCTAGTTAGTAAGCTTTTTGAAATTAGGGATGAGTGACGGCACAAGAAAAAAATTGTCTAGGGCTCAATACATTCAAATTCATATGTTCGATTGTAATTTGGTATGATTTGTTATCAAAAATTAATATAATCAGTAAAATGTTCCAAAACCAAAATTTAAATGAATGCCACGATGGAATAGAAAATCTTATTAGTTATTTTAGTGAAAAACGGTCAGACAAAGATTTCGATTACTTTATCAATGAAGCCACAGTAGAAGCTGAAAAGAGCGATGTAGAGCAAGAATTTCCCTTAATGCGACAAAGAAAAACCAAGCGTCGATTTTCATATGAAAGTAATGATGAAACTGTTTTGAATCCAAAACAACAATTTAAAATCAATGTTTAATTTCAAATTTTGGATCACAATTCAATCTTTACAAAGACGTTTTGATGGGATTAGTAAATGCAACGATTTATTTGGTTTTTTATGCAATGTTCACAATTTAGATTCAGAAGTACTTAAACAATCATGCATGGATTTAGACATAGCTTTGAAAAATCAGAATTAAGGTAATATATGTAAAGATACTGATGGAATTGATTTGCATAATGAAATCATGTCTTACAAAGTTCTACACTCTAATTCTAATACAAACACAGAGTCGCCCGTAAATATTTTAAATTATATTACAAAAAATAATCTAAAATCGTTTTCCAAATTTCTTTAAAGCTCTAAGAATATTTTTTTGTCGACATTACTTTAGGCAAGCAAAAACTTTTATAAATAATACCGTTTTCCCGAAAACTAAACATTTTTTGAGACTTTGTAATTTGTGACCACCCCGTATAAAAAATATGTTTCTTGTCGACGTCATTACTATTTTTTGGGCAAGTAAAAACTTTTATAAACAATAACATTTTATCGACAATGTAAAATTTTATACGTGGTGATCAAAAAGTACAAACTTTACTCTTACCGAATTTTAAGATTTTATAATTTTTGACCACTCCGTATAATAAACATAATTTTTGTCGACATTACTTTAGGCAAGCAAAAACTTTTATAATAATAGCGTTTTCCCGAAAACTAAACATTTTTTGAGACTTTGTAATTTGTGACCACCCCGTATAAAAAATATGTTTTTTGTCGACGTCATTACTATTTTTTGGGCAAGTAAAAACGTTTATAAACAATAACATTTTTTCGACAATGTAAAATTTTATACGTGGTGATCAAAAAGTACAAACTTTTCTCTTACAGATTCTGTGATCTTCAAGATTTTGTAATTTTTGGCCACCCCATATAATAAACATCATTTTTATCGACATTACTTTAGACAAGCAAAAAGTTTTTTAAATAATAGCGTTTTCTTTTTAGATTTTGTAATTTGCGGCCCCGTATAAAAAATATGATTTTTGTAGTCATTACTATTTTTTGGGCAAGTAAAATTAACGGACATACTACTTATACTTGAACAGTTTTGCTATTACAGGTAAAATTAATATTCATAAGATTAATAATTATTAAACACTAGCGGTCCAGTGACCCAGGCAGCTTTCGCGATCGGGAATGATGCAATGAATGCTGACAGGCGGCGGCTCGGCGACACAGTCACACACAGTCCCTAAATGTTTATAAACTTTTAATCTGTTGTGCTACTGGATTTCCACTCTGTACGGTTTTCCATTTGTAGCATCTTTCCCACGGAGGTTGATACATAACATTGTCAACAGAAAATACCCACGCATCTCATTTGGAATATAAATATTATTTCGGACGCACTAAATTAAACTAGATTAAAGTCAAATACATAATGTAATTCCAGCAGCAAACAACCGCAAAAGCAAATACGGTTTACATGGAGATTCACTTTGCATTTCAGGCCAAATTCATTACTTGGCCCTCGCGTAACGTCCGGAAATCGAATATTTACATTCGTTATAAAAATAATGTCCAATTTTAGTAGCGAATACGAAACTGATTTAAAACAATTGAAACGCATGAAGACACATACGCTATTGTTATTTTAATTTTATAGGTAAAAAACGGGTAACACGTAATTTTTTTTGTCATATAGGACGGTTGATTCGGAAATATTGAAGGTAGGTATAGCGTTTTTTGTTCCCTACACAGTCCCTAGTTATTTATCTATTTTTATAATACACGCCTCTGAAAATGACTAGTTTTCTAGGACGACTCTATGAATGGCTCTAATCCATATTTGTTTAATTTCCTCATCTTTTGGAAAAGAAAACACGGACACATAAGTATTGGTACTCTCGTAATTGCTTGAACACTTAGGTACGCAACATTTACAAGCCATAATGGAAAAAAATAAGAGTTTACATTTAAAAAAATACCCGGGTATAATTTTGTTTGGACTTTTTTCTAGAAAATACCCAATATCTGTATGGCATTTAATTGTAAATGGCACCTACCTTAAGTAGTGAAGTATATTTTTAACTAACACGTTTTTTATAACACAAGAAACATACTTTTAAAATGTACACAGAACATTTAAAATTTAACACAGAAAAACTTCCAGTACCTAGGTAGGTACCGGCCATTGGCCATTTGACACATGATAACAAGTCGCGCCACAACAAAAACAAACCACCATCCGATGTCTATTTTACGAATTGTCACTAAGAACTAAATACATTTGAGGAGTCTTACACATGCAGTTAATACTTTATCCTTATTACAACTTTGAAATAGAGCTTTTTACTAAGGAAAAACTGCGAAAAACGTACAACGCGTTACGAATATAAATAATCAACAAGCACTACTAAGTAGCGGCCGACGCCTTAACTAAATACTTATTCTGTTGTTTTGGTATTCGTTGATTGGCATACGATCTTACTTTCTCTATCTAAGTTACACATTCTGTATCTCTCTACCCTACCATATGGAGAAATACGTTAGAGAATGATTTTTAGAATCCCGGGGTAAGGTACTTCATAAATGATGTAAAATAGTGTAAAATCACCAGCCCGGTCGTATGACGTCATTGTCCTCATATTTCTGATTTTCTCGGCCTCTACGTTACGGAGATTGCGCTACTAGAAATCCCATTCATGGCGGTGTCGCAAGCTTTGCTAGTGGGCCTTGATATTGAACAATTTTGTTAATATGATAGCAACCAGTCAAGAAAAGTAGTGTCAAAAATACACTCATTTGGGTATTGAAATGAAATTATTTCGACAACAATATTTCTACTTATGTATGTATGTTCTACAACTTTTGTTTGACTATTTTTACGCCAACACTTACCTACCGTTTACGAGCAAAATGTAAAATTCCGATATTTTTTACCTTTGACGTTGAATATTTTTGACCTTGAACATGTCAGCGATTATAGAGAAATTAATTCTTGCGTCAATAATATTTCTCCTTGGACCGATTTTTTCCATCCAACTTAATTTTCATATTTTCGAGGGTTTCCGGCCCTTCTGTTTGTAATTCCGTTAGGAAAAGTTACGTAAACATTTAGCATATAAATTATTTAGCATATTTTACGGCAGGGTAGAATTTTACGTAGGTATTACCTACTTACTATTTAAGGGAGACGTTGGCAATATGCCAAAGATGGCGTACCTATATTGTAGACTGGTCAGAGATGTGGGGCAAATATATATAGATGAGTTAGGTAAATTAAGTTAATTGTAAATGTGGGTGTTTATAATAATTCTAACATGTTGATTAAACAAACGTCCCAGTACTTGTGACAGCTGATTCATTTAGAGAAGATTTGCCTGCATGTTATTGATATATTTACCGTGTCTCCTATGTCAAGTTTCATATTTTTTGTTCTCTTTTATTGTATAAATAAGTTGCTGAGGTCGATAAAAATCTTTATACGGGGTAAATTTTTATACGGGTGGTCACAAATTACAAAATCTCAAAAAATGTTTAGTTTTCGTAAAAACGTTATTGTTTATAAAAGTTGCTTGCCTAAAGTAATGTCGACAAAAATTACGTTTATTATACGGGATGGTCAAAAATCTTACAATTCGGTAAGAGTAAAGTTTGTACTTTTTGATCACCACGTATAAAAAATTAATGATGATTTTGCCACAATTATGTTTTCATACGGGGTGATCAAAAATTACTCTTACGAAACTTTCAGATTTTGTAATTCTTAACCACCCTGTATATACAACACAATTTTTGACAGAGCCATCACTATCTTTAGGCAATCAAAAACTTTACTCACAGCTGATATGAGTTGATTAGCTGAGTCGAATGACAATTTTTGTTGTATGTTAAAAAAATCGACAGTTAAGCAGTTTTTAGTGCCTTATTTCCTCGACTATATTTTACTATCTTGGCAATAAATTTTCGAAAAACAGTTGCATGCTAACTGTTCTAAAAACATTAAAAATCCTTAGCTCTTAAACGAAAGGAGGTGGCAAGATGATTCAAAAAACAAAATGTCACCAATGGGTCTGAAATTGCTGCAAATAATGTTTATCGTAATCATTGACATCAATCTCAGAGTGTATCAAATTTATGGTCAAAAAACATCAATTTGTAATGCCACGGTAAAATATAAGTTAAGCCTCAACAACAGAGACTGACAATAACTGGGAGTAAAGGGCAATCATTTGTCTACAAGCTGATGCAAGATTGTGTAAATCAAATCAAAAATATGAAAGTTATAAAACATCAAACTATATAAAAAAATATGACTGGCGGATTTTCTCGCCGGGGAGTGTATATTGTATTTTGTGAATTTAATTTACACATCACTGCTAATATTATACCCCGTACGTACAAAATTGATGAGCACTACAGGATACTACAGACAATTGCCCTCTATATGCCGTATGCTAATTAAAAGCAGTGCGATGACCAAATACCTAATCAATATTGTTTGTTCATTTCATTGCTTGATATCAACATCACCGATCAAATCAGCCTAACAACGAAGTTTCATCAATCGAAATGATATTTAACGCGTGGACATAATATACGTCACCATATATATATATATATATATATATATATATATATATATATATATATATATATATATATATATATATATATATATATATATATATATATATATATATATATATATATATATATATATATATATATATATATATATATATATATATATATATATATATATATATATATATATATATATATATATATATATATATATATATATATATATATATATATATATATATATATATATATATATATATATATATATATATATATATATATATATATATATATATATATATATATATATATATATATATATATATATATATATATATATATATATATATATATATATATATATATATATATATATATATATATATATATATATATATATATATATATATATATATATATATATATATATATATATATATATATATATATATATATATATATATATATATATATATATATATATATATATATATATATATATATATATATATATATATATATATATATATATATATATATATATATATATATATATATATATATATATATATATATATATATATATATATATATATATATATATATATATATATATATATATATATATATATATATATATATATATATATATATATATATATATATATATATATATATATATATATATATATATATATATATATATATATATATATATATATATATATATATATATATATATATATATATATATATATATATATATATATATATATATATATATATATATATATATATATATATATATATATATATATATATATATATATATATACAATATATATTCTAACCAAAAATAATATATACTAGCATCACAATATATATATATATATATATATATATATATATATATATATATATATATATATATATATATATATATATATATATATATATATATATCCGAGAATAAATAAATTCCGTAGCTCAGTTAGTTCCATTTTTCGCCAGTTATTTATGCAAACTTCGATCAAACGAAATATCTGAATCCGGTCCTGCTTCAGCAGCTAGAAAACATGTGTACGGTATTGTTGGGAAGATGCCTGGAGAGCTCGATCATTTACCTGCTTCAAACAGACTTCGTGTATCAGAAGTAGGGCACGCTTTATTGGGGTACAGGATAATATCGATTACAGGAACATATTAGTATGTTCATTTTTGGCCGAATGAGCGCTGTCAGGGTGATATTGTATACTTAGTAGAGGGCCAACAGAAACTCATTTTTCATACAAACTTTCCACAAAGGATCGAAGATATATCTACTAACTGTTGTATATATCTATATAGGTATTATGAAACTACACAAATAGGTTTTGTTCATCAATGGACTGTTATAAATTTAATTCGTTTTCGTGTAGGTACTTTGTCGCTGTGTATATCAAATGTTGCTCGTTCCATTTTATTATCTCTATAAAAATAAATATAAAAACATTTTTTTTAAACAATTAGGTTGAAAAACTTTAAATACATTAAACTCTTATCACATTTTTTTTAAATTAAATTATATATTAAAATCATTAATTAACACGTTAGCCACTTACCTAGTAGTACCAATTTTTTATTTTTTTTAAAGAAATTTGCTGAAAACACCTTTTTATGTCCCAAACACACTGTAATTTTTTTGATTTAAAATATTTATTCTTTCACCTTATTTTGACTTAATATCGAAAAAGCACCCTAATTTTCTATCGAAAATTCTCGCCTCAAATTATCCGTTTTTTTTTAAAAGTCGGTGGGCTTTTTGTCCGTTGAAATTTCTAAATTCTAATGAAGTATCCATAAAACATAAAGATTGTAAAAAACATGCGAAATTAGTTGTTCTAATATTACAGATATGATTTAAAGGGAATTTCATCTAAAAAAATGTGGAGGAATGTGTGGAATGTGAAAAATGTCGACACGACTCTTTTCACAATTTATAAACACATTCTTATTTCTTCCGAGTCCTCTATCCCTTTCCGCAATTTTTATTCATTCTTATTCACATATATCGCGCTTCCAATAACATATTACCAACACATTTAAATAAACAATATAATAGCCATACCAAAGATTATATAATTATATATATACCTACTAATACCACATAAGTATCAAGTATCTATCATACTTTATATATGTGTGCCATACTCCCTCCCTTTCATGATTCACTTAACCAACTAAACACAAATAGGTAGATATTATTATACATTTTATTTGCGCATCCTTGATTTTCTATTATACCCCAAAAAAAACTGCTACCACTGCCGCAAAGACTAGTTCGGGTTGGGGTGGGTCAGATACGCGAGCGTATGTACTGCATCTCACTTTAAGACCTCTCTTTCTGGCCTAAGTCCCAACGCTTTGAGTTTCTGGTCCCATTTAGGAGCGAGAAAATATAACATAGGCACTTAAGGCTACTAGAACGGCGAAATTGGGAAGTAAAGTCGCATAGTTTTCGAGAAAAAAAATCTTGCGTAGAACACGAAACCACGATTTACGACATTTTTTGGTGGTCAGGACTTTTTTTATTTCGAAAAAACTGGAAAAGAATATGTTTTTGTGACACGTGTTTTTTAACGTCTTCACTGTCATATCTCTAAACATAATTATTGTGCTATCGAGCTGATTTTATTTTAAATTAAAGTAGACACAATAGCGCTTCTAAGCATGTACAACTCGATTATACCATATGTGTTTAAAAAATAACAAACTTAGTCTTGGTATTTTCGTTAATGTATTTTTGAGCAATCGAGAAAAATTTTTGTTTATGGAAATTTGCCTATACATGCTGCGAAGCAAATGAAGCCAATAAATGGAAAAAGTTTTTAAAATCATAATTTTTCATGTGCGAATGATAGTATGTCGTCAACGATTTTTTTCAAGCGGCTCAAACCCATATTCTGGCGCGCCCGCGTACACACACTGCTTACCGCATTGACTGCCGAATATTAACCTTGTAGAGGAGCAAAATTCGTGCCGGGATGCTCATACAAGCAAATAGGTATAACATAAATAGTTAATTAAGTAAAATATTAATGAATTAATATTACACATAGTTTGTTTTGAGAGTTATTGCAAACGTTAATTCAGTTTTGGAAAAAAATAACACAATAATTATAATATTTTAATTAGGTTGGGCTACTATTTTTTTCTAGTAATTCATGTGGCAATCTTTACATAAACATAGCAGCACATGCAACATATCAGATGCTTTTTTAATACGTATCAGCTAGAGCACTACCGACGTTTCGTTCTGCCACAATATCTCACGAACAGGTGGAGTGATTATATAACAATTACACATTTTTACATTCAGAAAATTAAGGACATTATTTTGGTCTAAAAATATACGGGGTGTTCCATTTAAAAAAATCATGTTTTATTTTCCACCCTGTATATCTTACGAGATTTTTAATATCTGTGCTCAGATTATGAAAACTCATCAAAAACCGTGTCTACTCCTTTTTTGAATGAGTTAAATCGGCAAAGGATAAGTGAGATAAGAGGGGTGTCAATCTTAAGAGACTTACCCGGTACATAATGATTTGAAAAAAAATTCAGAATCGAGATTTTTTCGTTTCTTTGCATTTTCTGAGAACATATTTTTTTACACCATCAGAAGGTAGAGATTTCAACGGACAAAAAGCCTACCGACTTTTTAAAAAAGCAGATATTTTGACGCGAGAATTTTCGATTAGGGTGCTCTTTCGATATTAAATCAAATAAGGTGAAAAAATAAATATTTTAAAGAAATAAAATTACAGTGTGTTTGGAACATACAAAGGTAAGTTTTCACCAAATTTCTTAATTTTTTTTTGTAAAAAATAAAAAACCAAAAATTTGAATTTTTCACATAAATTTTGAGATGCGAAAAAAGTGTAAATCTGTTTAATTGTTCTTATATTCTCTTCTTTTTCCAATGGGTTTCATCCTACTATTATTTTTTCACTTTTTGCCATTTTCAAAGGCCTCATTCAGCCTGGGTTTAATAATACATAATAAACTAAACATTTTTTTATCAGGTTATCTGCTAGACAACTACAAAGTATGTACTGAATAGTAAAAGGATTTAATAAGAACAACTGATATCTAAGATTTAAAAAAAACCTAAAATTGAAAAAAATCTTAGATAGCAAGCAGTTGTTCTTATTAAATACCTTCAGTGCATACTGTAATGTAACCAACCCGGGTCGGTTAAACATAATAAACAGAGAAACACATGGCCGGGGTACGTGATCGTCAAAAGGGGAAATACCTACCCTACGTTGTATTTAATTTAAATTAACCCTGTCCGAGATGCACTGGTTACTAACGAAAAGCGGGAGTTTTGAGATGAAAAAGAAAAGACTAAGCATTTTTAATACACCTACTGATTTATTTAAACAGGTATTTATTTATGAACAATATAAAATAAATAAATGCCGTACTCAGCCTTGAATTCACGAGGGGAAAGAGCACGGCAGAGAAACCCTCGATCTCTATTCAAAAGAATCGCAATAATGCTGTTGGACACTTAGGTGAGTGTAAAATGAAAACTTACAAGGGTTGCCATACTTGTGTTTTAACCTACAATTATTCTCAAGATACAAAACTGAAGAGTTTGTTGTTAGTTAGCCGACTTTCGTCAGAAGGTACTGAGGTCCCATACGGGAGGCAACCCAGCTAGTAGTTGTAAGGTTTTGGTGCGAAAACGAAGGTCCCATACGGGAGGCAACTAGCGTGTTCGCCCAGGCACGGGAGAAAAGTGTTAATAAATTCAACAAGGCGCAAACATTCATCATCTCATACAATAAGCGGCAATTAAGTCACTGTTATAAGCCAAAACCCACAAGTATGAAAAACCTACTCGTAGTCATGAATGGAACAAAAAGGTCAACAGCATTACTTAGATCGAACTGAATAAAACAAAATGAAATAATCTTAAAACAGAATGAGCTGAACACACTAAATAAACAAGTAAAATGTTCATAGTTTATGCATAACGTATCATAATTATTTTTAGTTCAAAACTTAATATAACACGGACAATTTTAATAAAATGATGGCATAAATTCTCGAGATAATAAATTTAATAATAAACATTACAAATTAAGTATATTTACTAACCTGGGAAATTTCATGTCAAACACCAACACACACCAGAGCCCAACTACCTGCTTCCTCATATGCAATCCCTCGTCTCCCTATATCCCGACTTATCTAACCCACCCCGCACCACGTCTTTCCTAGTGCGTGCTTATACCGTAACCACTTGTTATTTAAAAATCGGTATCTCGTCTTTAAACAAAACAGAGGTCCGACACGCAAGTTTATTAACTAAATAGGGGATAGGGTCCATTTCAATACTTAATAAAAGCCCCCCTAAACAAAAGAACAGGTCTGGGTAGGAACTGTTCTGCACATAATATACTTGCACTTATATTGTGCCAAACCACAGTGCCGCCGCTGTATCTATTGGAGCGGTGGCGCCCGCCAGACGCGTCATATTCTAAAAAAGGCGCATATTTTGACAAAAATAATTCGCATTTAATTCCGTAAAATATGCCTAAATATGGACATCATTACGAATTTTATTTATAGGTTTTGAGTAGATACGATTTTTTGCAAACCCGCATTTTATAGAAAGGTGAAAATAAGAAGCAAATACCACTCGCTATAAAAACTAAAAGACAATCCCTTTTCAGGATTTTATCCCGGGGCCTTTGGGTGTGGGGGGTCCAATTCAATTAAGCTCAAAACTGGATATTTCTAAATTGACATCGCTTTTTTATCCCCGGGAACACCGCACCGAACCGTCAGACATCCACGTTCTAACAACGCCCGCCCCTTGGCAATTGAGAGGCGGCTGTAGGTGTAGGTGATTGCTGCCATGTATTATATGTCTACGATAATTTCACATGAGGTTTTAACATTTCCTAGTAGAAACTTTATCCTTACTATGATTAATATTTGTTTGCCCAAGGGGGCTTCAGATACTTCGCCTGAAACTCGAGGCATATGTTTTAATTAAATAGAATAAACGAAAAATAACAATCGCGAGCGGTATGGAGGTTACTCTAAATATGACTAGCAGAGGGTAGAACATTTGTAACGGTTAAACCTTCTCTCTTTCTAGAATAAAAATAGGTAAAAACGTTAAATCATCAGTTGTAGTAAAAACTAGAAAATAATTAGGACACAAAATTGGACCTTCCTGAGATTCTGGTGTTTGGTAAGAAATAAAAAAGTGGGACGCATTTGAAATTTGTTTTTTCGATGAATTAGGGAAAAGGGTACGTTCTAGCGAGAGGCCTCCGGAAAGTCTTGCTGAAATGGCACGTGCTTTAATGGAAGAATGGGATCGTATACCAATGGAAACGATAAGAAACCTAATTTCCAGCATGCCACTAAAATTTGCCAATTGCATTAATCAAAATGGTTGATCTTTATACTTAGCAGAGGAAATTTAATAAATAAAGCCACAATTAATTTAAATATGAAGTATTTTGCAGTATTCTGGCAACTGACGCGACGTACCTATTATATGGTTTATGTATTACAGATACGGCCGAGAAGATGAGGAAGTTATGGGTTTGAAGTTCTGCAATGAAGCGATTATGTGTCTGACTCAGCTTTACCCCCCACGTCCCGAGATCCCTGAGGGAGTGACCCCTCTACAGGTATGTTACCTTGAACCATTTATAATTTACAATGTAATCATGTAGTGAACAATGATTTACTGCTGAAGGGGCATAAGATGTAAGTGTATATTGTCGAAAATGAGGTCATTGATACCGGCTTAAATGTGGCTTAAATATAAGTAATTAGGTAGGTAGCATATTAGTAGAGTATGTGAAACATTTTGATCGATATATTTTTTTAAATATTTGTTCTGGTGAATAAAACAAAAGTCTAAAATTTCTACCTCCTAAATTGACCGTAACCCCTTTTTTTTCGCCATTTTGGGGTATTTTGGACATTTTTATGGATAGTTCGTCAAAAAAAATATGCCATGTCCAGTTGTATTCGGAATTAAGAAACTAAACTGGCACCCTCTTATTGTCAATGTTTAAGGAACTCCCAGTTCAAATTTCAAGTTAATCCGAACTTCCCCTTCATCGCAATAGATATATATGTATACATAAATGCATGGGAACTTGCGTGACGGCCAACTCAGTGGCCGATTCCCAGATACATTTGTAATTTAATACTCCTTTTCTTGGTCTCCTTGCCACACTCGTCTATATTACCAGTAACGCTGTCTGGAGACGCTACACTTGTTATGCCGTATTTTCGACAAATATCACTTAATACCGTAGTTGAAATTAACTTTAAAACGTTTCCCTTTGGGATTCCACTGACGTCGCACTATTTTATTGGATTTAATTTACTTATAACTATTAAATTTCTACAATATTATAACGAAACTTAGCGAGCTGTTCGTACTTCGAACGCTATAGCTGAACTCTTCTGCATTATTATCCGTAACCACGCATGTGATATCAATTAAACAGTTGAACTTCCTTAACTTCTGGCTTTTTGTTGTTACATAATCTGACCAATCAGATGAATGGCTATTACGAAAATAGCCGAAACTGTTTTACCATGTATTCTCCAAACGCAGCAGCTGTGACCTAACTACTTTAGAAAATAAAAATAAATATAATACAAGTTTATAAGCGGCTACCGAAGCTGTACAACTTTTAATTAACCAAGCATTTTTTAATTACCTTTTACTTTAAACTTTTCCGATTATAACTTTCGCATTACACTGTAAAATTTGGTACAGTGATTGCTTTTGTATGTATGCCTTGATTTATAACTCGTTTTAAAACCAAATCGATTACTCACTCCATGATCTATTGTTTTAAAATAAATCGCTTTTGAGACTAGATTTATAATGGACAACAAACAATGTTTACTCGATTTGTGAATAAAGCTCGACGTAGACCATTTCGAAACATCAACCTAATCGAGTCCTAATTTGTTCCTAATATAATTCAAGTATTGAAAATTGAAATTTATCTCTTGTTTTTGTAAGTATTTTTTTTTCCTTAAATATTCTCAAATTTGCCATTGGCTTTGATTTAAATAGTGATTTGTTTTTAAACTGGTTGATTTAAATCACGATTTTTGATTTAAACCCAGTATTTTTCGTAGAAACCTTTCACATGGATCTTGGACGGTGTGTTTTCTTTTTGAACCTGTTGTAATGTAACCAACCCGGGTCGGTTAAACATAATAAACAGAGAAACACATGGCCGGGGTACGTGATCGTCAAAAGGGGATACCTACCCTACGTTGTATTTAATTTAAATTAACCCTGTCCCAGATGCACTGGTTACTAACGAAAAGAGTTTTGAGATGAAAAAGAAAAGACTAAGCATTTTTAATACACCTACTGATTTATTTAAACAGGTATTAAATTTATGAACAATATAAAATAAATAAATGCCGTACTCAGCCTTGAATTCACGAGGGGAAAGAGCACGGCAGAGAAACCCTCGATCTCTATTCAAAAGAATCGCAATAATGCTGTTGGACACTTAGGTGACAGTAAAATGAAAACTTACAAGGGTTTCCATACTTGTATTTTAACCTACAATCATTCTCTAGATAATACAAAACTGAAGAGTTTGTTGTTAGTTAGCCGACTTTCGTCAGAAGGTACTGAGGTCCCATACGGGAGGCAACCCAGCTAGTAGTTGTAAGGTTTTGGTGCGAAAACGAAGGTCCCATACGGGAGGCAACTAGCGTGTTCGCCCAGGCACGGGAGAAAAATGTTAATAAATTCAACAAGGCACAAACATTCATCATCTCATATAATAAGCGGCAATTAAGTCACTGTTATAAGCCAAAACCCACAAGTATGAAAAACCTACTCGTAGTCATGAATGGAACAAAAAGGTCAACAACATTACTTAGATCGAACTGAATAAAACAAAATGAAATAATCTTAAAACAGAATGAGCTGAACACACTAAATAAACAAGTAAAATGTTCATAGTTTATGCATAACGTTTCATGATTATTTGTAGTTCAATACATAATATAACACGGATAATTTTAATAAAAAGATGGCATAAATTCTCGAGATAATAAATTTAATAATAAACATTAAAAATTAAGTATATTTACTAACCTGGGAAATTTCACGTCAAACACCAACACACACCAGAGCCAACTACCTGCTTCTCCATATGCGATCCCTCGTCTCCCTATATCCCGACTTATCTAAACCACCTCGCATCACGTCTTTCCTAGTGCGTGCTTATACCCTAACCACTTGTTATTTAAAAATCGGTATCTCGTCTTTAAACAAAACAGAGGTCACGACATCGCAAGTAGAAGTTATTAAAATCGATAGAAGTGCTTTCACTTTACATTAGGACGAAAGAAGAAGTTTTTGGACCTCCTTGTATTTCCTGAGGTATTTCCTTGACTTTAACTTTCCCTTAGTCGTTTGCCTGTGTCGTGGTATAGAATTAATAGTGATTAATTTTATATTTAGCATAAAAACGAAATTATATATTAATGGATATAAACGCGCTCTGGCGCAATTTCCTGCGAAAAAGAATCTCCATTATTAATGTATGAAATAAGTGCCAGCCTGCGGGGAGATTTTTACCTTGCTTCTTTATAAATCCTTATCGCTGTACGTTTATCCAGAAAGGGAACGTAAAATTGAATCTGTAGCTATTTCCCCTTCCTACAATTTTATGGCTAACCACCGAGAATGTCATAGGAGGGACTAGGACCTAATTAAGTATAATATTATTGTAGCGCGGGGATATCGCGAATCGTAGTTGAGAAAATAAGAAAAACCAAATTGATTTTTCATCGGGTAGGAATTCTCTATGGTCCGTTAGAGAAGGTTCAATTAGGTTCTCAATTTTTTAAGACTATTGTGCTTGACCACTGAAATTATATGAAATGGTAAGTGGATATAATAATCTTAGTGTGAAATATTTAAATGTCGTAATATTTATAACTATGGAAGATTTGATATGTGAGAGATAAAACATAGGCTGAATACACGGAGAAGTATTTATTATTAAATATGGAAGCATCGTATTGTCACGAGGACAATTAATTTAAGCTAAACAACACAGCAAAGAAAAATTTATATCTGCAAATCAAATTGCAGCAGGAAATGTGATTTTCAACGTAGACGATAAAATAAATAGAAATGCTCAGATCAACTTAAGATTAACCTACGCCAAAACCTACTATGGGCCTAAGCTATTGACATGGGCCTAAGCCTACAGAAACAATTACTCCTTAAAATAAAATTATCTTAGATAGTCATTACCTTATGTCCTCTAGTTAATCCTTCAACATGAATCACAATACAAATTTTTTATAAGCACTTAACAAACACTGGCTTTGTTTACTGTGATCTCTGGAATCACGTCTGCTGCCATCTAGCCGGAACGCTCTTTTTTACACTATGGCCAACTTCTTTAGTACACTCGCGGACATCTATCGGAACTATTCCAAACTGGAAAACTGCTATATTTGATACGTTTGGTATGCCTTGTTATTAAATTTTGACCCTTACGGAACTTAATAGCTCCAGAATTTCCGCTCACTTTCTCGTATTTGAATATTCTTTTATTTATATAAATCAGCTTGCCACACTCGTAGAATTTTCTTTAACGCTGACTGGAGACGCTACACTTGAAAGTCGTGGATTCTTACCGAATTCACTTAAATTTGTTTTTAAAGTGCTTAAGAGTTTCCCAGTGATATTCTGCACACCATAGTACTATTTTAAACACCTCAAACTACTTTTAAACATTAAATTTTATGAATTTTAGCTCACATAAAACCAATTAGCTGTTGATTACCACGCTGTTAAACTCCCTGCATTATTATGCGTCTCTACCGAACTTCTTTCCGGTGAAACGAATGCATTTCCTCCTGTAATCCAGCTTCTTGTTTTATCTTTGTTGACAACTCTGGCCAATCACATCAATTTTATTTTTATAAATTAATTAGGTTGACCTTTAAATGCCATAATTTATCATACACCCAGCTTAAATTTCACTTCTAAGCTATAGACAATAATCACATTTACCTTTCGCAATGTAATTTCAATATTCCCAATACAGCCGTCATGTCTTTCTTTTATCTGCTTCTAGATTACAGCTCTCGAGGCCCCATTTTCACGTGACGCTAACGCAATTTTCTTTCTAAATACACATAGCTTATGTGGATGTTATATTACATAAACTTACGAGACTTGTCTATTACGATTATGTGAGTGTTAGATTTTTGCGCCGATAAATGACTTTGATATTAATATAAATAGACGTTGACCAATCAGATTCATCGTTACCGGTTGACGTTTGTATTACTCTTGAAACCCATAGAGATGCGTGCGTGAACAATGTTACTAGAGTTGGGACTTTTAAAATTTCACAAAATTCCATATTTAGCATAATTGCAATAGACAAGTCGCAACAAAATTCATCTAATATCAAGCATACATTAACTATGTTTATATTAAAAGATTAATGCGAAAGCATCGTCATAGAAACGGGTTTCGAGAACATGACTCTCGAGGAAAAACGAAATTTAGAAATTAGTCAACAACAGGTGAATGTGTTAAGTGAATGCAGCTAATAATTCAAAATTAAACAGCCATTCATCTGATTGGTCAGATTATGTAACAACAAAAAGCCAGAAGTTAGTATCCAAGGAAGTTCAACTGATTAATTGATATCACATCCATGGTTACGGATAATAATGCAGAAGAGTTCAGCTATAGCGTTCGAAGTACGAACAGCTCGCCAAGTTTCGATTATAATATTGTAGAAATTTAATAGTTATAAGTAAATTAAATCCAATAAAATAGTGCGACGTCAGTGGAATCCCAAAGGGAAACGTTTTAAAGTTAATTTCAACTACGGTATTAAGTGATTTTTGTCGAAAATACGACATAACAAGTGTAGCGTCTCCAGACAGCATTAATTTTGCATCATTTCTGCATCACTTTAACGAGAAATCTCTACGCTAAGTGATTTATAACATAATTACAACTCAAATATGGTTCATATATGGTGTTATATTCTCATATAACACCCCTTTGGTCTTTCACCTTAATAGATAGAACTATTTCTAGAATATGGGAACATATATTTTTTCACGTACACCACTCAGCATTTTCTCTATATAAACTCGAGCACAAGGTAGTTAAGTTCAGGTCAGCCTCAGCAATCTTAAGTCTACTTTAAGTTAACTATCGAACATAAAAAGTGGCGCACCTAGATTTTGTCCCAAATTTGATGTTCAATAACTTTTGAACCAGCCTATCGATTTTGATAATTTTTTTTTGTTTGAGAGGGCGATTCTTGCGGATGACTATTTTGTAATTGGATTTCCATAAAAGATGTATTTTTTAATATTAACAGCCGTTAAAAACCGATTATGATTTTGACACGAAATTTGATTGTCGCTGTGGAGTGAAATTTTATTTGTATTGAATTCTTAGGTTGATCACGGTGTTTACCATTCTTTTTTCAATATTCTCTTTTTTCAATCACCTCTCTAGCCCCATCAGCAACGAAGATGCGACATTTTAGATAAAACGGTGTTATTAAGATTGATATTCCACAAGGAGGCTATGGTGACGGTTAATACTGAAACGTCAAAAGATTCAGTTGAAATTCTCGTGAA
Organism: Tetropium fuscum; assembly: GCA_964058915.1. NCBI lineage: Eukaryota > Metazoa > Arthropoda > Insecta > Coleoptera > Cerambycidae > Tetropium > Tetropium fuscum. The sequence continues at coordinate 371,593 of CAXKVY010000496.1, read as the reverse complement.
AAAAAAAAATTCATTAACGTTTTAAAAGAAAATGCCAGTGCAAGCTAGAGTTGTGGCTTTGGTAGAAGATGGAAGGAGTCAAAGATATGCAGCTCGTATTGTTGGTCTACCAGAAACAACTGTCCGAAGAGCGATCCAGCGCTACCGAGAAACGGGCCAATAGATACAGCAGTTCGGGTTCGGGTAGTTCCAGGATTATGCAAAATATTGACGATCGATTTATTGGTCTGCAAATATCGAGCAATCCCTATCAAACGGCTGTGATCACAAACCGAAATTTAAGAAACGCACGAGGAACAGTTGTGTCAGATCGAACAATTTGTCGGAGATTCAGGAGTCTCGGCTTTATCGCAAGAAGACTTGCTATTGGAATGCGATTACTTCGACGACATCGAGTAGCTCGTTTGGATTTTGCTCGAATTCATCTTGTTTGGAATGAGTTGCAATGGTCTCAAGTTTTATTCGCTGACGAATCAAGATTCATGTTGAGATCAGTAGATGGGGCGTCAGGCGTCGGAGGGTTTGGAGAAGGCGTGGGGAAAGATACGAGGATGGTATGTTCAATGAAAGGGAGAGTTTTGGCGGTGGTTCACTAATGGTATGGGGTGGAATTACCAGTCGACGCCCGTACAGAATTATTTGTGCTTCCACCACGGCAATCTCTAAATGCAGCTAGATACATAAAGATCTTGAATGAACATGTTGTCCCATTTGCACCTTACATCGGCGAAGAATTCCTCTTAATGCAAGATAATGCACGACCGCATACAGCAGTGATGTCGAAATTAATCGTATGCCGTGGCCCCCGCTAAAAGCCCTGATATGAATCCCATTGAGCATGGGATGAATTGGGACAACGTGTTAGTAGACGCAACCCATAGAATCTGAATGAATTGAGGATTGCTCAGACAGAGCAATCCTCAATTCATTTCAGAGAGAATGGGACAATATCCCTCAAATCACTATCACAAATTTGATGGAAAGCATGCCTAGGCGTATGGAAGCTGTTATTGCAGCCAGAGCTAGGAGGAAATACTCGTTATTAGTTAGTTTGTTGTTCAGTTATTTTTTAAGTTTATTGTTTTAATCATTAATAATTACAGTCGTTTTACTAAAATGTCGAATAATTCTTTGTTTGTTATTTCTTTTGGATGTTGTTTGTACTTGTAAGTAACAATTATTTCAGCGTCCGTAATCGAAAACGCTAAACATTTCTGAAACGATGAACTTTTTAGACATTTTCAAATCCACGGCCTCCTTGTTGAATATCAAACTTAATAACACCGTTTCATCTAAAATGTCGCATCTTCGTTGCTGAAGGGGCTAGAGAGGTGATTCAAAAAAGAGAATATTGAAAAAAGAATGATAAACACCGTGACCAACCTAAGAATTCAATACAAATAAAATTTCGTTTCAAAATCATAATCGGTTTTTAAAGGCTATACATATTAAAAAATTCATTTTTTTATGGAAAGCCAATTACAAAATCACATTATGCAATTAATATTTAAAACATTAATCTACCATTCTCTAAAACTGTAAAGCAGTGAATCAATCAATAACAAAGGGGCATATCATAAAAGTTACAGCGAACATAAACAATACCTCTGTTTTCCAGTCCCAATGAAGATTGATTGCGCTTCTACGATCATTGATCGTGAGTTGTCAGGAACCTTGATCTTTGTTTAATCACAGGCTGATTAATAATATTATCTAGTCTCGTAAACTTTGACGCGTTTGAATCTTTTGTTTGGATCACACAAGAAGTAAACACAGCTTTTCGTGTCACTGGCTTCGAGCAAATACCTCGTAAGTTTTGTTTTGCTAACACGAAGCACGAATTTTTTAAATACTTTTATCGTACAACGATTGTATGATATTTATTTAATATCTAATCATCGTATGCCGATGATTACGAGGTAGTTTGACAAAACAATCATTGAAGAGAGAAGGAAAAAGCTTGTTCGCATATTTTCATGTTTCTTCTGTGTCTTGCGTTATATTTTCTAATAATATAATTACGATCTACGGGTGACGGGTAAGTTAATAAGATTATTAACTATTAAAATCTTGCAAAAGCCATTAGTGTACCATGAAAGATATATGGAATAATCCTCCAGAAGCCCGAAATTGTCAAATACTAACTATTAAGCGATGTATGCACGGTTTAGACATAAACTTTGATGCGGGTCGTGTTCCACGGCAACTGTAGATATTCGTGGCTTTACTCAGATTGATGGAAATAACTTTATTGATTTCCATAGCAGATTCGAAATGTAAAAGCTCGAGATTGTTATGTCAGAAAGAGCAGGTACGAGCAGGAAATTAAATCAAAAATGGTAATTTCGAGCGCTTTATTTAGGATTAATAACATAAACACTTGCACCGTTTTTACGAGGCCAGTGAGAAGTGATGAATATTCGCTACAGTAAAACAATACACATACAAGTAGAATGGGTGCTTTTGAAAGGATTAATATCCCTCGTCTGAGAACGATATCTTATAATCTGGATATTGTTTATCTAATATATCTACGGTGAGTTGATGATCAGCCTTTCCATAGCCCTACAACAAAATAATATCTCGTCAAGATTCGTTGCTGAAAGCCGATAAAAGTTAAGACGCTAAAAACCAGGATCTAACTATCAGAAATGGATTATTTTTGATAGTTTTGCACTATATTGCAAATTAAGGCAATAGTGTAATTGATTTTTAAGGGAAGATAAAGGGAAAGTAAATGTTAAAAGCTACTAAAATAATATCTAACAGTTGTATTTCCCTATACGTATGTATTTTTGGGACGAAATTCTGCCTACAAGAGCAAAAGCTACGACGGATTCATTCGTGTTAACGTAAGACTAGCAAATAGACTCACACTTAAAAGAACTAAAACCATTATTTAAATGTTAGTAGCACTGACAATGACAACTTAAAAATATAACTCGCCCAAATTGAAACTTGTCCGGAGCAAATTTATATAAGTTATATGAAATCATTCGTAGGCGAGATTTCTTACCTGCGAATATCCGTAAACTTTTAAGATCTTCGCTTCGGCGTCATGATTAATTCGCCCTCCACCGAGCACTTGGGATCTCCAGTCGGCGATAACTTTTGCTGCCTTTAACTCCTGCAATTCCTCCGTTACTTTATCGTTTATATCAGCTGAAAGAAAATTGGTAACGTTTAATCTTGCATGAAAGACAGACAGCTCGGATATTTTATGATTTTTGTTTTGATTGTGCTTTGCAGTATTTAAAAAAAATAATTCCATTTAAATTCAAGTACAGAAATAGAAAGCTGACGCGCCTTTCCGCAAATATTGAAACACTGAATGATGCCCTACTTGGCTCGCAAACATGAGCAAGTGTTTAGTGTTTTAGTGTTCGTAGAAAACCATGTTAGTGTTAGCTTCACATCGAGTGATTGGCCCTCGTCAGGACTAATAAAAAGAAGCTTGTAAAAATTCAGTATCAACATGTCATATCAACTAATTCTTGGGTAGAATAATTCATATTAACGTTTTATACGAGTTAATATTAATGGGATAACAAACACATGTAGTAATGCAAGGCACTAGATGCAATTTTCAAAACCACTGAGAAACTGACAGTAGTTTTGTGTGTTGCTTAAATTTATCAGGGCCTTCTTCGTACCAATTAGACTCTACTCGTGTGTTGTTGGAGATCCTTGAGTACCTATCTCAAATATATTAAGGCATCTTTTTGATAAGAGTTAATTATTTGAATACAAGGATAATATTATATGTAATTTTTAAGCAAAATTCTGGTAAATCTGTTCGCTGGCAAGAAAATTGAAAATATCTCACAAACAGCTAACTTTAGCCCCTTCAATGGCTGTAGTAAGTGAAAGATAATTTAATTTTACATAACTAGGCGTCAAAAAATACAGGGTGTTCCATTTGAAAAAAAAGTTTTAGCAGTTTGAACCAAAGCAGGAATCAAATTTCTAAAAATATAATGAATAACGTAGACAATAGAAAGTCGTGCTCAAAGAATCCTAGAAAGACTATCAAAAGATTGCGCGAGAAAGACCGTTTTTATTTAAAAGCAGATAAAGGTAATAAGGTTGTTATTTTAAATAAAGAGGACTATTATTAACGGGTAAACCACTAATTAGTAATGGTCCTTATAAAGAACTTACTAGAAACCCTTTACCACGAATGACCAGTGAAATAAAAAATGTCCTCAAATCCTGTAACAACCTTAATACTCCACCTGTTAAGAATAGGTTACGTGTATCTAACCCTACAGTACCTAGATTGTTTTGTCTACTAAAAATTCATAAGCCAGGGAACTCGGTGCGTCCAATAGTATCGTCTATTGGATCTCCGACTTACCACTTATCAAAATGGTTGACTAAGGAATTTGAAAGTTTGCCTATTGCACAGCCTAGTTTTTTTATTAAAAATTCGAATGATTTCATTGATAAGGTCAAAAATATATAATTGCAAGAGGGTGAAATTTTGATTCCCTTTGATATTTGTTCATTATTTCCTAGTGTACCAATTCCACAGACCTTGGACTATCTTGAGGATTTACTCGAATTAAACAACTATGGAAAAGAAGAAATAGAAGAACATATAAACCTTACAAAACTTTGTATGAAACAAAATTGCTTCCGTTTCAATGACAAGTTCTATGAACAACATGAAGGAACCGTAATGGGAAACTGTTTATCGCCTTTCATTGCTAATGTCTTCATGAGTCGATTTGAAACTGAAACAAAAGAAGAATTCGAGTATTTTCCTAGGATCTGGCTTAGGTATGTGGATGACATTTTTGCCGTGTTTGACACTAAGATTGCGGATGTAAACTTCATTTCCAAATTAAATAGTCGTTTCACTTCTCTAAAGTTTACATATGAACTAGGAAATAATGGAAAACTTCCATTTTTAGATGTATTAGTAATTAAAAATAGTGACAATAGGTTAGAATTTGATATATACAGGGCACATCACGGTGAGTGGATTAGACGTTTCTGGGAAACCAGATATATTTTGGAACTGAAAATTTGCACACAGGGGTTTTCAGGGGTGTTCTATTCAATGAAAATATTGCTGTGTTTGTGCCACTTCCGGTTATACCGGAAGTGGACAACAACTTCCTTACTTTAAATTGCATGCTATATTTTTTATGCCAAATTCAAATTCTACTCGTTATTTTAAGGTAATTTTCAATACTATTCCCTATCCCTAAAACCAATAGTTTTTGAGATATTTCGATTTTAATAATATCTTATGCGAAAACAACCCGTACATTAGAAATTCATAAGTTTCGCTACGTTGACTTTCAAGAACCAATTTTTGTTCCACATACTAAAAATGCATGGAGCTTACGTATGTATAAACTACAAATCCTTCAAAATACACAGGGTGTCCAATAACTGATGTCAAACTTCGACTACTTCGACCTTCAATAAGTGTTTTATTTTAAATGGGACATACTGCATTTTATAATCCAATTCGCTTCCTTTTTTGATTACTTTTCCACCCATATGTAGTTTGCTATAGCTAAATTGGACGGTTCTTGAGTTATTTAGAGATATTTAAAAATATTGTTGAATTAAAATTAACATCGCGTGCAGTGTGCCATGGAAAAGTGGTGTGCAGTGTGTCCGAGGGTATAGCCTAAGGAATGACGCATGTTTTTGCCTCAAAATTTTACGCTCTTTCCGAATTTCAAAAAATATATAAGGTGTTCCATTTAAAATAAGAAAGTTAGCTGCTGTCCAAGAGATATGTGTAACCACTGGGGTTTTTACCAGATTGACCGATGTTGAAATGAAAGGGAGCGTCGGGGTTTGCAAAAATATGTATACATACATAAATATATACACACATGATCTCATTGTCCTGGGTTCGTCGCGTATGCTTTAAAGTTAGAAGGGGAAATCTTAATATTGATACATGGAGATTTAGCTTACCTCATATGCTCTCATGATGTCGGTGTTAATGCTGTATGGCTAAAACCTCACACCATCACTAAGATTCACGAACTAACTTTGTCGGATAATATTGAATTTCGTTGGTCAAGAGATTAATTCAAATAACTTCAAACCAAGATATATATTTAATATTTAACAGAATAAATTACGCTGACAATAAAACATTTACACTAAACAAACTATAAATTTGAACACAACCAGATGCGTCGCGCAAATAATGAATCTATTCATATGAAAACAAAGCTAACCGCTAGGGTTAAGTAGACCTGATTCTAATAGAACAATTTTGAGTGCCTTTCCGCTTATTAAACTATTTGACTTTAAACCCGAATTTACTGTATGAAAACCTGCCGGAAAACTGCATAATTTTGGCTAAGATTGTTGCTCCAGTCCTCGCTGGGCGGGACCAAAGTCGATCTTTCATCCCCTTTAAGTAATACCACTTACTGGGGGTGAAATCTCCACCAATCCTACGGGACCTACTTTACCCCTTACATGATCTCAGGAAACCATTCCCGTACTCTAACGACATCTGGTTGCAAAATAGAAACTAAACATTTTACATGACATTTCTGCGATTACTCTTTCTGCATCAATTAGTTAGCTGTTTGGTCATTTTTCCCATACCCGGAAACCATAAATTAAGTGACGCTTCTAACGGACAACTATTATTTATGGTCGAATCTTTTCGTGACGCTTTTATGGATAGACCCTGTTAATTTTACAATTGATTTGAGATATTTTACTTTTTTGGTAGTTACACATCTGTTTGCGATTACGAAGTTATGCATTTACGAAGCTATGGAATTTTGACAAGACCGTACCGTAAAGAAAACACACTATACAAGATGAATTACTCATTTAATGTGGACCTTCTTAGAATTCTCTAAATAATAAACAAAGGACTTCTTGGGTTGCTATTCCCTTTCCGAACAGAATTATGACCTGCACTTTACCATTTTGTTACATATGGAACACCCTGTACATTCACCTATATTTTTAAAAAACGCCACAAAAGGATACGATAAATAGCAAAGGCGCTACCGAGCAAATACGCGCTAAAAACTCACCCTGTATATATTAATAATAATAATAATAATAATATTTATTTATTCCAATAGGAAAAAAACCCAATTACAGGAATAAAAGCAATACAAGTAATAATTAAAATATAACAATATAAGTAGAAGTAAAATAATACAAAACAACAATACAATACATAATACCTATTAGCCAAACTAAATTTGCATATACGGCAAAATAAAACAAACAAAATATAATTTACTACAACAAATCAAACAAGTACCTAATAATACTTAAGCTAACCGAGCTACCCAGTTACATATACTGTTCAAATGATCACAGTGAATATCACAATCAGAAGCGATACGATTGAACAGTTCACACATCAGAGATATTGCACTCTCTTAACTCTCAGAGATATTGCACTCTCTTATTTGATCTAGGAGCAACACAGTAAAATAACTGCTGTCTAGAATTTAGGCGAGGTATCAGAAAATTTATTTTATTTAAAAGATCAGGGCAATCAAGCTTGCCATTCGAGATATTAAATAAGAATGTAATTAGCATGATATTGCGTCTGGTTTCTAAAGAGTCAAAATTAAATCTCGCAAGCAAATAATTTTGATCCAGACCTCTAGCAGGATAAGATCCATCTTGCAAAAAGATCAAAAACTTTAAGAACTTTCTTTGGATCGATTCTTAATGTTGACGATGAACGTGATAAATCGGATACCGTATAATCGACCCGTATTCTAGTTTTGACCTCACCAGAGCATAAAACAGAGATTTGAAGGTGCTTATATTAGAAAAGTCCCGGCAATTGCGGTAAATGAAGCCATAAGATTTAAAGGCATTAGAAACAATATGGTTTATATCTTCAACAAAAGTGACTTTGCTGTCAAAATAAATACCCAGATCTTTGAATACTCGGCTGATGATGTTATTCCCAATGAGGTAGTTGTGAGTATTAAGATGTAGTTTTACGAGTATGTCATTACGTTGCATTTAGCTATATTTAGTTTAAGATGATTTGTCTCACACCATGAAGACATTCTGTTAATGCAGTCTTGAAGATGGATGGAATCTGTAGAATATTTAATTTCAGAGTAGAGTTTAAAATCATCGGCAAATAACAAATGCTCACAAGTAATGACTTCAGGAAGATCATTAATAAGGAATAAAAACAATATGGGACCCAGATTGGAACCTTGTGGAACTCCCGAAGTTGGAGAAAATGATATTGAATTGAAATTTTGATCGCTTAAGTAGGAGGTGAATAATTTAATCAATGCTTCAGAAAAACCAATACTTTCTAGTTTCAACAGGAGAATGTTATGGTCAATCTGATCAATGCTTTTCGGAAGTCCGTATAGACGACATCGACCTGTCCTTTATAAACCTGAGACATATTGAGAAAAAACCGCTAAATTAGACCTTCTTTGTATGAACCCGTGTTGGCGTGACTAAATAAGCTGCCTGGTAGAGTAGTAAAGTTTACTATACGGTATGGTTTCAAAGATTTTAGAGAAATTACACAGTAGTGAAATGCCTCTATAATTTGATACATCATTTTGATTTCCCTTTTTTGGCATTGGGCAAATATATGTTTTTTTTCCAATAAGACGGGAAGGAAGAATTACGTAGGATGCAATTGAATAAGATTTGTAGTGGCTCGGCAAAAACATACGCACAGTCTCTTGAAAACTGGGAATACCATCTACGCCCATTGTAAAAGTATCATTTTAGATCATTTAGATTTTGTAAAACATCTTCATATGAGATATTGAGTAAGTCTATGTGAAGTCCTAGATTGTGTAAGGAAAACTCAGATGGATTAACTGGTTGTGATTGAATGAAGCCGCTTAAAATAGTCACCAAATAGATATCAGTAGGACTGGAAAGTTCACTGTCCTTATAGAACATTACAGAAGGGATACGTAAGGAACCTTTTTTATAAAGTCCGAAACTTCTTGGGATTACCAGATAATGATCGCTCAGAATCCTTTATAAATATTCTATAAGCCTCATCAATTACACGTTTAGATTTAGATCGATGAGCTTTAAAAGCATTGTAGAGATCAGCTGTTTTCATTTTTTTGTACTTGCTACATGCAGCTGCTTTTGTCTAAATTACACGAGCAAACAATATAATGACAGTTATTCAGTTAATGTAATTTGGTTTATACGAAGTTATATTATTGTCACTTGTTACAAACACAAATATCGTATATAGTCTGGAGACTTCCTTTCATAGAAATGCGAAACGAAAAGTTTCTTCCGCGAAGGGGATTGGGGAATAAAACGGAACAGAACAAATATATAGTTTAGGAAATGAGTTAAATTATATGTTTACTTTATCGGTCCTTTCGAGATCTCGGTGCCTGGCTACGCTGATATGTGCGCGGAGGAAAATTGTGTTTCAAAATAGAGAATGTACATTTCATTATTTCGACCGTACCTAGTTTGTTTCGCATTTTCTAAACATAAGCAGTTATTTTGCTAATAATTTTCAACAATACTCCCCAGTTTCGTAAAAAAGAACTGAAAATAATTGTTTAGTATGATGATTATCGATACATAACCATATACACTCGGTAGCATAAAATTCGATCCATCTAAAATTTACCGAAAATTCATTTGAAAATATTTTCCTTACTATAGGTTCGATTTACAAGATTTTTTTTTTTAATTGTAGGTTTGTTCGTGCGGAATGCAGATGCGCTACTGAATTTCAGCTCAATTTTAAATTTTGACCATATACAAGGTGTACCAATTACATTGGATTTTTGCATAAAGTTTGCAACATTCGGTGACAAGTGCGAGCAATAAAAAGTTGAAAATTTTGGTACAGAACTTTAGCGTAGTCTCTTTTTAACAATTCGTTTTTTAATTCATGTCAATATCTCTATTAATAGGGAAGATATGATTAATTAAAATAACGACTATGTGTCATGGTAATTTTCAATGCAATTGCCAATGGGTTTTTTGGTTTGCAAATCTTCGTTTGTTTCTTTTTGGCAAGCGTCGCTAGTGTTTCTAAGTTAATTGTTGCGATTTGGTCTGAATTATAACAAAGTAACTGCGAACAATAAAAAGTAATAACGGTCTTTAGTGCAACTGGCGCCGCCAGAGCCATAACTTTAATACAGGAAGGGCGGTCACAATACTATGCGGCACAAGTTCGAGGTGTTTCGAGATGTAGGTAGTATTCAAAGGGCCGTGGAACGGTTTCGAGAAACTGGAGAATACACCAGAAGAATGGGATCAGGAAGAAAAAGATGTACAACTCAGCAGGACGACCGTTTTTTAGCCCTAAGAATACTACGAAACAGGGACTCTACTTCAGTTAGTGAGCGGAATGCTTTACAACATGTACGTGGTGTAGATATTAGTGTACGATCTGTGAGAAGAAGGCTAAATGAAGTTGGCTTAAAGGCAAGAGGACCATTGCTGATTAGAGAACATCGTAGACAGCGCCTTCTTTTCGCCCGTGAACACCAAAATTGAGGAATTGATGAATGGGGTAAAATCCTGTTTACTGATGAACCGAGATTTTATATATTATCTCCAGAGGCAATGACTGCTCATAGGTATATTACTGACAATTTGGAACCAGATATTGTGCCTTTCGTCCCATTTATTGGAAACAATTCCATGCTAATGCATGATAATGCCCGTCCATATGTGACAAGAATCGATTCCGAGTATTTGGATCAGGTTGATGTGAACCGTATGGTGTGGCCTGCAAGAAGCCCAGATCTTAACCCTATCGAACCCAAGTTCCTGCTCCTGTGAATCTGAGGGAGCTTAGTGCAGCTGTCGTACAAGCATGGGATGAATGTGACCAAGGTGCCATTCGTCATTTATTTGAGGGGATGCCAAGACGCACGGATGCTGTAATTCTTGCTCGGGGAGGCAATACAGGATATTAACTGTTTTTTTTTGTTGTTAATTTTATAATATTGTTACATTCATTATCGAGAAATTTTGTATGTTGGTCTTGGTTTGTGAAGTTAAAAGTTAATGTTAATTATAAATTGAAAAACTACGTCATTATTTTAATTAATCATATCTTCCCTATTAATAGAGATATTGACATGAATTAAAAAATGAATTGTTAAGAAGAGACTACGCTAAAGTTCTGTACCAAATTCATCTTCTTATTGCTTGCACTTACCGCAGGGTGTTGCAAACTTTATGCAAAAATCCAATGTAATTGGTACACCTTGTATATAGTCAAAATTTAAAATTGAGCTGAAATTCAGTAGCACACTGCATTCCGCACGAATAAACCTACCATTTCCAAAAAACATCATCAAAATCATGTAAATCGAACCTATAGTTAGGAAAATATTTTCAAATGCATTTTTGGTAAATTTTAGATGGATCGAATTTTGTGCCTCCGAGTGTATATGGTTGTGACAGCAGCTATACGTAATTATCACAAGTCATACTTGTACGAGCGTCGATCAATGAGACGATATTGAAAACCGCGTCGGTGTAGATATTTTTACCACCTGTTACGTTATTATCTAAAATTAATCTCTCGTCGACGACCGACGCGCGACGCCAGAAAACAAGTAGTGATTGATAAACACATTGATTCATTGTCCTCAGATACCCGTGAGGAATTTGTTGTTTGTTTTGTTTACTTATATCTGACGCTCTTGATTTACACTTTCATCTCCAACTTTTCTATAGACTTTCTTTGCTTGTTTACATAGCTATCTATACGATCACTGTGATAGTTCCGCATATTAGAAAATGTACTTATCAGATTCCTAATTATTCATATTTAATTTAGCAGGCGAGAATGTAAAACAAACAAATGAAAAATAAAGAAAAACACCACAATTTGAACATCTTATTGGATTTTTTTAAACCGCTTCTAGTGTGTCGTATCGAAAGCTCTAGCGAATCTTATTCCAGTCATATCTAGCAGAAGAAAAACATGTTTCGGGGGAATGGTTTTTCGGAATTCAGAAGCACGTTGAACATTGAATTGTACCCATGTTTACCGCCACCGAAATAATTATATTTCTTGCATTATAATATCTGGCAATCTGGATGTTTCTTGTTTTATTTGATACGGTTGTGGTACAAAGCATTTTAGAGCCTCGTAGCATTTTCCTCTGCTCGTATTATTTCCGCAATGGAAACATCTTCGTCATCACTGAAATTTTGCGTTTCACATGTAAAAATCCAAACATTCCGTGTAAAATCCACCCGTCTGATCTTCTACCGTTAAGGATCTCTTCGAACCACCAGATCGATCTCGATTATTCTAGGGCCTTTAAATAAGAAGCCGATCTGCTCTGTTGCCGATAGAAAATAAGACGCCAGTGGCAGTGCGTTGAATCACGAAAAGAATTTACATAATAGTAATTTAAAACTTCATTTTAGACGTAATCGAATTGATAACTTAATATCATTTCCATTTTTATTTCAGGAAGCTTTAGTGAAAAGACTGGGCTCCAACGCATATCCATTCAGCATGGAAATCACTCCCTTGGCGCCTCCTAGCGTGCAACTGGTGCCCGCTAAAGAGTACAACGGTGCTCCCATCGGAACTAGTTACGACATCAGAGCGTATGTTGGTAAGTTTGTTTCGTAACTGTATTACTTACTCTAAGATACTCCAATTTGGATACTCCATCGCGACTAGACCCGCCGTTACACGAAGGCTTTCATGACATTATTATTATTAAAAGATGTTTCCTTTCATTAGTAGTAAAGGTAAAGTGATCAAGGTCTACTTAATCAAATCAACTCAAATATGTATAAAGGTTAATAAAAAAGTAAAACCCATAATACACTGACGGACATAAAAAGTGGCGCACCTAGATTTTGTCCCAAATTTGATGTTCAATAACTTTTAAACCAGCCTATCGATTTTGATAATTTTTTTTTGTTTGAAAGGGCGATTCTTGAGGATGACTATTTTGTAATTGGCTTTTCATAAAAAATGTATTTTTTAATATGTACAGCATTTAAAAACCGATTATGATTTTGACACGAAATTTGAAAGTCGCTGTGGAGTGATATTTTATTTGTATTTAATTCTTAGGTTGGTCACGGTGTTTACTATTCTTTTTTCAATATTCTCTTTTTTGAATCACCTCTCTAGCCCCTTTAGCAACGAAGATGTGACATTTTAGATGAAACGGCGTTATTAAGTTTGATAACAATAATAACTCAGTCTTAAGACGCTAAAAAAAAAGAGTTTCACGTGATAATCTAATTATTATGATAGTGAGTATATTTTAAAGAACCCTTTTGTATTATACTTGCTCTACTTAGTAATAAGAATTTAGCTTCTAACCCCCTTATCGCTACAGATTTCAAAACCAGTTTTTTATGTAATGCCATGCTTTTATTAATAATATAAATATTTTATTTTAATAAAATTTTAAATTCCCAGCGAACGCGTTTTACGTCAGTGCCGCCATATTAATCGACGCGTAATTCCAATATGCCAATGTATTAGTTTAGCTCTACATCTCGATTTGGAATTCTAGTATCGTGTTTGTATTGCGTTTGTTAGACTGGGAGAGGACCGGGAGTAACAGTTTATTTTCTCCGATTTCACCCAGCATGCCTTTCGGAGGAGTGAGAGTGTACCTTATGGCAACGAGGAAAAGCGGATACTCTCTCTGATATTAAAATGCACGCCCTTTAATTAAAAGAAAGTTAAAACAAATTTAAAGTCTTATAATAAAATGCATGGAATTTGGAAGTTTCCAGTGGGCTCTGACGGTGAAGTGAAACAATAAAATATAATCATTATCCGCGTTCTCGTGCTGCTTGTGGATGAAAAGAAGAAAGTCTGTGTCGTAAAACTAATATGATTTTTCATTGTATTTGACACTCGGAGTAGTTTCCACAAACACCAAAACACTTTCACTTCCCTCGACGCGCGTCTAATCTTAAACTACAAAATCTACCATATTTATACTATTTTCATGGTGACGTCACTAATGATATCACCGTGAAATTTACGCGTGACTAATCACGCTTCAATGATCGGTTGCTAAGCAAGGCGTAAACCGGACTATACGGTATAGGTCCCTTGTCGCTATTCATACTACTTTTACATTTTACAATTTCTATGCTCTCAAATGCATCTAACCGTCTATCATTGGTCACATTTCTAACTAATCTTAAATTACTAATATCTATCTATTCTATGATTGTTGTCAAAAGCATGTTGTGCAACACTAGACTTATCTGTTCTTCCATATTTTAGATGAGCCATATGCTCTTTAAATCTGGTGTTAATTGATCGTCTCGTTTGTCCAACATATTTTCGATCACAATCATTACAACTAATTTCGTAAATCCCAGACCTTTCATTTGGAACAATTTTATCCTTTGGATTGTCTAAGAGCTGTTGTAATTTGTTACTCGACGAATGAATCGCTGTTATACCCACGTTTTTGAAGACCTTACTCAAACCACGAGTAAACCGGGGTTTGTACGGGATGGATACATATTTTGGAGTCTCTATATCCTTTTCAAAGGTCGTAGAATTACGAAGTGTGTCCTTAAATTTACGCTTCTTAATTAGTTTTTCAACTATATCTCTAGGATAACCATTACTCACAGCTATATCTTTAATTAATACTCTTTCTTTTTCAAACCTCTCATTAGTGAGAGGGAAACTTAGTAAACGATGGACAAGAAAATTAAAACTTGCCATTTTATGTTGATAGCAGTGGTGAGAGTCATTAGGGATATCTGATCGTACTGGTATCATTTCTATATATATCAAATTTTAACCTATTGGCACTATTTTTAATTACTAATACATCTAAAAATTTCCATTATTTCCTAGTTCATATGTAAACTTTACAGAAGTGAAACGACTATTTAATTTGGAAATTAAGTTTTCTACATCCGCAATCTTAGTGTCAAACACGGCAAAAATGTCATCCACATACCTCAGCCAAATACTAGAAAATACTCGAATTCTTCTTTTGCTTCAGTTTCAAATCGACTCATGAAGACATTAGCAATGAAAGGCGATAAACAGTTACCCATTGCGGTTCCTTCGTGTTGTTCATAGAACTTGTCATTGAAACGGAAGTAATTTTGTTTCATACAAAGTTCTGTAAGGTTTATATAATATTCTTCTATTACTTCTTTTCTATAGTTGTTTAATTCGAGTAAATCCTCAAGATAGTCGGAGGTCTGTGGAATTGGTACACTCTGAAATAATGAACAAACTCTTGCAATTGAGTATTCTTGACCTTATCAATGCAATCATTCGAATTTTTAACTGAAAAACTAGGCTCTGCAATGGGCAAACTTTCAAATTCCTTAGTCAACCATTTCGATAAGTGGTAAGTCGGAGATCCAATAGACGATACTATTGGACGCACCGACTTCCCTGGCTTATGATTTTTTGGTAGACAATACAATCTAGGTACAGTAGGGTTAGATACACGTAACCTATTCTTAACAGGTGGAGTAATAAGGTTGTTACATGATTTGAGGACATTTTTTATTTCAGTGGTCATTCTTGGTAAAGGGTTCCTAGTAAGTAACTTATTTATAAGGACCATTACTAATTAGGTTGTTTACCCGTTCATAATAGTCCTCTTTATCTAAAATAACAACCTTATTACCTTTATCTGCAATCTTTTGATAGTCTTTCTACGATTCTTTGAGCATGACCTTCTATTGTCTACGTTATTCATTATATTTTTAGAAATTTGGTTCCTGCAAGCCACTCTGACGAGACCCTTGGATGAATCAGGCAGATTTTGAATTGAGATATTGATTGAAATTGTATTTGGAAGGATATTTTTCCGGTATTATTATCAGACTTCTCAGGGCAGCTTTAAGTTTTACACCAGCGCATTCGCCATTTTTCTGAAAACAGCGCATTCGCCATTTTCCTTGCTGTTATATTTTGGATGGAATTTCATTGTCTTTGGAAGGACATTCTTCCTGCATTATTATCTCGACTTCTAAGGGCAACTTTAAGTTTTACACCATGGCATTCCCCATTTTCTCGGAAATACGCCTTACTCTTATATTTTGGACAGACTTGATTGAATTTGGAAAGATATTTTTCTTGTCTTATCTAATATCTTGACGTATCAGGATAGCTTTAAGTTTTACACCAGTTATACCACCGGACGTCATAAATAACACCGGGAATAACAATGGTATTTTGATCCGTAAATGTTAAAATCATGTTCTTAGAATAATTTTCTGCGTAATAGACAAGTCCCGAAGTCAGAGGTTATTACTGCAAACGGCCACGTATCAGATGGAAGGTATAGGCCTCGGTGGGAGGTATAGCAATCTCCCAATAAGGCCCTATTAAAAGCCCTGTATCTACAAAACCGTCATAAATAAAGGCGATGGAAAAAAACAACCCTCACATATTATATTGTTGAATTTAGATACAGTTGTACACTATTATGACATGAAATAATCAGCATCAAGACGCCCTAAAAACCATCCACATCATGCCGTACTTGAAAAAGAGCGCGAAATATTATGGAAAATATTTATAACATTGTACAATGCTGCAGGTTACAAACTAGCAAGTAACTAGCAAGTAGTTTAATCCGAATGAGGCATGTTATTTAGATAGAATATTTATATTTCCGAAGGTGGCGAAAAATACTCAAACAAAAACAGAAAGTATTTACATCATGCTATACAATATAAAAGTATGTAACCTTATTGTTCATTGCTCTTAGAGTTATGTCACAAATACCTTAAAATAGCCGATAATGACATTGTGTATAAGTATATGCATCTGCATGTATTAATCATCGCCCTTCTAAATCGTCTTTATTCCTACTAAAAATGAAAATACAAATATCTTATTCTCTTTTACTTCCCCATTCCAAGACACATATTACAATATAAAGGTCGATTATTAGAATGATATTTCACTTCAAGTATATTTCCTCTTGACAGTTAATTTGTCATTCGGTGTGTGCGCAATGTTTCAAGATAATGACTTTATATAGGTTCCTCCATCACGTCAATATTTACTCAGTTAAATTGAATATGCGGACAAAATTGATGTCATTTCTTTTATTGAATCAGCTACCTACTATACATGATAGGAAACATTTTCAATGATACTTAAAATTTAATATTTTACCTACACGATAGGTTAGTAATTTGAAAAAGCAGTGATAACAACGATTTATTATTATATCATGCAAATATCAAACATTAGTTGTTAGTAGAGATGTCGTTTTTCAATGGAATTACTTTTTTCTAATTTTGACATTTAAAGTGACACTTTCCAAAACCCTTTGACGTTAGGAAACGTCTTACTTTTCACTGCCAGTTACGAAAAGTAAAATATTACGCAACCGGTTTTGTAGAGTTCATTTCATTCTTCACCTACGAAAGTATACTTTTCTATTTTAAATAGGCATAGCGAAACTTTCATGCCATGGAAGGCGAAAAAATAAAAACGTCAAATTAGTAACGTCAAATGTTTATTTAGAGTGGGAATTAAATGTAAAATTACATTTTTTGTATGTTCCTGAAAGATTTAACGGCAAATGTTGATTGGAATCTTATTCGAAGACAACGTCACTGGAAATGTTGCCTTGTTTGCTGATTTGGGCAACATGACCATTAAATTCTGTTTCTGAATGTTTGCTTTGCTGAATATAAAATCGGACAAAGTGGCGCGCCTAGATTTTGTCCCAAATTTGATGCTCAATAACTTTTAAACCAGCCTATCGATTTTCATATATTTTTTTGTTTGAAAGGGCGTGTTTCCATAAAAAATGTATTTTTTAATATGTACGGCCTTTAAAAACCGATTATGATTTTGACACGAAATTTGAATGTCGCTGTGAATAGAAATTTTATTTGTATTTTTTCAATATTCTCTTTTTTGAATCACCTCTCTAGCCCCTTCAGCAACGAAGATGCGACGTTTTAGATGAAACGGTGTTATTAAGTTTGATATTCAACAAGGAGGCTATGGTAATGGTTAACACTGAAACGTCCAAAGATTCCGTTTGAAATTCTCGTGGAAAAAAAATAATTCAGTTAACGTTCTAAAAGAAAATGCCAGTGCAAAATAGTCCAATTCAAGTAGCTAGAGTTGTGGCTTTGGTAGAAGATGGAAGGAGTCAAAGATATGCAGCTCGTATTGTTGGTCTACCAGAAACAACTGTCCGAATAGCGATCCAGCGCTACCGAGAAACGGGCCAATAGATACAGCAGTTCGGGTTCGGGTAGTTCCAGGATTATTCAAAATATTGACGATCGATTTATTGGTCTGCAAATATCGAGGAATCCCTATCAAACAGCTGTGATCACAAACCGAAATTTAAGAAACGTACGAGGAACAGTTGTGTCAGATCGAACAATTTGTCGGAGATTCAGGAATCTCGGTTTTATCGCAAGAAAACCTGCTATTGGAATGCGATTACCTCGACGACATCGAGTAGCTCGTTTGGATTTTGCTCAAATTCATCTTGTTTGGAATGAGTTGCAATGGTCTCAAGTTTTATTCACTGACGAATCAAGATTCATGTTGAGATCAGTAGACGGGCGTCGGAGGGTTTGGATAAGGCGTGGGGAAAGATACGAGGATGGTATGTTCAGTGAAAGGGAGAGTTTTGGCGGTGGTTCACTAATGGCATGGGGTGGAATTACCAACGACGCCCGTACATAATTATTTGTTTTTCCACCACGACAATCTCTAAATGATCTTGAATGAACATGTTGTCCCATTTGCACCTTACATTGGCGAAGAATTCCTCTTAATGCAAGATAATACATGACCGCATATAGCAGTGATGATCTAACACAATTTTTAAACGATGTCGGAATTAATCGTATGCCGCGGCCCGCTATAAGCCCTGATATGATTCCCATTGAGCATTTATGGGATGAATTGGGACAACGTGTTAGTAGACGCAACACAGAGAATCTGAATGAATTGAGGATTGCTCTTACAGAAGAATGGGACAATATCCCTGAATTCACAAATTTGATTGAAAGCATGCCTAGGCGTATGGAAGCTGTTATAGCAGCCAGAGGAGGAAATACTCGTTATTAGTTAGTTTGTTGTTCAGTTATTTTTTAAGTTTATTGTTTTAATCATTAATAATTACAGTCGTTTTACTAAAATGTCGAGTAATTCTTTGTTTGTTATTTCTTTTTGATGTTGTTTGTACTTGTAAGTAACAGTTATTTCAGGGTCCGTAATCGAAAACGGTAAACATTTCTTAAATGATGAACTTTTTAGACATTTTCAACTCCACGGCCTCCTTGTTGAATATCAAACTTAATAACACCGTTTCATCCAAAATGTCGCATCTTCGTTGCTGAAGGGGCTAGAGAGGTGATTCAAAAAAGAGAATATTGAAAAAAGAATGGTAAACACCGTGACCAACCCAAGAATTCAATACAAATAAAATTTCACTCCACAGCGACAATTAAATTTCGTGTCAAAATCATAATCGGTTTTTAAATGCTGTACATATTAAAAAATACATTTTTTATGGAAAGCCAATTACAAAATAGTCATCCGCAAGAATCGCCCTTTCAAAATCGAAAAAAAATTCAAAATCGATAGGCCGGTTTAAAAGTTATTGAACATCAAATTTGGGACAAAATCTAGGTGGGCCATTTTTTATGTCCGTCAGTGTATATCGATTTTTCGGGCATGATTTTATGAGCAACTTCTATTTTATCCCCCGTACCTTTTCATATCTAAAATGTCCACACCTGAGGCATTTGCTAGTAATGTAGAGGACGTTCTTCGTAACGAGTGAGCCGTGTACTGACTTGGGTTGGAAATTTTGAGAAATTTAGCTATGTCGACATAGCATGTCGACAAAGAAAATATTAAATAGAAATCTAAAATATAGAAGCCAAAATTTTTAAAACTCGTGAAGAACTCAGTAGCAAGAGGACTGATTGATGCTCTGAGAGATACAAATGCCCATCGGAAAGAAATTATGACTATCGCAGCCGTAATCCTGAGAAGCCAACGTAAAATACAATATTTTAAATCCAGTTAAATCTGTGCCAAGAAAAATCTCAATACCAAATAAAAAGCGTACTATAAGTAAGTGCCATATAAAAAAATTAGAAGCATAGAAGTCGCCATTTGGAATGCCACATTATGTTAATTCCATAGGGCTCTTCTAGAAAAGGTTCGCGGTTTTTACACTTGATGGTGTTTATCCAGAGAAAATCCAGACACAGGATAAAGAAAGCGCCGATCTATTCAACAAGTAATTATAACGAAATTAATTGCCCAGATTTACTTATAGTCTCATTAGTGTCGGAGTACCCAGGCCCGGTTTTAGAACTCATTATGTTTTTAATAGCTCGACAGCCAATACTAATTTGATGATAGCATCGACAATATATTAAATCAGAAATTTAGAAGACAGCTTTGATGTATCTTGTGAGACTATTAGAGACCAAATATTCTGTACCCACATTGTAATTATCGGAATTGAATTTATTTCAACGTTGTTGTATTTATCGTTATTTTTAGGTTATTTATTTATATAATCTCTAACCGTGATACAAATGTGTTCGATAAATTCGAAGTTATTTCAAGAATCTGTTCTGTTCTGTTCTGTTCTGTTGTTATAATTTGTTGTAGTTTTTCAAACTTCTTGTAATATTCGCTCTACTTTTATACGTATAAGTTTTTATTTGTCACTACTAGAAACAATAAAACAAAAGAGGTAGACCAATACTTCCTTTCGACTTGTCTGCTGAGCGTACCAAACGTCTTACAAACGTTAAACGTCGACAGAAAAGTTACGAGCTGAAGTGTCTAATTCTGAATTATTATTTGCTACACAAATGAGCCTTCGATCGATAGGCAAGACAGCAGCTTCACGTGTTCTGAAAGATATTATAGCGACAGGCTCAGCAATAAAAAGCAGAAATGATAGAACAACAAGAATCGACGTAACAGACAAAATTACGGCCTTAAAAAGAAAATTACGCTCCTGTCGTATAAAACAAAATGAAATCGAATGTTTCCCTCTTCAGAATGAATTTTTACAAGAGAATTGGAGATAATTTTCCACAGAGATTCAAAAAAGTATAATAGAACATTATTTGACAAACCTCAAACAATCGCTATCTGAATATTTTTCCGGAAAGTGATCAGGACTGCAATTGGGTACATCATCAGCAAAACACCTATGACGCTATGAATTGCTAATAGAACTTCAGAGTTCATCTTCCTTATGAAACACATTTAAATCTGTATCACTGAATGACTTTTGGGTTGGAGTTAAGGGTGAACATCCGCAAATACATAGCTAAAAAGATAATTCTATGCTCTACTCTACTTCCTTTTGTGACAATGGACTTAAAACCAAAGCAATGAAATAAGTATAAAATTTAATATATCCATAAATATCATTGTGTGCATGAAGTAAAATAAGAAAAAATCGTTAGTATGCGTTAGAACAACGACGGGTAGCTTTTTAGTTCACAGCAGGATTCTCTCAGGGAATATCCTTTAGGATACCTACTCAAGTATATATTATAAATTCCTGAAATATATTCCCTTCATAATATACAATAGTATCGATATAAGACAGGCTTTTCAACTTACGCGTACACGAAAAACAAATTCAGAGCTGCATTAGATTCAGCACCAGATAGATATATATGCAGGAACCGACTTGATACTTTATTATAAATTTATTTTCTAATACTTCTAATACTTTTTTATTATAAATCTATTTTTTTTAATTTATATTTTGCAAGAATTTGGTTATGTAATAAGTCCACAGGGTGCTTTAAAATTAGGGTTCTACAACAACCTTTTAATTAACCCTGTATAATGACTAAAGCGCAAACATTCGACAAGAGACTGGTTCTATTTACTGTTTTATACCCGCTCAAAATTTGATGCTGATTACTGCTGATTGCGTTAACAAGAATAAAAAAGCGAGGATTAAGTATTTGAAATTCGATTTGTACCTACTCTATCTACTCTTTAAAGAGATACGGAACGAAGGAATGAAACTGTTAAATGGGGTTAACTCTATGGCAACGGTAAGTGACCCGAAAGTAAAAGTAGAAGTAACATTCTTCAAAAAGTTTCATTATACCTGTAGCGAAACGGGATATTTGTTCTAACGTATATGATGCTGATTACTGCTGATTGCGTTAACAAGAATAAAAAAGCGAGGATTAAGTATTTGAAATTCGATTTGTACTTACTCTATCTACTCTTTAAAGAGATACGGAACGAAGGAATGAAACTGTTAAATGGGGTTAACTCTATGGCAACGGTAAGTGACCCGAAAGTAAAAGTAGAAGTAACATTCTTCAAAAAGTTTTATTATACCTGTAGCGAAACGGGATATTTGTTCTAACGTATATACCCTTCATTAATGGACGCTCTAGTATTATACGAGATAATATAAACATTACAAATTTTAGAAAGTTCGCTTCAGCCATCGGTTCACGAAAATTTTGGAGAACGTCCTTTTGCATATGACGATTTTTTTTTAAATAATTCGTATATAGAAAGATGTGGTCGATATAAGATTTCACTTCCGTTACGTTAGGTACTTCTTCTTACGTTAGGTAATTAAACTGGAATCTTCACCTCGAAAGAAGAATAAATAAGGCCTACATATCATACGAGCAGTGTCGCAGGACAGTAGGGAAAACCTGGAGAATGAAACCCAGGGTGGTCCTGTGGATTTACACTGCTATCATAAGACCAATGTTGGCCTATGGAGCTGTTGTCTGGTGGCCCAAGAGTCAACAAATAACAGCAAAACTCAAGCTAGGCCAGGTACAAAGAGTTGCCTGTCTGAGCATAACCGGAGCCATGCGAACAACACCAACGAGAGCAATGGAGATAATGCTGTGTCTTCCACCACTAGACCTACATCTAGAAGAAGTGGCTCTGACTACCATGACTCGCCTTAAATCTGTTGGCATACTACCAAATGCAAGCTGTGGCCAAACCAGAAGCCGCCTGTGGACTGAGGCTGTCAGAAAGATACCCCTTTTACAGGCATGTGCAGATGGTATTCCGCCTCGGCTTGTCTTTGATAAACCTTACACCATCCACGCAACTGGTGAAGACGAGGCCGGCGTTGAAGGTGTAAACTATGTCTTCACGGACGGATCAAAGAAAAAGGATGGAGCAGGCTGTGGTATATATTCCAGGAATCTGCGACTCCGATGCAGCTGGACTATGGATAAAAATGCCAGTGTAGTACAAACAGAACTCGCTGGTATAACCATAGCCGCACAAGAGATTGCTCGCAGAGAAATAACGGGCAAGACAATAGGAATCTGCACAGATAGTAGACAATCACTACTGGCCCTGAAAAATTATAAGATAACTAAAGGAGCAACATGGGAATGTCACCAAGCACTTGTGAGAGCATGTCAGATGAATAACATCTGCCTGTGCTGGGTCAAAGGACACTCACAATGCAACGGCAATATAGAAGCTGACAAACTGGCCAAGAAGGCAGCCAACCTGAGTATCCTTGGGCCTGGTCCTTCAAGTACGCTACCAGTTACAGCGAAACTTCAATTAATAAAGGAAAACACCCACATGAAATTTAAGACGTTATGGGATGAAACAAGTAGCTGTCAGCTGGCCAGAAATCTCTTGAGATATCCCAGTGAAGAGACGGCGAGGAACTATCTGGCAATGTCCAGGGGTAAACTGCGATTTGTTACAGGAATCCTAACCGGACACTGCCGGGTAAGGAAACACCTCTATAACATGAGACAAAGTGACACGCCCATCTGCAGAGTATGTGAACAAGAAGATGAAACGATCGAGCATGTACTTTGCGAATGTCCTGCCGTGTCATCGACCAGAGAATCCATATTGGGGGAACGTTGGCCTTCTATGGCCAATTTGAGGGAAATGCCCCTGGGCAACATCATCACCTTTTGTACAACATTGGGCTGGTCGATGACCTAGGGAGACATTTCCCTCACGGAGGAAGCACAAGGAACCCAATGGGGCCTAAGTGCAGCGGATCTCGATCCGCACTCCGGACATATTCCAGATACTTCTTCAGGCTTTGGTCAATCTTGCTATAAAATCACTCAACGAATTCGCCGTGTTGCGTTTTTAGCAAATCTCGTGTTTATATACGAATTATTTTATATTGAATTTGTGTTTGTTAGAGACTCTCTCATACCGATTTTACTTCCTGAGGTTGCTCGAGCTTTTAAAGGTAGTATATAAGCTAACAAAACCGAATATCAGTGTATTATTAATTCATTCGCGAGGGAAACAGCGGATGTAAAATGTAGCTACGCCAGATTCGGTACTTTTAAAATTACAATATTCTTCGCACTCGGAGGTAGATTAATGCCATTGAGGAAGTTTAGTATATCCATCGATTTTCTATGAAATACGCCCACAGAGTGTTATACTGCAAGTTACATGAAACCTTTTTATTCATTAATTTTTATTTGAGAAACATACGCAGCCTCGTCCTGACCCATGAATATTTAATTGGCTTCCACTTTTAAGAGGATGTAAATTATTAATTGGTAGATTTGTGACTAAACCTGAAAACTTCGGGGTTGCTGTTACGAATTGAGGTTTTCTTTCCTGTGTGTATTTACATGACGAAACTTTGACACCATCCCCGTAGGGTCGGTATTTTATTAAGAAATTAACTAATTAGCATGCCCGTCTAGCATGCATAAATAATTCTACCATTCCATAACATAAAAATTGTTCCATTTCAATATAAAGGGTCCGCCAATAGGGACGCTCGATCTTTGACAGCTCATGGCGGCCATGTTGTTTGTGGTAGAGTTGGCAAACGTAGTTGTTATTATTCAGTGTATCTTCACAAATCACCATGAACCAATTCAGCCGCGAGCAACATGTGCAAATCGTTAAAACTTATTACGAAAATCATTCATCGGTTCGAGCAACGTTCCGCGCGCTCCGCCAATTTTACGGTGCAATTGATCGTCCTGCTGAGTCGACTATCCGTCGTTTGATTAACAAATTCGAGGCAACCGGTTCGGTGAACAATCAGCCAACACCGACGCGTCGTCGAAACGTCCGATCTGGCCAGAATGTCGCCGCTGTGCGCGATAGTGTGCGTGAAAATCCGCGACAGTCAATTTCACGTCGCGCACAGGAACTCCGCCTTTCGGAAACATCACTTCGCCGAATCTTGCATCTGGATTTGGGCATGCATCCGTACAAGATCCAGCTGACACAAGAGCTCAAAATAAACGACCATAGACAGCGCCGTATCTTCGCTGATTGGGCTTTAGAGCAGTTGGAAGTCGACCCTGATTTTGGTCGCAAAATCATCTTCAGCGATGAGGCACATTTTTGGTTAAATGGGAATGTCAACAAGCAGAATTGCCGTTATTGGGCCGAGAACAATCCACAGGAGGTCCACCAGGTCGCAATGCACCCAGCAAAGGTAACTGTTTGGTGTGGATTTTGGGCCGGAGGCATCATCGGGCCGTATTTCTTCGAGAACGACGATGGTGTGTCCATCACGGTAAACGGCGAACGATACAGATCCATGATAACGAACTTTTTCTGGCATGAAATCGACAATATGGATGTCGAGGATATGTGGTTTCAGCAGGACGGCGCTACGAGCCACACAGCGCGCGCCACAATGGATCTTCTGCACGAGCGCTTCGGAGGAATGGTTATCCCGCGCGGAGGCGACATCAACTGGCCACCGAGATCGTGCGATTTAACCCCACTAGACTATTTCTTGTGGGGTTTTCTTAAATCACAGGTCTACGCAAACCAACCACAAAACACTGATGCCCTCAAAGTCAACATACGCCACGCCATCGATGAAATACAGCCCGATTTGTGCGCCAGAGTCATTGAAAATTGGACTTCTCGTATGCGCGCCACCCAGCGAAGCCGAGGTGGACATTTGACCGATATTATTTTCCATACATAATGCCTTCGAATACTCTTTCAAACAAAAAATAAATTTCATTTATACCTCTCACACAACTTGCTTTATTTCATTTTAAAGATCGAGCGCGCTTATTGGCGGACCCTTTATCTTCGGATTTCTATCATTTTCAGTTATACCTGAAGTTGACATCAATTTTATTATTTGAAATGAAAACACCATTTTTTACGTTTTTGTATTCTTTGTCAATATTAGGGGGTTTGATAAAACAATCGTGTCTTAATTGAACATCCACTGTTTTACTGAGTTATTACGTTTGTTTTAATTCGGTTCATTTACAGCGTCTCTTTTTAAAGAATCTATTTTGAAAACAATTTTATTGAGATTAATTAGTAACACTCGGAGTAGTTTCCACAAACACCAAAACACTTTCACTTCGCTCGACGCGCGTTTCGCCAACCAAGTTGGCGGTTCCACCCCTATCCAGTAGTAAGATGACTTCACGGTCAACGGAACTGAATCTCTATCGCAAGTATAGTACTAAAATTAGGTTAATAGGTTCTGATATTTGGTTTCTAAAATCCTGTAAACGTCATTCTGTTTTTCCGAGTTTCATTCAAGTTAAAATTCCAAATTGTTCGAATATTTCAAATAAGGTTGCTTTATTTGCAAAACAAAAATGGCTGGATTTAGAAATCAATTATATGTACAGTAAACGGAGTATGCTTGAGATACAAGCATATGATCTTTACAAGAAGCTTACTTTTAAGTTAAATAATTTAGATTATGAACAATGGTGCGAATTTCAGAGGAACATGTTTTTATCAATCAATGCGAAATTTATCAAAAAAATGTCTTCACAAAATAAAAAATTTAAAAAATTGATTACTAATGTACCAAAAAATGTTCCTCGGAAGGTCGTTGACATTGTGGAAAATCACTCGTCACACTCTTTTGATAAAGAAGAACTTGACCTTCTAAACAAGGGTTTAAACTTTGCTATAGCCCCTTCTGATAAGATTTTGGATGATGTCGTGGCAGGGATTGAAAGTTCAATTCAATATCTGCCTGATTCATCCAAGGGTCTCGTCAGAGTGGCTTGTAGGAACCAAATTACTAAAAATATAATGACTAACGTAGGCAATAGAAAGTCATGCTTAAAGAATACTAGAAAGACTATCAAAAGATTGCGCGAAAAAGATTGTTTTTATTTAAAAGCAGATAAAGGTAATAAGGTTGTTATTTTAGATAAAGGAGACTATTATGAACGGGTAAACAACCTAATTAGTAATGGTCCTTATAAAGAACTTACTAGAAACCCTTTACCAAGAATGACCACTGAAATGAAAAATGTCCTCAAATCATGTAACAACCTTATTACTCCACCTGTTAAGAATGGGTTACGTGTGTCTAACCCTACTGTACCTAGATTGTATTGTCTACCAAAAATTCATAAGCCAGGGAAGTCGGTGCGTCCAATAGTATCGTCTATTGGATCTCCGACTTACCACTTGGTTGACTAAGGACTTTGAAAGTTTGCCCATTGCACAGCCTAGTTTTTCAGTTAAAAATTCGAATGATTTCATTGATAAGGTCAAGAATATTCAATTGCAAGAGGGTGAAATTTTGATTTCCTTTGATGTTTGTTCATTATTTCCTAGTGTACCAATTCCACAGACCTTGGACTATCTTGAGGATTTACTCGAATTAAACAACTATAGAAGAGAAGTAATAGAAGAATATATAAACCTTACAAAACTTTGTATGAAACAAAATTGCTTCCGTTTCAATGACAAGTTTTATGAACAACATGAAGGAACCGCAATGGGTAACTGTTTATCGCCTTTCATTGCTAATGTCTTCATGAGTCGTTTTGAAACTGAAGCAAAAGAAGAATTCGAGTATTTTCCTAGGATTTGGCTTAGGTATGTGGATGACATTTTTGCCGTGTTTGACACTAAGATTGCGGATGTAGAAAACTTCATTTCCAAATTAAATAGTCGTTTCACTTCTGTAAAGTTTACATATGAACTAGGAAATAATGGAAATTTTTAGATGTATTAGTAATTAAAAATAGTGATAATAGGTTAGAATTTGATATATATAGAAAAGATACCAGTACGATCAGATATATCCCTAATGACTCTCACCACTGCTATCAACATAAAATGGCAAGCTTCAACTTTCTTGTCCATCGTTTACTAAGTTTCTCTCTCAGTAATGAGAGATTTGAAAAAGAAAAAGTATTAATTAAAAATATAGCTGTGAGTAATGGTTATCCTAGAGATATAGTTGAAAAACTAATTAGGAAGCGTAAATTTAAGGACACACTTCGTAATTCTACGACCTTTCAAAAGGATATAGAGGCTCCAAAATATGTATCCATCCCGTACGAACCCCGGTTTACTCATGGTTTGAGTAAGGTTTTCAAAAACGTGGGTATAACAGCGATTCATTCGTCGAGCAACAAATTACAACAACTTTTAGACAATCCAAAGGATAAAATTGTTCCAAATGAAAGGTCTGGGATTTACGAAATTAGTTGTAATGATTGTGATCGAAAATATATTGAACAAACGAGACGGTCAATTAACACCAGATTTAAAGAACATATGGCTCATCTAAAATATGGAAGAACAGATAAGTCTAGTGTTGCACAACATGCTCTTGACAACAATCATAGAATAGATATTAGTAATTTAAGATTAGTTAGAAATGTGACCAATAATAGACAGTTGGATGCATTTGAGAGCATAGAAAGTGTAATAGTAGTATGAATAGCGACAAGGGACCTATCCCGTATAGCCCGCTTTACGCGTTGCTTAGCAACCGATGATTGAAGCGTGATTAGTCACGCGTAAATTTGACGGTGATATCATTAGTGACGTCACCGGAAAAATAGTATAAATATGGTAGATTTTGTAATTTAAGATTAGTTTTAATCGTCTCCGGATGATGCCAACTTGGTTGGCGAAACGCGCGTCGAGCGAAGTGAAAGTGTTTTGGTGTTTGTGGAAACTACTCCGAGTGTTACAGTTACATCAAAGGTTCCACCCCTATCCAGTACTTATTGAAGGTCGAAGTAGTCAAAGTTTGACATCAGTTATTGGACACCCTGTGTATTTAGGAGCATTTGTAGTTTATACATACATGAGCTCCATGTCTTTTTAGTATGCGGAACAAAAATTGGTTCTTGAAAGTTACCATAGCGAATGTTATTAATTTCTAACGTACGGGTTGTTTTCGCATAAGATTTTATTAAAATCGAAATATCTCAAAAACTATTGGTTTTAGGGATAGGAAATATTATTGAAAGTAACCTTAAAATAACGAGTAGAATTCGAATCTGGCATAAAAAATATAGCATGCCATTTAAAATAAGGAAGTTGTTGTCGACTTCGGGTATAACCGGAAGTGGCACATACACGGCAATATTGTCATTGAATAGAGCACCCCTGAAAACCCCCGTGTGCAAATTTTCAGTTCCAAAATATATGTGGTTTCCCAGAAACGTCTAATAGGCACTCACCGTGATATACCCGGTATATGTATGGTGCAGTTTTCAACCGCTTTAGCTGTAATTTGGACTGAAGGTAGGTTTTATGCCCTCAAAACTGTCCTCCAATTTCAAGTTAAAATATTAAATAGAAATTCGAGTTTGAGAAATTCAGTTTTTTAGCTAATTTTCAAATTGAGATCTCATGTCCTTTTCGTTCGATTGACATCTGCTTGGCGAATTGAAGTAAAAAGTTGTTTGAGTATTCAGTGGTAGCAGATCACGGATTTTTTGTAAAAAAAATATTCCTAATAGCGCCTCCAAGACTGCTGCGAATTTTGTCATTCACTGTGATTAGACTCAAAAATTTATTTAGAAGAAGAATGTATTATTTAATTTATTTTTCTTCTACAATTCGTTAAATCCTAACCTCAACATAACTGACGTAAATAACCCAAATACCCTAATCCTAATTCGTCTAATATATGAACATCTTTGTGTATTTTCAGCAGATAGGGCCGATGAAAAACTGCACAGGCGCACGACCGTCCGCATGGGCATTAGAGTAGTGCAGAGGGCGTTCGCCCCCCCATCACCGCACATGTACGTCCCTGGTGGAGAAGGCAGGACGTGCAAAGAGAGGGCCAAACAAAACAAAAAAGCGCTGTTATTTGGATGCCACACCGCACCGCCACTGGAGACCAAAGTTCCTAAGGACAGACCGGGTAATAATAATCTTTGCAATTATATTTTTTTTAAGAAATCACTACTAATCGCAAGTCATAAATGCCTATTTTTCTCCATTTTGAAAACATATAGCTTAGGGTATTTTTTTCTTCGGTCCTATTAGCTAATATTTTAGCATTGGACCTAAAAAAATTTCTCCCAAAATTTCGGCTACCTAGATCAAAGCTGTGAACGACGCAAACCGAGTGTGTTTCCCGTTTAATTGACATGGGAAAGACTCAAACAAGAATAGCTGGTAGAAATTTTTTTTAATAATAATTTGGCAGCATTTTATAGAGAATTAAATTTTCTACAAGAAAGGTCATTAGTACTAAATCTGGGAAATCGTTATTTTCAAAGATATGCTCGTTTAAACGTTCTCTTAATATTCGGATTTCATTCAATTTATTTTAAGGAAAGTTAAATCTATTTTAAAACTTACAAGTGGAGTATAACAAATTTTTTTCATGCTAGAGGACAGGAGGGTATTACAAATCATTGAGGCAAGATGAATTTCTTCATTTTTCCGTAGCTTAGTGGAGTAAAACGGCTTCCAAAAATTTTGGGACAACAAACAAATTACAGCATTTTTTTAATTTTCATGGGAAAAAAATCAAGACATCTATCTTACATGAAAATAACAATTATTTTTATGTGAAATAAAATAAGTATGTTTTTTAACGACATTTTTAAATTTAAACAAATGTTCAATAGTTTTTATAAATATTTTT
This sequence comes from Tetropium fuscum, assembly GCA_964058915.1. NCBI lineage: Eukaryota > Metazoa > Arthropoda > Insecta > Coleoptera > Cerambycidae > Tetropium > Tetropium fuscum. The sequence goes on along the minus strand of CAXKVY010000496.1, from coordinate 340,766 downwards.
CACTACTTGTAACAAATATTGAATTTGTTCTTCATTTTTTGTTAAACAATTAAAATCTTCGATTCGTGCTTAATTATTATTAAATTAATAATAAATTAATAACAAATTTTTATTCATAATAAATTATTCTCGCCTTTTCAACTGTTAAATCTGGTTCAATACAGTTTTTAATCTTGTTGTTTCTTGTTTGTCAGTTTTTGATGTTGTCTCGAGTATCAATTCAGAGAATTTCAAGAGAAGCGAGTGAAAGAACAAAAGAGAAACCAGAGTTTCAAAATATTACAGAAAATCGATGTATTTGGGTGAAGTAACTAAATGTCATAACAATTAAATAATGTTTTTGTCTCCTACTCTCCCCTTTTTTTCATCATTCACCTTCTACTTTATACTTTTCGAAGCACAAAATTTAAACATCAACATCTGATTTATGATGTTTCAAATAATAATGTCAATCGGACAGTCCAAAAAATTTTAGATATGAACTTTCGTTCGTTTTAACGAGCATATCTTTGAAAATAATGAATTCACAGATTTAGTACTAAGGACCTTTCTTGTAGGAAATTTAATTATCTATAAAATGCTCCCACCAGATTTTTTTTTTTAAATAAATTCTACCAGCTATTCATGTTTGAGTGAAAACGTCGATTTTAGCATATTAATTAAAAGAGAAACAAACTCGGTTTGCAACATAACATTTTATTGTTAGCGTATTTTGAGGCAAATCAAATCTGACATTTCTCTCTGCATTTGAGATAATTAACGAATATATTTTATTTTTATGAATATTTTTCGTTTCTGCCTTTATAGTATCCTGTTCTGAAAGTGTAAGGGAAGACGATCATTCGACGTGTAGTAGAATAATGGATTCGAATTTTCCAACACATCGAGCCGTGCAAATGGATAGTGGCGTGGAAGGTAAAGTCTCAATTACACTAGTTATGCTTAAAATATCAGCTTACAGCTTACCTAGAAAATTGTCCCGTTATTATGCTCGGTACTTTATTTCCATATAGACCGGGGCTGAAGCTTTTGAAGATGTTTTCTGTGTTTTATTTATACCAATAGCAAAGTGCCGATACCCTTTCTGGACACCTTGTATATAAAATTAAAGTATACGTCCTACATTTGTCAAAATACAAAATTGCCTACATTTTTTATGTACTTTATTTTTTTCTATGGCCAATCGTTCCACCGCTACAGCGCGCTCGAAAGTTGTCAAAATCTAAAAGAGTGACAAAATGCGATTTATCCACGGAAATTGGACGTAACGTATATCACATTTTGTCACTTTTTGGATTTTGACCATTTTCCAGCGCGCTCTAGCGACGGAACGATCGGCAATAGAAAAAAATAAAATACATGAAAAATATGTAGGAAACTTTGTCTACTTCAATTTTTTATGGAACGGTCTTTTCGATAAAACGTATAGTTTCTAGATATAGGCGAGAAACCGAGAAAGGTGCCAAAATTTTAAATTTGTTTGCAAATAAAAATTTCTCTTAGCAAAGTTCAGATTCATGTTTAGCGATTTTCGATTGAATATTAGGGTGCTTTTCGATATTAAGTCAAAATCAGGTGAAAAAATAAATATTTTAAACCAAAAAAATTACAGTGTGTTTGGGACATAGAGAGGTAAGTTTTCATCAAATTTCTTTAACAAAAAACATTTTTTTTCTGGAAGAAAAATTAAAAAACAAAAACTTGGTTATTTGAATTTTTCACACAAATTTTGAGGTTATGTGAAAATAGTGTAAATACAAAAGTTGTAGATCTTTTTATTACCTACAACTTTACCGTTTAACTTTTTTCCATAGGACTTGTAGTTTTTCCGGAAATCGAGATTTTTACCCTTAAAAACTCAAACCCTCCACTTCCCGACCTCAGATCGCCAGTAAATCATTTTTCCTTTCATTTTTGTTATATTCTCTTCCTTTTCCAATGGGTTTCATCCTACTATAATTTTTTTTTGTTACAAGAACTATCGACCCTGGTCAGATATAATATATAATTACGTGCTTACTTTATAAGAGGGGAAGTGTTTTGTTACGTTAATATTTTAGGTTTATTGGACACATCGCCATGTAAACTAATGGAATTATCCAAAGTTATAGCAGACTAATTAGAAAATACAAAACCTGCAGGCCGACTTAATAATATAAAGGTATAATTTATAAGCTAGCATTTATCTCGAACGTGACCAAGAGGTATATCCCCTAACCCCTAAGCGACTGACTCGGTTTTAATTACATTGTAACTCGCCATTAAAGTCAGTTCGGATATGTTCAAATTTCCATTTGCGCACCTAGATCAAGATTAATGAGACTCGTCTTAATTTTAATTGCGAATCCAGAGGCGTACTTATACTTAAACATTCGTTTCAGAAAACGACAATAAAACTGCGACGGCGTTAGACATCCAATCCCGACATATTGAAGGGCCACGTGACGGATACAGCAGCGGTAAAGTTTCCTTCAATAGTCATCTGACCAACGGAATTGAAATTCCACCAGAATACCTCGAAGGTGCTCCTCTAGCAGTGGAGGAGAACGACTTAGTAGAACAGAAGGAAAAACTATCCGCGGATTCTAAGCTAGACGAGGACGATGCAGAAGAAATCACGAATAAGGACAATGAGGTGAGATGTTTAGTAATGTTTGCATTCCCAACTCCGCTGGAATTCGCCGGTGCGCACAAACACAGTGATAGTGCAGTCTACCTATTTTTGGCCCTATGTTAATTTTTCACTTCGGAGATACAGTGAACAAAAATATGTAAAAAATCTGAAATTTTCCGTAGGATTCAATAAACCAAAATACAAACAACTGGCACCTCCAGGTCCCGTAGTAAATTGGGCCCAAAGTTGTAGAACTATTAAAAACCGTTAAAAATCGCGTTTTTCTCGAAACGTTCATATCTTCGTGAAAACAAATCATATTTTCACGAAACTTGTTGAAAGTATAGCTCTCTACTAACTGAGAAATATGATTTTCAAAAAATTTTAAATTATTTATAAATTTTTGCAAAAAATGATTTTTTCGAAAAAATCACGTTGTTTTAAAATCTCTATAGCTCATACTTGCTCTAATATTTAGAGTCGATTTGGAGCTTAAAATTTTCTTGAAATGTTGTACTAACATTTTTATTTATCGCGCGCTTTTTAAATTGATCGTTAATGTGCGAAAAATCGCTTGAAAAATCGAGGTTTTTTTAAACAACAAAAAATCGATTTTTTTTTCAAGAAAAAAAGTTTTTTTTCCTATATTGTTAGCAGCATTGAATAGCTGGTATTTTTGTATAAATTTACGAAAAAAAATTTTTATCTACGACCCTTTGGAGTTTATAATTTTTTTTTTTTTTAAATCTAGTGTTGCTATATTTTAATATTAAGGGCTGAAATTTACAGAGTTTGTAGTTCAATACTTGTATTCTACATAAAAAAATACTACAATGATAGGTTCGCTCTCTATTCTTTGGAAATTTAATGGTGGGAAATTTATTCGGGATTTTTTCTAACAAAAAAATCGATTCTTTCTAGAAAAAAAATTTTTTTTTTCCTTTTTTGTTAGCAGCATTGAATAGCTGGTATTTTTCTTAAATTTACAAAAAAAAATTATCTACGACCCTTTGGAGCTGATTTTTTTTTTTTGAAAATGCGTGCATGAGCTATTTTTAAAAAACGTGATTTTTTCGAAAAAAATCTATTTTTGCAAAAAGTTAATAATATTTTTAAATTTCTTGAAAATGATCTTTTTCAGTTTCAAAAAACCGTTTTCGGCCATCTTTGGCCCCAATTTACTATGAGACCTGGAGGTGCCAGTTGTTTGTATTTTGGTTTATTGGATTCTACGGAAAACTTCAGATTTTTTACATATTTTTGTTTACTGTATCTCCACTTAAGGGTCCAAATCCGTAGGCAGACTGCACTATGAATCATATGTACATACTTGCCACTTTTTTATTACAATAATTGTTCAAGATCGATACCATGATTAATTATTTTTAAACATGCGTCTGTTCGTAATGAAATACATACATAACAAAAATACACAATTATAACAATAAATACTATAAACAGTCCCTATTTCAATACACTTAACATTAATCCCTCAATACGCGGCAACAATGAAACTCAAACTTTCTTTTTCCGTTTCATTTTTTAGTTCGTTCAATAGCTGAATTAATCTACATTAAATTATACAATTTGGGGGGGCTAATATTATTTGTTCAAGGTGTAATTCCAAATTTGAGGGGTTCCCTAGTGTCGGTGACGCCACTGGCACAAAAAAAGTGTTTAATTTGATATCTCGAGAACGGTGCATTACACAAAAAACTATTAAGGTCTCCGTAGTTTTCTTGTAAATTTAAAGACAACCATTTTATTCGAAACTTTCTCTTCAATATTTGTAACAAACAATACGTAACTTAATGTATATTCTCCTTTTTTGCGGTATTTTGACCGGATGATTTGACATATGTTTCAAGTTATAAGTTACGAAACTTAACAGATGAATTATTCACTTGTATCTTAAATTCACCCTGTATAACATACGAACATATGAGATGCATTTAACTCTTTTCGTAGACCAGAATATCCGATCATTATCGGTCCCTGTGCGGAGGAAAAAGACCAAGCTTAGCGGCCTATTTGGCAGGAGTTCCGGCGCCGAGAGCCTTCGCCGAAAAATTCTATATACTCAGCGACGGAAAATTATGCCTCGCCGCGTCCTTGGACAAGGCCATCTATTCGCATGGGGAGGAAATAAATGTGAACGTACAAATCCAAAACAACAGCAACAAAACCGTTAAAAGGATAAAGGTAAGATTTACGGCTGCCATAGACACAACGCAATTCTCGTATCACGTATCACTACTTGCAAAATTATCGCCGCAATCAACTTCATTTAATTTACTTGAAGAAGACTCGACGAAGGATAATTTTGTAAGGTATGTATTATTATGATCGAATTCGATATAATTGACATAACAATTATTATTATTATTAGTTTAACGCTAAAACTCTTATTTCAAAGTAATTTACTATTATTAAGATCGTAAATATTCCTTTGTTTGTCCTTGATATAATTTTATTACGTTGTAGTTTCCGTGAAATCTACTCGTCAGCAAGAACTGTTGCCATATTGACCGAGTCGGTCGGTAATCGACAAAAACGCTCGTTTAGATCAGCCGTAATTATTTAAACAAAAAAAATCTAAAACAGTATATGGCACACGTATTCGTTTATACAACTAAAACATCGAATGCGACGAGGATATACTAATTGTTTATGTTTGTGATGATATGTACTTATTCCTAAAGTTCATTCAATATGTATCTGTCATATAAGATACCGCGCAGTTGCCACATGTAATTCTCAAATTTCTCACTATTCAATTAAAATATCAAATTCCACAATACTATATTAAAGTTGTATATATTATTTATGAATGTCATAAATGAATTATTTTGCATACAATAATATATTATAGCCCAAGATGTTAGCCATTTTTACATTTATTTTTCGTCTACTTTAAATTATGGAAATTCCCTAAACATTTATTTTTATAGTTAAAAGCGGCAACGCCGCTCTACCGTAGACGGAATACTGGATAATCGAGCGGTGTATCTCTCTTTAACTTATTGGAATGACGCGCCGTCTGTGTTAGTTTGACAGTGCCTATGGACTCGGAACGTTCGGATCTCTTACAGTGGCGGGTTTGCGGGTATTGCGCTCATTTCTATAATATGCAACGGACATCCGCGTTGGTTGAGATATTCGCATATATATATATATATATATATATATATATATATATATATATATATATATATATATATATATATATATATATATATATATATATATATATATATATATATATATATATATATATAGTGCTGTTTAAATGTTATTGTGATACAATATAATACGGTTATTTTTATTATCTGAGCGGTGTAGGTAGGTGGTACCTCTGACGAAACAAAAAGGTCCTGTAACTACAAATAAATTAATTATTTATTTTTAGTACAGATACTTAGGTATTTATGTATTTTCAGAGGTACCTAAGTACCTCCTAGTGTTGGTAGGTAAATTTTAAGTCCCGTTTTTTAAATTGTTTTTATCCTGGAGCTTATACAAAAAGTCAAAACGGCGAAGCAAGACATTTACCTACCTATATATTATTTATATACCTACATATGTAGGTATACACGAGGGTCGAAATAAAAAAATGGCGGTTTGCAAAAATATGGCAAAAATAAGTTAGAAAAGCATGGCGGTTAGCAAAAATTTTTGTTCGTTTCGTATAAAACCTGAAAAACGCATATTTCCACCAGACCTCGCTTTATTTACAAGATAGGATAGGTATGTCAAAAAATGTAAGGAAAATATTATTTGACGGCAAAAATTTGTAGTGGGGGTTAGAGCAGAGCCGACTTGATCCGAAAAAAAAAGTTGATTTATGGGCTGCTCGAAGTAGGTACTGACGTGTATTGATGTAGGTAGGTACCTATTACATCCTCCACTTAAGACATTTCCCAAATAATTTTATCCTAAAAATATCCCAGTGCTTGAGGCCGCTAGGTTATAAATACGACATAAGTTCGGCGTTTTATTGGGATTTACGAAAATTGAAAACGCTCTCTGGTTTATTACATAAGTAGGTACCTATTGTTCACTGACTTTATTTTTATGTAGGTACTTACCATCCTAGATCACAAATTAATAATTTACATCAGTGGGCAAAATTAAAAATTCTATAGACTGTTTATAAAATTAAAACCGTGTACTTATCTAGCCACGAATGAAATGAAAATTTACAATGACGGTAAAATACCTCAAGGTCAGTTTCTAATTTTGATTGGCTGTAGAAAATGTGTGTATTGAAAATCGCTTTGCGATGAGAAGCTGGTAGGTAGGTATGTATTGCATTTGTAATTATTTTTAAAAATTCAGTCTCGGTTTAGTTATGGAGGTACCTATTAACAAACAAGCTCTGATCTTTGTCAAAGCATTGAGGCAAAGTAAATCGGCTTTGAGTGTTGAGGTTTCGGTAGGTTAGGTAGGTACCTACTTACACAATAAATATGACTGTATTTCAATTGCAGGTATATTTATTTTATTTTTCCGTTTTAAAGTTAATTTTTCACGCCTACTTTTGTACACGGCTGTTTTGTACATATTATTTTTGTTTCTTGCGGGAAATATGGCTACTAGCGAGGCACCCACTAAAAAATGGTAACGCGCTGAAAGCAATGTTACCAGCTGTGGTGTTGAAAATATGCATATAAAAACCTTCTACTTTCACCCCCCTAAGAAAAAAAATGTCTACCCCAATGAAAAACATTGTGTAGGTCAGGGTTGCCGGTCGTTCAACTACACATACATATTGTACGCCGTATACAATAAACTAACTGATCGATTTTTTCAAGGTATTCGTGGTTCAACACGTTGACGTTTGCATGTTTTCCAACGGCAAATTCAAAAACGTTGTCGCCATGCTGAACGCTAAAGACGACTGTCCCATCCACCACAGCGGCTCCTTAGAGAAAACGTACACTCTTATGCCCGTTAAGAGTTCAACCAAAAATTGGATAGCCTTAGAAGACTCTTACACGAAATCTGGAACAAGCTTGGCTTCCACAGTAACCTCAATGGTTGGTACGATTATATATTAGTCGATTTTTCCCAGTGTCTATTATTGTTACTCTGGTGTCACAGTTTCCGTTTCAGAAGAAAATTGATCCTGATCCCAGACAGCAGAGTAACGTCACTTGACGTCTCATTCACGTTGATTTGTAGTGTAACCGGTCATTCGTCAATTTTTCGTCAAAAAGAGACGTGTTTTCAACGTCTTCTTTTACACGTAATAGCGACGTCATCTAGAAAACGTCTAATATACGTCATTGCTGCTATTTATTTTAAAAAAATGGAAAAGTAGTATATAGAACTTTCATATGATGCAAAAAGTACACTCTCATTGCATAATATGTATTGTGAATTAATTTTTTGGAATAAAAACTGAATGATGTAAATCATTGGTTTCGAAAATTCAATATTTGGTTTTTAAGACTATTTATTATGCAGGTGTACTACTGTTTATACATTTGGAAGTTTATAGAATCTGTTTATTTATTAACTCAAAGCCTAACTTTCATCCACGCTCCCAATTACAAATTATACGACGAAAATCACATCATCTACACATTATCTAGATTGACGTGAAAATGACGTCTTTAGATGACGTCATTTCGACGAGTGATTTCGACGAGACGTATTGTCGTCATTTTTCCGTCGTTACAACGTTATTATATCGGTGATTTCGACGTAATAGGTCACGTAAATATCACGGGGAAATGACGTCGCTCTGCTGCCTGGGATCTCGTTAATGGTAAAATAGAATGTCACTAACAAAACATCAAACCATGCGGGATCTATCCGGAAATCGGGATCATTCCATAGTAACTAACTGTCCCTGTCAATTACATACTATAATACTCTTATCGTGCGTAGGTTCATAATCCTGACGATCGCAACGTATTCGCCATATACGTATCCTATTATGTCAAAGTGAAGCTCCTCGTGAGCCTAATGGGCGGAGAAGTTAACCTGAAGTTGCCTTTTACTCTCATGCACACCTGCACGGACTTCGAGCATGCCGAGACTTTGACGAGGGTGAAAGCAGACGTACAGCTGGAATTAAAATCGGTCGCTTTCCCGGACGCCATCAAACCGGAAAAGGACGGAACGTGAGACAAGGAGGAAAAGGTAGACACTTGAAACAATTATTATCTAACGCATATTATTGCACATTTACGAAATAATAAATACTTATAACGGTTGCCAGACCTTCTTCGTAATGGAAAATATACTGTTATTTAATGTTGACCTTTAAGTCCATGTGTGGATATAATGTTTATATATTTAAACATACCTAGTTAATACAATATTATGTTTCCTCAATATAACTTCCCTTGGTCTATTCGAATTACCTCCAGCTTTCCCGTACATAAACACAGTATCAGTTAGTTCTGCATTTGATGAAATCCATTGTCAATTAAATATCGATCGATACACTTAGTAACATGCACACACTTATATAACAATTAATACTAGAAACAGGCCCTATTCCAATACACTTAATATTAATCCCTCAATACGCGGCGACAATGAAATGCAAACTGTTTAAATGCACGCTCCCTATTTTGTTATATGCTTGCGTTTTAGGCATTATACAAGGTTGATGTATAATGATGAAAAGATTTAAAGATTCAAAGATTTACAGATTCAAAGATTTAAACATTCAAAAATTTAAAGTTTTAAAGATTTAAAGATTTATAGATTTAAATATTTAAAGATTTAGAGATATAAAGATTTAGAGATTTAAAGATTTAAAGGTTTAAAGATCAAAGATTAAAAGATTTACAGATTTAAAGATTTAAAGATTCAAAAATTTAAAGTTTTAAAGATTTATAGATTTAAAGATTTAAAGATTTGGAGATTTAAAGATTTAAAAAAATCAATAATGTTTTAAGCTTTGTTATATTTATTCTGATGTGTGAATTTATTATTCTCAGGTTGTAGTAGAAATAAATAAAGATGAGGTTGAGCCCCAGCTGCCCGATGAGATAATACCAGAGCCTAAGAAGGACGACGCTGTTGAAGTCTCACACGACCAACCTAAAAGAACTGTGACCAAATCAGCTTGCGAAAATTTTGATGAAATAGTAACGGTAAATAGAGAAGATGAAGCAACTAAACCGTATATTGTAAATGGAGGAAGAAATACTGAAGAGGAATGTAAACATAAAGGATTCAGTTTTCAAAGAGCGTGGTGTTGTTTACGAACTAGGCGCACTTCATAACATTAGTCCTTAGTGCACCGTCAGGATTCTTTCAAATATTTAGCAATTTACATAATTGATTACAAATGTGACTGACATTGTCTAGAAAATTCCGTGATTTTACCTTAGATATTTGTAAAATTTCTACACTGTATCAAACTACAAAATGTTAACTGAGATTATTTGAATATATCATGTAAATATTCGCTAAACACACTATACTTTTTGTAGTAGATATATTATTTATCTTCACAAGCCAATGTAAACATGAAATTATTGTATTTCTTTAGTGCAAGTATTATTATGTATGTCCCTAAAGTTAACAGAGCACGGTCAGCAGATCACAGGTTTCATAACGTCATAATTAAAGGCTAATTAGATGCTAATTAAGTGCGCAAACCGCGATTTAAATGCTTTTCAACTTTTTCCGGAAATTAGAGATCTGCTAACTTTAGATTAAGTTAGCAGATCGTAGCCGAAAATCGTAGTATACTCATCGGAATCATAGCATCTAATTAGTCTTTAATTATGATGTTATGAAACCTGTGACCTGCTGACCTTGTTATGCTAACTTTAGGGACATTTATTATGTGACGTTTGCAAGAGGCTAGGTGTCACACTGATGTGCAATGCATCATAACCTGTAATACACAATGAGAGTCAAGGTTTTTCACTAGAAAATGGTAAAAAATGGTCAAAAACACCAAACAAAATACTTACTGCATTAATAAATTACACTGGCGAATTTGTTTTATTTACAGTTTTGTAATACCCACGTACAAAGTCAAATAAACATATTTGCCTCTGAAAATGTTATTCACTACATCTCATAATTCAATTCAGAGTAGGTATAAACTACAGTTACTATATAGAAGACAATGGACGACAAATGCAACGAAACCCCGCCCATCCGCCATAACGCGTCAAATTCAAACATGTAACGCATCGCTTTAAAGTAAATTTTATAGAAAATAGAACATAAAAGACCCATGCAGCAGAGTGACGTCATTTTCCCGTGATATTTACGTGACCCATTACGTCGAAATCAGCGATATAATAACGTTGTAACGACGTAAAAACTACGACAATATGTCTCATCGAAATGACGTCATATAAAGACGTCATTTTCACGTCAATCTAGATAATGTATAGAAGACTTGTTTTTACTATTCTTTTCGTCGTATAACCAATGATTTACATTTTTCAGTTTTTATTCTCCGCAATAGGTACACGTTATGCGATAATACTTTTTGCATTATATTAAAGTTCTGTATACTACTCTTCCGTTTTTTTTTACATAATAGCCGCATATATGACGTACATTAGATGTTTCCTAGATGACGTCGCTAATACGTGTAAAAGAAGACGTTAAAAACACGTCTCCTATTGGGGGACGAATGACGGGTTACACTACAAATCAACGTGAATGAGACGTAATTTGATTTAAATTGCTCTCAATTTATATTGGTCTCAATGTGTACTTACAATGGTATGGACATTCTGCATAGCCTCGAACGATAAGTTTTTCCTTCAATGCCCCATCGCCGCTGGAAACCTTGATTAAAATATATTTGAACACTCCTGTGGGGTCAATATCTACATCTTTAACTTGAGAAAGTGCTGAAGACGCCATTCTTCTTATTTGTAAAATACCCCGTTGCATAAAATTCACCTGAAATAAATTCACGTCATTAACGTATTGCGATCAAGCCGACATCTCTATTATACAGGGTGAATACAATCGTAATACCCTAGTTGAGATTTACAGGTTCTGGCTGCGAAAAATCTGTCCTTAATGCTTAAGTATGCAATGTTTCACATTTTATAATTTTTCCCTAGTTCCATAATCGAAATTTTACTAATAGATGCTGCAACCAAAATGACACATAAAATACACCAGCAATATATACTGGGCTTCATAACTAAACTTGGTTTAAAATGTTAGGCCACAAATAGAGAATATCCAGAGATTGTATATATTATCTGTGGTATTATGTACTATCACAGCATGAATCATATGCTGTGGTAGTATATTACCCTTGACGATGACCTACACCCCATACTTAAAAAAGAGACTTTTGGTCAGGAAATGGTACATTGGTTTCTTCACCTTCCGTTAAATCGTTGAGTGACATATAATTTCTTCAATCACAGAATAACGAGATTCTATATTACATTTCTACACACTACACTAAACACTTTCTATCTATTAAGCACGAGCGTGTCGCAGGAGTATCGTATTGGCCGCAGACATCAATCATGGCATCTTGTAGCTGTCAGGTAATTTGAATGCTGCCATGTACACGTATTTTTATTATAGGGGTCAGTTGAGCAACCTTGTGACAAAATTCCTGTTACATAACAACCTAGAAATATTCTTGGTAAACCAACTGGTCCTCCTTAACAGACCCTTTACCATGTACACGTATTTTTATTATTTGGTCAGTCACCGACCCTGTGATAAAAGTAATTGAGTTTTAGGGCAAGGGAAATACAGTTGTGTCGTCTATATGAAGAGATTAGATAACATTTTTTTTCAATTGCAAATCTGTAAGCCAATAATATACTCTCAAATTAGACACAAATCGTACTCATTAGATAACTTCAAATCCATAAGGAATCAGTTTGAAAAACACGTTGTTCGTTTTTATCATAGTATAAATTCCGGTAAGTATGTATAAATGTGCAAATAAAGTACCTACCTAAACATCAGGCGTTTAAGTTCAAATCATCCGAAATTTTAATAATCTGGGTCACAGTTTGGTACGTTATGTTTCAATGAGACTATTATTATGGAATACATATTATTAGGATACACGTATTTGTAGCAAAATTATTGATACTCTGTATTTTTCGAAATTTATAGCAGCCTCTTCCAATGACATTGCAATGACCTGTATGATTCTGAATTCGCTATAATATACATAAGTATATTATATTATAAACATTTAAAAGAATAGTAATTTCAAAAGATAAGTTTATGCGGACTGGAAAGTAGGCATACAGAAAAGGTATAAGTAATTAGAAAGTGTCTGATATTAATTCGGCATTTCAAGTCTATTTAAATTGTAGTAAATTGAAATTGTTCACAAGTTTCTAGGTCTTGCCCTGGAAAACTCGTCTCCAACATTTAAGCACATGTAGTAAGATATCTTATTATAGCGCTAAAGTTTAAAGGATATATTTTAGTTTGTACCATTAATTTTTCATTATGATTTTTATAGGTTAAACCCTAAACTAAATATTTAATAGGTTAACTATTTGATCTTTCATTAAAGTATTGGGCAAGTATTAATTCGGAAATAAAATTAACACCCGAAAGACGTCCCATTCCCTTATAAATCCCATATACCTAAATTCGTATTTTATGGTCCGCGGTGACGTCCCAGCCCCCCCACTACGTCCAGTGAAGATATTCGCTCGTCCCGCAATCCTATTCCTCTATACAATCCTTGGTACTTGGTATTCCATCATGTGTTTTGTGGTTCGGGAACAGTAACTGAGAGTAGAGAGCACTGTACGAGTATTTTCATTGAAATCGATAATTTGTACACACAGACAACCCCCCACTATGTACTTAGTTATTCTACCGATCTTGGTTTGTAATTGCTTAGTTAATTGAAACTTCGATCTTATGGAAAATGAGACCTAACCTCAAAATCAAAATTTGTTTTTGTAATTTTTGTTAATATACCTAACTAAGCCTACCGACATTGGCACCTAATGATATAGTATTGCTCTTGAAACATGTTAATACGTGATGCAGAAACGATTTGGAACACTTTAAAAGGTGTAATATGTGTTTATAAACCGGCAAGGGTGTCGGTGCAAAGATTACGAACAATTCTAATAAGTAAAATATGTACAGGTTAGTATTTGTAAAACTCAGTTAATTCTCAATAGCAAAAGTTACTCACTTAAGGTATGTGGGTACTTCTGGAAACTCGAAACTTCGTCGATTTAACAAGCACCTTCACACAAACACCCCTTGATCACTTTTGCTCCTAAAATCCAAAATAACCTAACAAAATTAAAATTATCGCGCGTGCGCTTTAGTAAACTCGACTTTTATATTTTAATATTTTTTTTTAATTCCAGATTTAAATGAAATGGAAGTGAGGCCTCCATCAGATTATGTGGCAATTGAAGGGAATCCTACTAAAAATTTGTGTGTGTCACTTCGTCAAAATTTTGCTGATCACCCTTTAGTAACGGGCCCCAGATATCAAGAAATGGACTTACCGTTAAGCTGGTCGAATTATCTGGGATGGAACACAAGTGGAGTGCTAAGTAAGTACTCTAATATTTATCAATATATTCATATTTAATAGAGCTTGTGAGAATTATTTGGTATTGCGGCAATTTGGTTTAACGATATACTTGCTCATCGTTTTATGCATACTCTATTTAATGTATGACCTTTTCCTTAGATGAAAGCTTTAAAATATGTTAAGCAGCACCTTTTTTTAGTTTCATTTAACCTGCAAGTGTTCGCACCTCAAAATGTAGCGTCAGGCGTTTCGCACTTGCAATCTGAAGGTTTATAATATATACAGGGTGGGCAATAGTGCGTTGAACTTTAATATCTTGAGTTCTATGAGAGCAATATTTTTTTTTTTAAAATGCAAGTAAACTAAATAAAAAAGTCTAACTGGAAATTATTTTCGAACATACAGGGTGAGCCAAGAAAAAATTACAGGAGCATGTGACTTCTTTTTAAATGGAATGCTATGTATATCATATATCAGTACATTTTTTGAAGTAACTTTCTAGTCCCCTTTCACTCCCATATTATTATTGAGTTCCACTTGGATGTAATGAATTTTTTTGTTGGAAGAATGCAATATTAAAAAAATCACTACAGTCACAATTATGGGTTTTTAGAAAAACTTATGCGAATAAATGTTACGAGACATCTATTTAATGTTACTGAATTATTTTCATTTCCTAAAAATGTACAGGGTGGCCGAAAAATATTTTTCAATTAAGAACTTTTTAAATTGAATTTTCTCAACTTTTTCAAATGGACCGCCCTGTATATTTTTCAACGATGTGATGTAGAAATGAAAAACGAACATTATAAGTAAGTACTTCCCTATGACTAATTGCAACCATTTTCGTTTTATAAATAAATAAGTGTCAAATTCAAAAAGTATAAGTATAGTTTGGTATAAATTGTCGTGTAATTTGTATTGAATTTAAAATACCTACTTGGAATTTTACAATACCCAAGCAGCACGGTGACGTCATTATTACGTTCTTTTAAGGTGATGTTAGGTCTGAGATGTCAAGTAACCAATATGAAGCCGAACTTATGACGTCATTTGTATGTCGTCTTTAAAACGTCACTTTTTTTCTCGTCATTCCGACGTACCTTTTTAATCTAATGTTACTAATCCTTAAGACGTCATGACCTTAACGTCAACTTAACGTCATATTTTGTACAGTAGGAAATTGTCAGACAAAGACGCAAACAATAAAACATAAAACTCTATTTCAGGCAGCGCTGCCAGATGTAGCATTATTTTCGAAATTTATGAAAATATAATAGATACTACATTTTTACGTATTTCTTAACTATAAAACACACAATTTGCTATTTGTCTTATGTGCTATAAATATCCATTTGACAACGCATCGCTGGGGCACGGGACTAAAATTAACCGATAGAATGGCTATGCGCTCTCGATAAAATGAAAATGGTTGTTGGAGGCGTATTATTGTTTTCGTGTTTTTTGTAGTTTTTACTGTTTTCCCTGCATGTATTTTGGAAATGACGTCAGTTAACGACGTCATTTAAACGTCATTTGGCTGTGACTTTTTCTCGTCACTTTGACGTCTCTTTTGTAGTTCTTTTAACGTATTTATGTCCTAAAAACTGACGAAATAAATACGTCATAAATAACCATGCTGCCTGGGTATGAATAGTAATAAAGCGGAACTTGTAGACATAACTTTCATTTTTACTTTTATGTCTATATAAGTTAAGGCAATTTATTTCATGTTTATAATTTATTCCACTTTAGTTTTTGGGGCGAGAGGTGGCACTATGACAGCCAAATATATTAGGGAAAATCTTCCCACGCGAGCATATAGGGTTAAAGGTGTCCTTGGACAGATGACCGAAAACGGCTTTAAGGACGGCAAAGTTATAGAGAGGTCCACTTGGAAATTTATTAAACAATATCATATCGATAGATTGCTGGCTTCTATGCAGGCGTCGCATCAAAAGAAAATGTTTGAGTAAGTTTTTATTTTTAGTATGCCTAGGTGCACTACCCAGGGCCGTAGCGGGGCAGCTAGGACGGAATTTCAGGCCGAGCATCGGCAATTGGAAGCAGGGCATAACATTTTCAAAATTCCGCCGGGGTCGCCGTCTTTTACATGGCCGTAAAAAAGATTTAAAAATCGTATAGGTACATATTTTGTTAAGAGAATAATTACGTTTAAACTAAAATCATACTGTAAGTCAAAAAAGTGAAGGGAGATTTAGGAAAAAAGTTTACCAAGGTTTTTTTTTGGTTTTAATATGGTAACTAATATTGACAAAATTTGAGAAAACTAACTCTAAGCAATTTTAGCTCTCTCTCTCTCTCCCCCCTTCTCTCTCCCCCCCCTCTCTCTCCCTCCCCCGCCCCCTCTCTCTCTCCCCCTCCCCTCTCTCTCTCCCCCTCTATCTCACCCTCTCTCTATTTTCTCTCTCTCCTTCTCTCTTTTCTCTCTCTCTCTCCCTCTCTCTTTTCTCTCTCCCTCTCTCTCTCTCTTTCTTTTCTCTCTCTCTTTGTTTGCTCTCTCTCTCTTTCTTTTCTCTCTCCCTCCCATCTCTCTTGTCTCTCTCTATCTCATCTCTCTTGTCTCTCTCTATCTCTCTCTTTTCGAAAATTTTAGGCAGGTGATTGCATATAAAAAGGTCAGGCATTGCCCCCAAATACCCCCCCCCTAAGCTACGGCCCTGCTGCTAGGTTGTTATACTATAACGATTTTATTCTATTTAAAAGTCGATACCCATCTAATAATTTTTCAGAATGTGCGGAGTCGACATGCAATCCCAGTTAGCGTATGAGTTGGCCATTAAGGGGCCGATCCGACCTGCAAATAGTAAAATACCGATTATTTATGGATTGAAATGTATAGAATTTGAACCGCCACATTTTACAATAGGTAAGATAGATCAGTTGCAGAAGGTTGGTAGGTAATTCGTATTTAACAGGGCGACGTTATCCCACGAAGGAACGGCCGCGTGGCTGCGCCGCATGTGGAAACATTGTCCTGCATTAATTTAGTGTCCGACCGATACCGATATACATTTCGGTTATCGGCGATCAGATCGGCCAAAAATGCCGATATTTTATCAAAATAATTTGATAAAAATTGTATAATACTTGACACAAACAGTGTTTATTAAAAGAAAAACTTATAAAAAGTACAACAAACTACAATTATCAGAACCATAAAAAAGAAAAAACAATACCCTCTAACATGAAAAATAAAAAAACAAACAGAATGTAGATAATAATTTTAATAGTTGTTATCTACATAGCTTAATAATTTAAAAAAATAACCAAAAACATATTAGTGATTCAGTCGCCAGGGGCGGATCCAGGGGGGGGCGACTGAAATACCTGACACAAAGAAACAAGAGAAAAAGAACATCAAGAAATTTCCGAGACAGCAGCAAAAAAAAACAAAAATAATTTCAGTGTATAAAAAGGAAACTTGACTTTGTTTTGTAGTTTTTATATAGGAACATTTCTTTTATTTTGTTTTATTTTTCATAGTTTTGAAAAAACTATGGTACCCAAGAATATTTTGTTTCTGTTACCTTTTTAATTTTTTTAGAAATTAACCCTTTTTTAAGTTTGATTAAGTTTAAGTTTGATTTCTTAATTTTTTTTAAAATAAGTTTCATTTTGGCGTTTTCTTTGCATGTTTTTTAATAAACATATATCTCCATGAAATATTTTGTATTTGCGGCCCCCTGGGATAAATTTCTGGATCCGCCCCTGTCATCAGCGACTGACAGGGCTAATGGAAATCGTGATTTAAAACAAATCAGGGATTTTGTTAAATCATGTTTTTTTCTGGTATGATAAATCATGATCGGTGATTTTTTTTTTAAATCTTGATTTTTTTAAAATCATTTTAATAGTTTTTATTAACATATACCTATTTTTCAACT
This sequence comes from Tetropium fuscum, assembly GCA_964058915.1. NCBI lineage: Eukaryota > Metazoa > Arthropoda > Insecta > Coleoptera > Cerambycidae > Tetropium > Tetropium fuscum. The sequence goes on along the minus strand of CAXKVY010000496.1, from coordinate 322,747 downwards.
GCTTGTATCTTGTTTCGCCAAGCAAACAAATATTGTTAAAAAATTGCTTGCTGTTGATGTAAAACCGCAATTTTTGTTTTAGAAGTCCAATGTGTGAATGAATACGAAACTTATCTACTCAGTTTAATTCAGGAAATAGGGGTGAAGCTTCACTCCACCGCCCATTGCGAGGCGGTACAGTGCATTAGACATAGTTACTTTACCTTGGATCATGCCCTATTAATGAAGCACTGGGATCTGCAAAATATTCTCACAAATTTAGAAGAGTGTAATAAAATTTTAAGTGAAAACGATAACATGACGAGACAAGATGTAGCTTTAAGATAATATAAAATGTAGGTACCTACTGATAAAATAAATAATAGCAGATGTTTTTTTGTAGTATAATCTATTTCTATTTTTATTTATACCACAAATACAACACATACAAAGTACAACATTGAGTTTTAATTCAGGTTTTGGTAAAGGTTTTTGGTAACCTGTAAACACAAGAGTCCGGACTAATTAAAATTAAAAAAAAACCTAAATAGTACAGTAAAAGTAGACGTTCTCTAGGTGGTGCTCACAAATAATTCCTGGCAAGCTGATTTTGCAGGGTCAATGGAGGCGTAAGGTCCGGCCGGCGCCCAGCCCTCAATAGCCACGATGCCTGCTGCACATGGATGTTTGGGTTGATCCGGGCATGGGGATTATGCAGGATGCCATGTATTAATAATTGTTAAATACATCTTTTGATTGATGGATTGATTGAATTGATTGGTTGAATACTCTCCCAAGTATTCAACCAAAAAATCACGCTCCACACCTCTTGTAGGGTGTCGCAATAGGGGTGGTTTCTTTTTTTAAATTTTTTGAAATTTTATTTTTCAAACTTGTACCAACTAAGAATGGACGCCGCCGGCTGTCTCAGATCTCAGAAACTACTTATCAAAACATACTAATGAGTAAATTGACCAGGAAAAATCGCTGGAAAATCATTTTCAAAATCGAAAAATGGCCGCTAGAGGGCGCAATTGTGATGGCCGATCAGAAAACGGGCCTTTTCTCAAAAATATGCACGTGAAGACACATAATAACAACAATAAGTAGTGGGGGAAGGTTAAACTTACTTTTCTCAAGATAAGGATGACTCTGGTTTGGGTAAACGGAATTAAACAAAATGAGGCTCGTCTAAAAGAGTTGTTCTTCCTTACTAATCTGCAATATAAACTTTGCCTCAATAGATTTTGCCGTGGTAGCTACAGGGCGCCGTTTGACATCGTAACAGTCGTTTCGCGTTTGCATAAAAATTTTAAACGGCAAGCTATAGCTATTTTTACATAGTTCCACATAATAGAGCACAAAATTTCCACTTCCAACATTCTATATTCCCTCTAGCAGGAGGTATTAAAGTTCGTTCAATATGTATGTCTAGTTGACTGACCGCATATAAGATACCGCGCAGTTGCTACATGTAATTCTCAAATTTCTCAGTATTCAATTAAAATATCTAATTCCACAATGCTATATTAAAGTTGTATATATTATTTATGAATGTTATTAAATAATAATTGTGCACACAATAATATAACTTAGAAGTTCGCCGACAGGTTCACTTTTTAAAAAATTATAAATTTTCGATAAATTACAATCTTTTAATTTAGCATGAGTTTACAATGCAATGGTTATGTACAGAATGGCTAACAATAGAAGTGAAATTAAAATAGTAACTTTTACAGTGTAAGCAGAAATGATGATAAGAGTATGAGCTGGGTGCGTTTCCTGTTAACTATGCAGAATGTCTGTGGGCTGCATTCTATAACTTATATTATAGGCCAAGATGTTACGTTTTTACATTTATTTTCGTCTACTTTAAATATGGCAATTACGTAAACATCTATTGTTATAGTTAAAAGCGGCTATGCCGCTCTATTCTTCTACGTGAACTCGAGTATATCTCTTTTCAACTTATTGAAATGACGCGCCGTCTGTGTTTAATGAATGGAGTAGCAAATGTTCCCCTCTCTTACATAGGCGGATCCATGGGTTATACGCGTCACTACGCGTTATTAGTAGGTAATACAGTCATATTTATTGTATAAGTAGGTATACACAATAAATATGACTGTATTTCAATTGAAAGTATATTTATTTTATATTTCCGTTTTAAAGTTTATTTTTCTAGACTACTTTGCTGTTTTGTACAGGGTAAGTCTCTTAAGATTGACACCCCCCTTATCTCACTTATCCTTTGCCGATTTAACTCATTCAAAAAAGGAGTGGACGCGGTTTTTGATGAATTTTTATAATCTGAGCACGGATATTAAAAATCTCGTAAGATATACAGGGTGGAAAATAAAACATGATTTTTTTAAATGGAACACTCCGTATATTTTTATACCAAAATAATGTCCTTAATTTTCTGAGTAAAAAAATATCTAATTGTTATATAATCACTCCACCTGTTCGTGAGATATTACTAAAAACTTATCACATTACGGGTGTCAATTATAATACAAAAAACATATCAAGATACCTCTGGAAACAATGCCATTTATTGAGATAATAAATAAATAATATATAGGTGACAATAACAGTAACGAGTAATAACAATAAACAACATAAGCCCAATAAAAACAAATAAAAGTCAATATTAATACAGTAACACAATTTTATTTATTTACACGTAACGTAATTAAATATTTTCCACGTAACCACCACCATTCTGAATATACATTTGGCATCGCTTTATAAAATTGCTTCTCACCCTTTGAAATATATCACCATTTTGGTTTAATTCCTCAATTTTTACACGTATGCATTCTTTTAACTCATTCATATTATTAAAAACTCCAGTTTCGTATATATCTTGTTTTATCGTACCCCAGAGAAAAAAATCCATAGGTGTTAAGTCCGGACTTTTAGCGGGCCAATGTATAACTCCGTGCCTTCCTATCCAAATAGGATATTTTCTGTTTAGGTATTCGGTGACGTTCCTTGCAGAGTGTGGTGGTGCTCCATCCTGCTGCCAAATAACAGATCTGTTGTCCACCAAATTAATATTATCTAAATAATTTTCAACTGGATGTTGAAGAATATCCACATAACGTTGTGCATTTAAGGGCCCATTTATAAATACAGGACCTACAATAGCATCCTTGTGGATGCCACACCACACGTTTACAGTTTGGTATCCTTTTTTTTTTATTTTTTTTACAATATGTGGATTTTCTGCTGCCCAGTAATGTGCATTTCTTCTGTTAAAAATTCCCGCAGTAGAAAAACTGCTTTCGTCAGTCCAAAAACATGACTTAGAAACTCATCATCTTCCTCTATTCTATCAAGTATGTCTCTGCAGAAGGTTAACCTGACTTGAAGGTTGTTGTCGTCTAAATATTGAACGGGCAAAATACTATATGGTTTGAAATTATGGCGATGTAATATTCTTATCACACTTCTTTGTGATATATCCGATTCTATTGCTGCGGCATAGGATGATTTGGATGGATTTTCAGCAAAATATAATAACGCGTTGAGTTCTGTGTCTTCTCCTGTTGTTGTTCTTCGCCTTTCCCTTTTCTTGTCTCTCAGAGATTCGGTATTCCTAAACTTTGCATAAATGTTTTTAAAACTATTTTTGGAAGGAGGTAGCCTTTCTCGAAATAACCTAACATACTGCCTCGGAGCAAGAGACTTATTCTTGTTGCACTGAATATAAATTTCAAGTAACTCTTTTCGCTCTTCCAATGAATATACCATTTTCAAAATAACTTGCTTCTTTACGAACACTACGTATTTTTTACGCTAATATCTAAGAGAGTGAACTACTATCTCACAAAAAACTTGATGACATCTGTCAACAAATAAACAATGCAAATATGCATTGTTTCCAGAGGTATCTTGATGTTCTTATTTTATAATTGACACCCGTAATGTGATAAGTTTTTAGTAATATCTCACGAACAGGTGGAGTGATTATATAACAATTACACATTTTTGGATTCAGAAAATTAAGTACATTATTTTGGTCAAAAAATATACGGGGTGTTCCATTTAAAAAAATCATGTTTTATTTTCCACCCTGTATATTTTACGAGATTTTTAATATCTGTTCTCAGATTATAAAAATTCATCACAAACCGTGTCTACTCCTTTTTTGAATAAGTTAAATCGGCAAAGGATAAGTGAGATAAGGGGGGTGTCAATCTTAAGAGACTTACCCGGTACATATTTATTTTTGTTTCTTGTTGGAAATATGACTACTGGCGAACCACCCACTAAAAAATGGTAACGCGCTGAAAGCAATACTTCATGAGTGATGTGGAAATTTGCATTCAATATCAGCTGTGGTGTTGAAAATATGCATATAAAAACCTTCTACTTTAACCCCCCTAAGAAAACAAAATCTCTACGCCAATGAAAAACATTGTGTAGGTCAGGGTTGCCGGTCGTTCAACTACACATACATATTGTAATATGTACATAATTTCAACTGAATTTTTTGACGTGTCAGTGTTAACCGTTACCATAGCCTCCTTGTTGAATATCAAACTTAATAACACCGTTTCATCTAAAATGTCGCATCTTCGTTGCTGAAGGGGCTAGAGCGGTGATTCAAAAAAGAGAATATTGAAAAGAATGGTAAACACTGTGACCAACCTAAGAATTGAATACAAATAAAATTTCACTCCACAGCGATATTCAAATTTCGTGTCAAAATCATAATCGGTTTTCAAAGGCTGTACGTGTACGTATTAAAAAATACATTTTTTTATGGAAAGCCAATTACAAGATAGTTATCCGCAAGAATCGCCCTTTGAAACAAAAAAAAATTATGAAAATCGATAGGCTGGTTTAAAAGTTATTGAACATCAAATTTGGGACAAAATCTAGGTGCGCCACTTTTTATGTCCATCGGTGTATTTTGATTTAAAGAGTGCATTAAATTCTTTGTTTCACAATAAGTGGTCTTTAAGAACTTTTAGTTTATCTTAAGGTTACTTTAAATCCGATGTCGCTTTATTGAACATATTAAAGCATTTTTAAAACCTAAATAAATAGAAACTGTCTTAAAATTGTTACTTGGGCAATTTGGTCAATGGCGTCCTAAATTTTCAAACTGTCGTCCATCCAAAATATCGTCCATATATGATATCTTGGTAAATATGTTGAATATTTCCGTATCAGATGGAATGAATGGCAAGGACGCTATTGCATAATATTTAGTTTAGCGTATGGTTTAAATGTCCATCACTGAACATGGTTCATGGCATCATCAGTTACGTAGAAAAGCTAGTGTAGGTATATCTATATACATAAGACATGAATACTAACTACCCATATTTGCATGTGCAACATCTTACTATTGAATGTTAAACCGTACTTTCACCCAAGGTGGTATTAGGAACTATACCTACCTACGTATACATACAATGTTGATGTAGGTATCATCACAGAATAAATAATTAATTACTACTTATCAACTGAGGCATGTATAATGTATATGCCTACACATTAGATAAATGGAAACTTGTTAATTTGCATCCAGTGCAGTATTTTTATATTATTTAAGGCGGAGATTTTATATATATATTTTTACCGCCTAACAGAGGTTCATAAAAGCACACATATCACTAGGACAAATGGCATAATCGCATATTATTATATATCAACGTATTCACAATGGTTCCCGCTATCGCATGCGATAATTTTCAATGCCCTTAAGTACAGAAGAATAATATAAATAAATGCTAGAGTACCTCAATTTTAACCCTACTGTTGGTGTATCAATATGTCGCATTTACGACGGAACTAAGCTAGGCACAATAACAAAAATTAGGGACGGGATAGCCAAAACATTTGGGAACACTTCTGTTTAACTTTCAGATTAATATTTATTGATAATTCTCCACGGTGTGTGCTAACGTAAAATCTAACATATTCTCGATGTTTAAACTTGTGAAAATACGAACTTAGGCGAAGGGGCCGTGGGGTGCAGGGACCGTATTTTAATAACGATTTTCGACGGCAGATGAAGCCACTGAAATGTTTTAATATCATCAGTTTTTACTGTCTGCTATTTGCTAGAGAGTACACATATATTATTCTCGATTTATATCAAAGGCATGAAGATTTTTTTAGTCAATCAAATTTATTACGAAAACTTTAAATCTATTACGAATTAGCAGCGCCACCTAGTACGAAAAAAAGAGATCTGAGAAATAATTAGTGTGTCGCGTCGTGTCAATAATTAGTTTTTTTAGGTTCTTTTATAGTGTGTTATCTTGATTAAGCAACTGATTAGTGATTAGTGTTAGAGTGGAGACTAGACACATAATATAGATCTATTTTAAAAATAAAAATGCAGGGTGAATGTGAATGTGATGACAGTGAAAATTGTGTACAACAACTAAAAACAGTTCCGTTTAGCTCCAGAACGTTTGACAGCAAACATGCCATTAGCGCGGCGGGCCGGCCTACACCTTCCCTAAAAATTGTACAACAAAAGAAAAACTGCAATAGGTATTTTAGCAATAAGTTTTATGACAATTACAATTGGCTTGCAGGCTGCAAACATATTAATAAGATGTTCTGTTGGGCATGTCTATTGTTTTCGAAAGAAAAGAATGTGTGGACTCATGCCGGTTACGCAGATCTAAATAATTTTACAAATTGTAAAGATATGAATGTTTACCTTTATTTTTATTTATTTCTTTTTGTTTACTTCTCCGTGGATCATTACAATGCAATTCATTTGACAGAGTTATTTCTCGGGAAACCAGCGGACCAGGCCACAATCCATGAAAACAAAATATACAATTACTGTTCTGTTGACATATATAATATACAAGTGTACTCACCGGGGTTCCTCTGCCCCCGAACCAGCACTCAGTACACCCTCCAGTAAAACGGCCAATACTATTCTCAGTCATATCATTAATATCTATTACTTATCTACTTGACTGGGTGTTATTCTCTATCAAACTTAATAAATTCCCAATGCTTCAGCGACTAGCTAGTGCCATCCTAAAAATAAGTAGAGGCTTCCCCGGATACACAATTGCCGCTAAACAAAAGGTATCCCAACGACAAGGTAACACCTTATCGCGTCATTCGAGTCGCAAACAAGATAACCCTAAACTCGTAAGACCAGCCACTCGAAGGCACGGCGCCCAAGACTAACGTCTAAGAGTTTCCTTTATAATCACGCCCAACTCTATTCCCTATTTTTAAATAAGGTCAGGGCAGTCGAACAGTAATCACTCGTGTCGACACACACACACACTGACTGACTGACTGTGTCGTTTCTCGCCTGCAGCTGCAATGTGAGCATTATACAAGAAAATATGAGAAGTAACTAAACATACATTCATTACGTTTTTATTGATAGAAGTATTAAATATTTTATTATTATTATTATTATTGTGTATTTTATAACAAATAATACTTTATATAAGATACGCGTTACAAAATGCTGCAAAAAAACATGATCAATCCGAGAATCATTTAAGATCTGCCCTTTATTTATGTAACTTTGGACAACATAGGATAGAAGTGAGCCTTTCTCGTCAATTTAAAGAGGAAATAGAGCGGCATAATTCTAGAGTAGATAGAAATCGTAACCTAATGCGTAGACTTATTGATATAACTTGCTTTTTGGGAAAGCAGGAACTGCCATGTAAAGATACAAATCTATGTTAAGACACCTGAAGATGGAAGGTCAAATACGAACTGGAAACAGGCAACGTACATATAACATATAATAGAATCACTTCCCCCGAGTTCCATGCAATTTTGTAGATCAAAGTGATGCCGACAGCCGCTGAGAATAGAGCACGTGTTTACCTCGGAATTTACAGCTCAAATGATTTGTCTCATTAAATCACAATTATTCACAATCACATCACATTAATTCACAAGTTTAAACATCGAGAATATGTTAGATTTTACGTTAGCACACACCGTGGAGAATTATCAATAAATATTAATCTGAAAGTTAAACAGAAGTGTTCCCAAATGTTTTGGCTATCCCGTCCCTAATTTTTGTTATTGTGCCTAGCCTAGTTCCGTCGTAAATGCGACATATTGATACACCAACAGTAGGGTTACAATTGAGGTACTTTAGCATTTATTTATATTATTCTCCTGTACTTATGGGCATTGAAAATTATCGCATGCTATAGCGGGAACCATTGTGAATACGTTGATATATGTAAGGGCCTAAGAAATGTTTACACTAGAAAGCGCGATATGCCCATCGACTCCGACGTGGTAACATAAACAAACGTAGAGCGGTGCGGTCATAATTTGTTAAAATGCAGACGTTAGGTAAATATTTCGTTCGTCTTAGGGCACGAACTCATTTGATAATTAGACGTTTCAGTGAACAGTGCATAATTGTGTTTCGTTAGTTTTATTAATAAATAATTAGTGGACTTAATGACATTAAATAATTGTGTGTAGTTACCAAGTTATATCTACAAGTTGAGGTGAGTTATTCACTGAGTACTCTTGCATGTTTATTGTTTCTATTTACTGGATTGAATGAGATATACTGGGTGATACCTTTAAAATGGACCTATGGTAAAATGAAATACATGACATTGTATATGTATGTCGTGAGGTGAGTTATTCACTGAGTACTCTTGCATGTTTATTGTTTCTATTTACTGGATTGAATGAGATATACTGGGTGATACCTTTAAAATGGACCTATGGTAAAATGAAATAGATGACGTTGTATATGTATGTCGTTTTAGTAAGTTAACAAGGCTATCTAGCACTGAGGTGCGTTTTTATGAAGTGATTGCTCCCATAACTGTTAGCTGCGTGTGACACAGTGAATGTGAGTTGATCATGGCCGTTAGCTGCGGTGACACGGTCTGACTGTTAGCTGCGGTGACACAGTCATTGTTTTTGGAGGTGGGCCAAATGTCCCCTCTTGCAGAGGTAGTCGCTGTGGCAAAGGTAACAGCAGTTAACTAACTAACCTTTTATTTGTGTACATTGGCTGCGGTCAATGTGATATTATTGTTATCAATGTGATGTTGTTATTGTGTTGGACAATGATTAAAGGTCTCACTCATGTATCACTTTGTGTGGTTACTATTGTTAGTCAATGTGTATGTTTGGGTACTCATGTTGTCTATATCTTTTGGCTAAGGTTTTGGACGACGCACGTATATTAAGGCCGGTGCTTGGTGACCGCGTTATCCTGGCGTCCAACCTCAAAGTGAGTGACATTATTATTATTTATTTATGATGTTAGTTATTAATTAATTTGAGTTTTCCCACAATAAATCATAAATAAATAAATTAACAAAAGGATACCCTAACATATATAATAATAAAATAATAATAATAATAAATTATGACATTTGTCCTAGTGATATGTGTGCTTTTATGAACCTCTGTTAGGCGGTAAAAATATACATATAAAATCCCCGCCTTAAAGCGCCTTGTCGTAGAAGGACTGTATAAAATGTATCACAGACGGGGTTAAGATTAATTTCACAGGGTTCAAGTGCTTCAGTTCCAGCTAGGATAATATATATCCATCCCCACAATTATTTGTTATGATTGTGTTATGATTGATGGTCAACCGCAAGAGATAAAAATATGTGAAAGTCTAACGTTATATAAGAGGTACCTATGCCGATACAAATTCTCAACTAAATCCAACTCAAGTTCAGTGTTATAGGTATCTGACAGATATATACCTACCGACACCGACGTAACACCGGCTCTAACACACCCTTCCACTCTAACCTCAACGGATTGAATTACCTTCACTTAGAAAACCGATCAATCCAAAAATTGTAAATTGCAACAACGTACCGTTTGTATCTCGACGAGCGTGAAAGTGTCCGTAGCCCAGCCCTGCCTTGCAAATGAGACAAGAATTCTAGTTTGTAGTTTGTACAGTGGGGTGCGGCCTTATATAAAACAGATTGCATAAATGAGCCCCATTTGTGTATTGTGATTTGCTGTGAGTTATTGGAATAATATTGGTTTTGAAGATTTTAGTACCACCGATTAGGTACCGCGTTTTAAATATGGGGACGCGATGTTTGATTACGTGCGTTTTTGTTGCGGTAAGTAGGTAATAGGAGTAGGGCCTATAGTCAGTATAGTGCATCATAGTATAGTGCCTATCGTAGTGATTTGTGCATCATATCAGATTATAAATTATGTGTTCTTATTTATAGTGGAGTAAAAACGGTAGAAATATGTTACGAAAAAAATTTTAAAGGTGTAAATAACCATGGGCGCCGCCAGAAGCAAAATCAGGGGGGGCAGCAAGGGTGAATTTAGAAAAAAGTGCCGCAGGCGAAAATTTTTAAATTTTTCAAGGTCACGCGGTTTCCTGGCACTTTATTGAAATATTTATTTATACACGAATATAGACTAGAAATTTTGAAATTGAATATACGTTTTTAAAATAATAATAATCTCGATAACAATATTATTTTTTTTAAAACACGATTTACGATGGATAAAGGTGGTGTAGATAGCTATCTAACAAAAAATACATCTGGAAAATTATGTAAATTGATGCACACTCATGACGGATCAAATTTGAAATATTCGCATAATTTTCTTGTTAAGCTTAATACCTAATAAGTATAATAACCATAATGTGATTACCTTGGTGTTACCTCGGTTACCTCGGATGAAAATTTAATTTCACCAAATCCGCCCCCCCCCTTGCCGGCGCCCATGTAGATAACCACATGAAACCTATACAAGAACATGGGTGAGGTCCTTGTGTAAAATTTTTTGGGGAATCAGACATATTTTAGCCGGAAAAATGTCAAGGATTTGACAAAATGTTATATTTGTGTTTTTTTACACGTACCACACGATAACTTCGAAACTAATGGTCAACATAAGTATGAGGTTTTTCTTAATAGTGCAATCTGCCTACGGACTTGGACCCTTAAATGGAGATACAGTAAAACAAAGATATGTAAAAAATCTGAAATTTTCAGTAGAATTCAATAAAACAAAATACAAACAAAATTTTTTTAAATTTTCTTCATTTATTGCCCTTTAATTTGTGCAATAAATTAAATTTAAATTGATTGCGTTTTAAATTGATCGTTAATATGCGAAAATCGGTTGAAAAATCGGGGTTTTTTAACAAAAAATTGTTTTCTTTTCTTTTTTTGTTAACAATTGAAAAGCTGGTTGTTGGTCAGAGGTGAAGACGCGAGATTTCCTTGGATATTTTGACGCATGCGCTGTTTCATGCACGTATATGTTTTGGCGCGACAGTGGCGTTTCATTGTGCCTTATGCACGGTTGATTCGTGATATAAATTAATTATAATATTGTGTTATACGCGAGTGTTTAATGTTTTTATGCGATGGAGGCGACGAATGCGAGTAGTAGTGGTTCTAAAGCCAATAATTCCAATCATAAGCGACCGATTTTGACAGGAGGAGAACTGAAAATGATCAAAAATGTATACGAAGGAATATTCTTAAGATAATTAAAAGAACCCATCACAAGTACACTTAAAAACAATGTTAATAACTTGGAGATTTTATTTAATTTTTTTTTATTCTGCTCCCTCTAAAATGATACGCCTATGGAATTTCGTTCCCTTCGCACCTCATCTCCCTGAGCCGTCCATATGCTGGTGATGAATCGCTCCACACTATTTTGGCACCAGGGTATAAATATAGTCCATTTCGTTCTGTAAAGGACGATACCGAGCTGATTAAAATCGGATAATAAATAAAAAAGTTAAGCGCGAACGTAAAAAGCGTCGATATAAACTATTACAAATAATGTTATAAACACGATGATTTTGAATAATACCTATTATAATAAAGCTCATACTATAGACATGCCTCAATAATCAGATTTTAACGGATACCTACAAAAAAAATTGTTAACACGTGTAGGTATATTTTCTAAACTCTGGTTTATTTTACGTCACGATTTATAATTCCATTGCATTTCCCTTTTCTTACCATATTTTTTACTTCCGTTCACTTTAGCAATTTCTAGGCATTGTAATTTATATAATTTAATATTTACATAAAGGTATAACTAACTTTTTATTCAATCCGCTTTATGTAAACATATTAGGTGCGAATATGTATTTGTGGGATAATATTAGAAAGCGCAATTGATATTAATTTCATGTACCTACCTATAACATAAGTATTACAAGAAGCAAAGGCTATAAAAAGTTTAGACCGATAAATCACAGTACCTAATACAAGGCAGTAATTTTTGTAAAGAGGCACAAGAAAGTTCTTGTGGTGCGCCGCAATAACAGTTTCATTACATTTGACGAATTACATTTTATATGTAATATGGTACCTAGTGGGAGATAAAAAATTATAGATTAGATTTGACTGACGTTCTTACCTTCATATTTCGAATTGATCATATCACAAACTTCTTTATGTGTTTGCTTCTAATGATTAACAACACTTTTGACAGTGACATTATCTACTGTCGCATTAGTGTTTTGTTTCAAGTTTCAAGCGAGCCATAGCACACTTCTTCCAGTTGTTATTTTTAATGCAGCACTGCAGTACGGTATTTTCGTGTACCTACTCGTAGACTTGTCATGATTAAATTTTTATTAATTCGTTTAAACCTATGTTTCTCAAAATAAATATAAAGTGTGCTATATTGCCGAACTCATAAAGAGCTTGTCTACAAGAATCGGCCGGAAAAATATACGGTTGCCATTTAAAAAAAATATCGATGACGTCACGTCCGGAACACCTAGAGCCCCATCTTATTGTATATTACATCAAAACAAGCGGAATTAAAAATAAAAATCGACGTGTCCGAGGATTTTAGATAGAAACGTCAGTCTTAAGAAATATTGAATTTATCCGTTACTTTTCTAGCGCACTGTATGATAATGTACTTTTTTCACGAACCTCAGTCTAGTTCGTGTTAGTGTCCTCGACTGGAATTATAACTTTGGAATTTGAAACATTTAATAATAATCTTTGATATTGCATTTGCAATATCCTTGTATTGTGAAAGATTGATATTATATCAGCGCTGTAGCGCTTAAAACGTTAAATTTATATAAATAACATTCCCCGAGGTTGAGTACATTATAATTTAGTAGATACATGCAAGGTAATGTACTCCTACCCGATGAGACAGGGTCGTAGCAACTAGGAGCGTGATGACTGGCAAATATATTTACCTACAAGAGGCCATACAAAATATATACGGCGCCATGTATTTTTTTGCACGGAGACATGTAGAAGAATCTGCACTGCGAGTGGAGAATTTGATTGGCTTTAGAATGGTTTAGTTGCTTTTTGTTGAAGGTTTTAGTTAAACCCTAATATACAGGGTGCTTTAGAAAGTGTTGCATTGCTTGCAATATCCATTATTATTTATTTTACATTTGATAATATTTATTATTCTTATTTTCTAAACTTTTGGATAATGTGTTTTGATTAATTTCATCACATTCTGCATCTCTGTTAACTTCTCCTGAAACGGTTATGTAATCATTTGCCTACTGCGAACGTACGGTATAATTATACAGACCGTCCCAGTTTTGGTCATCGCTATTGAAATGCCAAACTCCATTAAGTGAAGTTTTAAGGATCTTTGTTAACAATTTAAATCATTTTAAAACATTTATATCTCCAATTTTATGTAGTTATTAAAGATCTTTGTCCAGATCACTGTATATATTATATACAGGGTGATATTTTTCAACCTATCCCCTAGACGTATCTCCTGACTGAATTGGAATGTCGTTTTGAAATTTGAATCAAGTGAGTTTCCGGAAAACATCTATCATTCTAAAATATCTATCCTTTTCACATTTTTGGATTCTTCATCAATATTAAGAGTAAGTTTGAGGATAAAACCCTATCTTGATTCTCAACCGTTTTTGAGTTATGATTTTTTTTAAATTTCTTGCATTTACAGCGTCTCCCTTTTTGTGATTATCTTCAAAACTAAATGATATAAATTAATGATTTTTTGACATCTTAACATTTTAAAGCGTTATCCACGTCAGAGGTTTCTGAAAAAAAATTGAAATTATGTCAAGCATCTTCAATATCACAAATTTAAAAACAAAAAAACTTAATTTTTGTAAATGACATCCGCTTTCTTTATATATTTATATTTATCGTCGGGGTCTATGGACTTCAGCAAGCTGGTCCTAAGGGTGGTCCCAAAGGTAGTCCAAAAGAAATGTTGTTCCAAAGGTAGTGCAAAAGTTGGTCTAAAAGATGGTCTAAAAGGTGGTGGAAATGTGGTAAAGCTTCTAGAATTGATATCTTCTGAGAAAATTGAAAGAAACTGATTTAAAATATTTGAACACCATCCAATTGGTATACTAACACCTCGGAAACTGGTTCGAGGGCAGGTTCTCCAAGAAATCTTCAACGGTACCGTGTGATAGTTCTACGTACTTAGCGCCATTTAAATTTTCCCTGTACATCGTGAAACTTAATTTGTCTTCTTTCAGCAAACGGAACACATTAAACTGAAATTTTTGTTGGAAATTTCGCTCACGCTTCATGTGCGGATTGTTTGTCGACCAAAAGTGATTATTCCGCGTATTCACTGTCCCTTCTCTGTTAAATTCGGCTTAAATTTGTTATTATATAACTTAATCTTACATGACGCAGACATATGTTCCTTGGATTTTACATGCCGCTCAAAAAACAGCGCGGAATTTTTTTTAAATCAGCATATTCCATATCCCGTCTTCGACCGCGCCGTGTATTCAGTTTCTGTTAACAAAGTAAACATTTTTTCTCGTTTGTGAGATCCTGTCAGCCATTTGCACTACCATGCATTATTAAACCCTCGATTTTGTCATTTTTCGACCGATTTTATTGTTATTAATTTTGTGTTATGATTCAGCATACTAAATGCGTTACTTACCAGCCAGTCTACTATATCACCGCACTGCTTAATTTCTTCCAGTTTATCCATATTTAAATATAGCAACACATCAATCACAACATGACAAGAAAAAAGAATATTTTACAATTCAGTTTCACTTGTCTAGTACTGCACTTGACCTACTCACGTCCCGCGAAGCTCGAAGGTGCACGATTACCTCGCGATATTCCCCGATTAGCAACGCCGGCTAGCCTAAAACTACGTCATAAATCGCCGAGTTGGACTCGCCATCACACAGAGCGCTGACGACATATCCGTTTACATTTCATGGTAATTTCAATGTAACAAAAGAAGAAAATAATAAAAGAAAATAAAAAATAAAATTTTATATGCTAGCAAAATGAATGGGGGGGGCTTAGCCTCCCTTGCCCCCTCTGAGGAGCCGCCACTGGATCTTGTGAAACTTTTTTGGTGTCATTTTCGGTAAACTGTCATTATTCTTGTTAAGGCTCGATATTTTCTTTTTATGGGCACGTGACATTTTTTATGTAGATAAAGCAAATCCGGCAAAACCTGATTTGATTATATTGTTGCAATAAATCTTTAAATATTTATAACTATCCCTGGTTCCTAAATAGTGTGGTTCATACATAATATCACAATTGAACGGTCTGTCTATTTGACAGACGCCGGATTTTCATGGGTATATTGACGCGTGCGCTGTTTCATGCATGTATGTTTTGGCGCTACAGTGGCGTTGCATTGTGTTTTATGTACGGTTGATTTGCGATATAAATTAATTATAATATTGTGTTATACGCGCGCTTAGTGTTTTTATGCGATGGAAGCGACGAATGCGAGTAGTAGTGGTTCTAAAACCAATAATTAAAATGTATACGAAGGATTATTCTTAAGATAATAAAAAAACCATCACAAGTACACTTAAAAACAATGTTAATAACTTGGATATTTTATTTAATTTTTTTTATTCTGTCCCCTCTAAAATGATACGCCTATGGAATTTTGTTCCCTTAGCCCTGAGCCCATATGCTGGTGATGAATCACTCCACACTATTTCGGAACCAGGGTATAGTCAAATTAAAGTTTGAAAATTTCAGTTACCACAAATATCGCACTACAAATCAGCAAAACTAATCATATGTCAATTGTCACTTAGGACCAGCGTCTCTGTCAAACATGACGATTTTTCACAGCCTACTGAACTATTTGTTTGGATGTAAATAAATACTTAAATGTCTCGAAGTAAATGGACAACAATTCCAAGATATTCTGTAATTATTTTTTTTGTTATTGTTAAGTTTTCTTAAAATTAAATATAAATTTTAGTCCACAAGAGACCGGTTTCTTTCGTAAATACCTACAATATTACCATATTATGTCAGTATAATAAAGGCGTATTAACCCAGATGTTTTATATTTTTTCATTATTTGGCAAGATAACAAATCCAGTTTATTGCATCCATAATACATAGGTAGGTATACGACCCGTTGCAACTCATTACATAATAACGAGTATATCTAATAATATTTAATGTACCTATGCCTAATTCTACATACTTATATTCGCTTTATGTCTATCGTTGGGAATCTGAGGCCTCCTACGAAGCGTTTTGAAGATAAGCGTAAATATTTGTTCGCTAGGTGACACAAAATATCGTCATTTTGCAGCGTAAAACATGGAATAAATTTCTTTTCTCTTTCCATCCAAATTTCGACATGTAAGGTAACCGAGAAAAACATAGATAAAATAAAAATATTTGTGTCCAAAGGTCCATTAATCCATTAAAAGTCTTTTAAAAAATTAATAATTGCAAATATTCTCGTATCAGCTTCCTCATGTCCAGTAAACTTTAACTCGTCAATCGCTTTCGACTCCATTTTTGTGTATTTTATTGTCCTTTCATTATCTTCTGACATTCCTGCCAATCCGATTTCAATTTGATCAGGTATAACATAATTTTCTTTCATCAGTTTTTGTGCTAAATATGCCAAGAGGTTCTTTTTATTATAAGGATTTGATATACATTTCTTCCAATCGGGTAGGTATATCTCTTCTCGTGTTTCATATGTTTCAAAATGACTATTTTACGATGCATGATAATTTAGTAATATGCGATAGGCGTCATCTTTGTTGCACGTATGAAGAAGGTCCTAAGAACCGTTGTTAGCATAGACATATTAATACGAGGAGACCCAACGGTTCATTCATAAAACGCTGGAAGAGCCGATCTACTATTGTTCTAAAAACTGCAAGAATGCGAGAGAAAAAATGGAAGATTGCTGCTACGGCGGTGTCCGTTCGGCAACGCCGCTTCGTGTGATCAGAGCCCATCCAGTGGCGTGTCTACTTATCTTTACTGAATGAGTTAGGGTAACCTGCATAGTTACATAAGAAAAATACTTAATACCCTGGATCTGAAATTCCCAGTTGAAATTACCCACTATCGTATGTCGTATTGGAGATGAAAATATCGTATAAAAACGAAAATTATCGCCAACACTGGCGCGACGTCAGTATATTGGCTTCAAAAATCAATCAAATATCAAGATATTGTGTCGACTGAAATCGTTAGCATATCTAATTTGATTACATCACGTTCACTGTACAAATATATGAAAAAGTTTAACTCTATTAAAATAATGTCCGATTTAATCGCAGCTTCCAGGTTTATAAGTTTCGTTTCATGCGATTTCGTTGCAGATATGTTTACACATTTCGTCATCTCAATTGCCGCCTAGACCTCTGCAAATTCCAGGCGCACTGCTGGCACAAGGAGGCCGACCCGCTCCTCTTCGCCCGCAAAGAATCAACGCGGATTTCGCGCCAAGACCTCGCCGCCCTAACGCGGTACCCTTCCCCGTTCCAATTCGAGAGGTAAGACCGGTGGTTGAAGAAGAAGAGGAAGAAACAGCCTCCCCCGCATCCGGGAATTTCGATGCCGAGGTCAATAAACTTGGCATATCGGCGCTAAGTTCGGCAGTTAGACAAATTGCTTCCGACGACTTGGAAGACCCAACTATAAGGCCTTTACCGTTGCCTTTCCGACCGGAAAGACCTGTGCCTGTTACGCGTGACCAGATTAGGGAAAGACCTAGTGTCGACAATCAACAGAGACCTCAAGCGTTTCCTAGGCCACTCCCGGTACTGAGACAGGAGCCTAGACCTATCCCATCGCCACCGCCGAGACCTGCCGTCAGGCAGGAAAGGCCTGTAATCAGGCAGGAAATAGATGAAGATGATTTACCTGTCAGACAACAGATAAGAAAGGTAAGTACCTACAGTGTGGAAGCTATTTATGGAATAAACTCGGTAATTTTTTTATATATATTTAATTTAAATGTTTTAAAAAAATATTTGATATGTTTAACCACATAATAGAAAACTGTTCTCTACTCTGTGGCTTACCTTTCAAAATCGTAGTTATATAACAGTTGATTGAACCGTTGATCTTTCAATCAACGACATAACTCACGCCTCAAGTAAAGCCTCATTCACAACCAACCAATTGCAATTAGTACTTAGAATTAGTCGTAAAAGCTTGGCATGTGACTTAATAACATGTCTTTGCGTCGTTGTCGTTGTAATAATGGACTCTATGTATTTCCCTTTGATCACAAAGATTCAAGTTTCAGCAACCATTCTTTTTACAAAAGTAATCAAAGATCTATTCTATTAGAAGTGTCAGAGAGCATTAAACATAGAACATAACAATCACAGTACATTAGAAGCAAGGATTATAGACTAACAGGATTGCTTATCGGCCACGTGTTAACGACAAGATCTGACGTCAGCGGTTAAGTTCGGCCGGCATCCTTTTGCGCCAACGGTCGATTCTAAATTGATGCTTGGTCAGATACCACTTCTCTGGGCACGATGTTAATGTACAAATGACACACTACACAAACGCCGGGAAATACACGGGTGGGGCAATGAACCTACGCCGTACGTATGCGCTGACGTCAAAAGCGTGGTGGGGGCCTACGAGTTTGTCTAACGTTGCGCTTATGGGGATAAGCAATCCTGTTTAGTCAATAATCGTTGCATTAGAAGTACTTATCAGAGAACATAGAAAGAAATTAACACAGAACAACAAAATTTGCGGTAACAACATAATCGTTCACAACCTTTAAATTAACGTTTATACTTATACTTATTTATACTTACATGTAAAATTAGTACCTTGCAAAGTTCAGGCTTTTGCCGCTAATTCTAATTGAAAAAATATCGGCGCGCGCACGCTTGATGTCAACAAAATAACAAATGAGTAAATGACAAATCACCTAACCTCAAATGTGTTGATTGTCTGTTTATTTTAAATTATCATCGTGCAACAGATAATGTTGCCGAGACGAAAAGCGCAGTTTCGGCGAAACATATTGGGCTCACTTGGAAAATCTCCTTCAATTGGAAAAACAGCGCCAGGGAAAGTCGCGCAGGCGGTGGGTTCGACCGGGACCTCCGCAAGACAGGCCGGGGATAAGAATTTTGACGTCACGATACGTCCTTTCACGGCATAACATAATATACAATACAAAGAGGTTTTTATGAGTAAAATTGAATATATTTCAAAACAAACTGTTACTTATCATAAAATAACTTCAAAGGGGCTTTCCACACTATCATAGAGGTACCCTAATAGACAGGTTTTAGTGTTTTGTTATATAAAACACATTTCTCATTCATTTGTTCTACATACTTTTCTAATTTTCATATTCTAAAGAAGACTTAGAAGAAGAAGAAGACCTTTTTTTTCTGATTCAAGGATTTGTGTCGCTTGTATTTGTGTATATTCAAAATTAAACACTCGAATATAAAATATAGAACAAACATCTGATCGGTCCATTCATCCAGTCAGTCTATTTCGCTATATAACAAAGCACAATAAACACAACTTATATAACCACAAAACACCACTGACCTTCCCTCGCGGCTCACGACGCAATACAAAAATTACAAAATGAGATGAGAATCATGGCAGTAGAGATGGTTTAGCCGTAGCCGACCGGGAAAAGCCGAAGGTGGCCGAAGCTTGTAATATCGAACGAAAAGTGTTTATTGCAAGCTCTGGGTAAACTGTGGCAACTAGCTCTGTTAGTTGGTTGAACGTAGAAGATGCTGGAATAAATTAACAGAGCAGTTGATTCAAAAGCCCAAAAAAAGTTACGACAACTCGTTCTTTAATAGTAACTACCTAAAATCACTTGCACATGGTATTCATTAATTTTTTGATTAGTGATAAATACACAGTCCAGTAGTAGCAAGTGTGTTCTTTTACGAGGATGATTTTACTTACGCCAATTAGCACTCTTTCTTACGCTATTTTTTTTTTAATTTACAGCAAATAGAAAAGCAGTTCTCACAAATATTTTTTCTCACATCAGTAAGTCATTTTTCACAGTGTGATATTGTCATATTTATAACTTTTTTTTTTTGCTTTTGAGTCGGGTTTTGCTTTGTATCTCTGATATCCTTGCATGAGAATATTTATCTGACGAAATTTTGACGAAATTGACAAAATTTTGACGAAACAAAGATGACGAGAGATAGATTTTGGATTTTTTAGAAAATGATTTTTACAACCCCGTTTATATATATTGTTAATAATGTCCTAAGAGATGTATGTCTGTCTGCAGTAAAGTTTCTAATTGAATGTTGTTTGACGTGGTAGGCAAGGCCGCAACAACCCGCACAGCAATTCCGACAGGCGCCTCCACCGCGAGCCCCGAGACCCGACTCGGACGACGATGAACCGAGGAACAAAAAACCCCAAGTTCAAATTCTAAGAAAATATAGAACGGACAATCCTGACGGCAGCATCACGTGGGGTTTCGAAAATGAGGACGGTACTTTCAAGGAGGAAACTCTAGGCATTGACTGTATGACAAGAGGAAAGTATGGATACATCGATCCTGATGGTGTGAAAAGGTAGGTTAGGTTATTAAAAATAACCCTATATTAGTCCGGTCTATTTATCCGGACATTTAAAATAATCAAAACTCCCGGAAAGCTGAAATTTCGTGGAGAGCTTGGGTTTACCACGAGAAATGAAGTTAGTTCCCATTAATATAATACTTTAAAAGTCCCCCAAATGTAATACTCATATTTTTTAGGCAATACACGTACGAAACTGGCAATAAATGCGATGCCCAGGAGGAAGAACTTGAGGAAGAAATTCAGCCAAAAAAACCCAATGTAGGAAAACCACAGCCCCAATTTAGGCCGTCTAGTTCCCAGTATTAGGTTGCATTTAGTATCGCCATATATTTCAATTTTAAATTTTGTACTATTTTGTACTGTTTTTGTTAATAAAAAATATATAATAGTAAGATGCAGTACTTCCCATTCTATTAATATTAAATATAGCCAAATATATACCGGGTGATTGTAATCTGATACATCCAAATATCTCGAGAAGTAAGCACTTTGGGGAAAAATATCTCGGATCAAAATTAAATCATTCTGTGGGGGAGACTGGTGCAAAAACCAACCCCCCCACCCCTGCGTTGGGGGTGGGGGTGACTTTGACATTTTAAATGGGGCACCTATTTCTTTTCGCGGATTCGGATTTCCCGACTCAATATACAAAGGTATTATCTCAGACATTTATTTTCAATGATAGGTGGCGCTGTAAAAAACGAGTCAAATTTTTATTTTACATTTTACTTTTAATTTGTATTTTTAATCGGGAAATCGCATTATTAGAAAATTTGTGTATGATTTGACTGTTATACCTTTTTTGGTTTTCAAATTACAGCCGCTATGCCATTTTTTTTTGGAAACTGAAAGGCTGTATTCCGTAAGGGGTGAACTGGTACCATTTGTGCTTCCCTGTCATAATTTCAAAATGACATAATTTCATACAGGGTGGTAAAAAATTAATGCCGAATTTAGTCAACTTTAAACCACCTTAACTTATTTTTTTAAATGGAACACCCTGTATATTTTAGCGCAACCTGATGAACAATTTTGTTCTCTTCGGAATGGTATAATGGTTCCTATACCTATCTATTCCGGTTCTTAAGGTATTTAATGTTCTTCGTGCAGTCAACGGATATCGCATAATTTCTTGCGAGGATGGCTGTGAAATTTTTAGTGGAACTTCAAAACAAAACAATCACCTAATCTGTCACCAGTTTATTGTTGTCAATTTAGCACATACAGTGAATGTTTATTTGAGTATTGTTACGCGACAGTTACGATTCGTAAAATAAGTGAGTACTGTCCAGAATGCAAATACACTATTAACTTCCAAACTGTTTACAATGATAAATCACTACTGAACTATTGGGCTATTTTTAAGCTAATGCCAATGAATGGAGTATCACTACAGTTTGACGCCACACACACAACACAAATAACTTAAGTTGACTGCGCGTATCGGGAGTAATAATAGCAGACAGATAAAGGTATATGAATACGTCTCTGATAATAGTAATATGTCACTGTTAAAGACATATTATATAATGCTGTTTTGTTGAACCACTGTATGTAATTTTTTTGTTTAATAACTTTCAACGTTGGCTAGCATGGCGTGCGCATTAATCGAGGCAGAGTTTGTGAAAAAAATGGAGTAGTCGATATAAACACGCTGTGGCAATTAACATTTTTACCTTTACTGACATGTTGTTTGTATACTCAAGTTTTAATTTAAAGTAAATTACTGTTCTGTTTTATAAAGACGGTGTTGTGGTTTATTTTACAATAAGAACCTTGTGCTTGAGGATTAAACGGGTAGTTTAATTTACTGACGCGACAGTCACATGCGCATTGGAAATCATAGATAAGACTTGAAAATCATTAACTGTCACAATGTTATTGAGATGTAAACGCACACGCTGATTCCCCCACCCCCAGCCCAGAAAATTTTGCATGGTCTGATACATGGTGGCTGTGAAAGAATTCTATTGGTTGATTAAAAACCAATGGCAGCACGATTTTTAGTGCGGGATTTTTGGTTTTTTAATGATTTGAAACAATCTTGTTAGGTTATGATTTACCGGAGATGTATGAAATGTCAAATTTTATTTAAAAAAATCATCTAAACATCTATATATTTATTTGCACATGTATTCATCTTTTTAGATAGGGGTTGCAACTTGACACCATGGAATCAAGTGGAGACAAATGATATTATGTATTATGAACAGAATAGTTGAATAAATGATATGTATTTATTGTAAGGTTTATTCAAGAAACATACTACAAGCGGTTTGTCTGTGCTATAAGCTAACCTACATATAAATTCACTTAGAAAAAAGTTGTCCTGCCATTAAAGTTGTTGACTTTAACCAAATTTACTTAACAGCAAATACGTTGTATTTCACATGCTTAAAAACTTAAAACAAACACTCATTATACTAATACTGTCTAGATCTATGATTGCCATAATTATTTGAATATCCCTTTCTGCCAGAATTCCAAGTCTCTGGTGGCGTTATAGCGATATCCATATAATCTCCGATGCCAATCCGTAACTGACCAAGAGTTTTCAGATCATCAGGTCCCTTCACACCCGTCGTTGTGGTTCCTACTTCTCTTATACGGTAAATAGGTTGGCGGGTATCAGGGAACACAAAAGCAAAATTGAATTTTGTGCCCTTTCTTCTGGCTTCAGGGTTCACTTCTTTGACTAGCTGCGTTAACTCGTGCAGTGTTGCGTCCCGCCATGTGTATATTTGTAACTCATTTTGTGGGGTATTTCCCTTACTATACTCGGAAGGTTTATGGTGGTAGCCCGTACAGGAGACAAATACGCGCAGCAGAAACGGGCATACCTGAAAACATAATATATAATGCGGTGAAATTTTGAGATAATTCTAATAAATTTACCTTTTGTCTGTCTACTGCATCTTCTTTTTTCTCCTCAATGATAAGCTCTACTCCAGCCATTTGATTTAGTTTATTCCACTAGCCACAGTAAAATAAATATATTACTTCCTTAAGAAATACAATACAAATACAAAATAATTATAGGTTAAAACCAGGAAACGTGAAAGCAAAAATACAAGGCATAAACAAGGTGAAAATTGAAAATGCTAAAAAAAGCCACAAACAAAACGGTAGTGACTCTGGCCCAGGCTGTCAAACATAGAAAATGGATACATCTGTTTTCTGTGGCTGTCAAACTATTTCATAGACAGAGAACACTTGTAGTGTTCTCTATCATAGAGTATATGTGCCTAACTGTAGATAGATAGATCATAGATAATATAGTATTTTCTATGCTGTTGATCATAAAAAAAATATATATATTATATTTTCTTACTGTTGATTGATTGTAATTGTAGAACTTCAATCAACGATAAACATTTACACGGCCTGTATCTATATGGCCTCACAAAACATCTACAAATATGGACTCATAAAACCACACAAGAAAAATCTCACAAAGCCACAAGAAATCATCGGATGTACCAAGGGTTTTAAACTCTCAGTTTATTTTGATGGTAGCCTAGAGTAGCCTAAATGCAAGTAAAATGACGCGCAATATACGCGTTCGTAAGTCCCGAGTACGTAATGTACGTAAGTCCCGAGTTCGATTCGCACAGCTTTTGCTATTTTTATCTTTAACACACGTTTACCTTCATGGCATAAGATATACCAAGAAGGACCAGCTTTGTCACAATTACTTTGTAGAGACGACGACTAATATCTTATCTATGGACTAATGCACTGTAGACAGTGTTTCACCAGTTGAAAACAAAGCATTTAAATCTAGTCGTTCACTGATAATTTTGACATTTGACAGATTGGTAACAAATGGTAAATGTTCAAAATTTAAAGTGTATTTTAAAAACTGTTCCTCATGAGAAATAATTGGTATGATTACTTTGCTCGTTTATGTAAAAGTAAAACGGAAACATGGTTGGAAATAACGAAAAATTCGTTGAAACAGACAAGTGGCACCTTCGCTGAATTTATAGAATACGTTTTCCATAAAATAAAAACACCTTTATATCCTCTTGTGTATTGGACTAAATTGCTATTGGATAAGAATCTTGCATATAAAATTCGCGTAGACGACGATGAAGATGTTATAGACTTTGAAATTATAGATATGGAGATGGTTTGTAAAACTATGATATTACCATAAACTATTATTGAAGGATAAGACTTGCACGATTTAAGTATATACCTACGCCCTACAGAAGAGAAAAATCAACTGGACACAAAATTAAAATTATATGCAATATTTTACATTCTTAATGGAAACTAGTTTTAAATAAAATAATTTACTTGACGAGCAAGAAAGTGTAGGTATATCGCGCTTTATTATGCTTTTTGTATGTTCTATGTAGGTATTTAAATAAAAATTTTGTATATAAAAATCACAAATATAAAATATTACAGGATATAGTGAGATTTTTTTTTTATGTGATTTTTACGATAAACCGGATGTTATGCTGCAAAGTTTAGGAATGACATATTGTTATGAGATAACAATATAATATATTAATCTAGGCATGAAACAATTGCATCATAGATCTATGGATATAACTTACTGTGACGTATGGATGTAATCATTGTAATCTAATCATCTCGTAACTTTCGTGTATGTACTGTGCTCATAACGTGTACATAATACATAACCTACAAAAGTTTGATCGATTTTCAATTCTCAGATCTGATGTCATGAGAAAGATTACAATCAAAGGTTCAAAGTTTTTACCATGCTTTTATTGATAGTTCTGAATACTCTTGGTAGGTGCGGATGTAAAATATATAAACTTGGAATAGTTCGCAGCCAATTTCTCCTGTAGTCGGTAGTTTACCGTATCGTTTTTCTTTAAATTTAGTGCCCGAGTTTATAGGCAAGGCAATAACAATTTGCCAGTATGGTTGAAGAAGATATGCATAATATTGTGATGGGTCCTCAATTGGAGAGGTCTATTGATGTTTCTCTAGGCGAGTTATTGTTGCTTATGTTAAAAACCCATCAAGATAACGTTATACAGGTACATGTTTCTCAATATTCTATAAGTTTTGTGTGCGGATGGTAGTGGGACTAAATTCGTTGTGTTCCGATCATAAAATAAATTAATTTTTTATGAATAATTAAAATCTATTTATTTAAATTAGGTGATATATTTTTAGATTGATGCACTAACAGATGAGAAGTTGAGTGCAGATGTACTATTGAAAAAGGCTATAAAGTTGGCCAAATGGTTAAGGAATTATGGTATAGGTATCGGCGATAGTATATCGATAAATAGCGAGAACCGATTAGAGTTTTGTGTAATTCCTGTTGCAACTCTCCTGGTTGGAGCTACGTTTACTCCTTTAAATCCTGATTATACATCTCGTAAGTATACTTAAATATCAAAATACAATTTATTAATCTCCATTATAAAATAAGTAAGGTTTATCTTCTATTTTAAGTACATACTTGTGTATAAAACCTGCTTGACCTTTGCACAACTAATAAATGCTTGAATATTTTAAGAATATGTAAGTAGATAATTTTGTTAACAACCTTTGGCAACTACAACATGTTTATTTAGTTGTTTTTTTTCAATTTCTCAGTTCGGAAAATAGTCTTAATTAAGTGCTTCAATACACCTAAATCCGAATATGATGTCAAAAACGAGTTTGGACTCTTGACAGCTGTCAAAAACCTGTCGCTAGAAATTAATTTTTTGACAAAAGAAACTTTTGGGGTTTTTTATATTTAAATACAAATATAGTAGTTTCGTCGTAAAAGAATTTAAATAAAAAAATGTCATTTTTGCTAAATGACAACTGTCAATTTTTTTTAATCTTAATTTTTTGACAAATTAAACTTTTTGGGTTTTTTATATTTAAATTCAAATATAGTAGTAGTTTCGTCGTAAAAAAATTGGTTACGTGTTTTTCGCTAAATGACAACTGTCAATTAAGCTGTCAATGAAATTCTTAATTGAATTTTTAATTTTGAGGTTTTTTTCTCAATTTCTCAGTTCGGAAAATAGTCTTAATTAAGTGCTTCAATACAGCTAAATCCGAATATGATGTCAAAAACGAGTTTGAACTCTTGACAGCCGTCAAAAAATCTGTCAATAGAAATTAATTTTTTGACAAATGAAACTTTTAGGGTTTTTTTATTTAAATACAAATATAGTATAGTTTCGTCGTAAAAAAATTTAAATAAAAAAAATTTTGCTAAATGACAACTGTCAATTTTTTTTATACTTTAATACTGTCAATTACATCTCAATTAAATTTCAATTAAACTTTAAAAGTTTTTTTCGATTTCTGTAAGGAGAGATATTATTAATTTCGAAATAAATGTCGGTGTTTTGACATAAATGACAATAAACATTTTAAATTAAAAACAATATATTAGTGTCGTTTTATAACTAATAATTATTTTAAGTGTAAAATGGTCTTATATAAATAACATACTTAAAAATTTCAATGCTTATATTGGTTTTTGAAATTGATATCCGTGAAAATTGTTTTTTTTTTCTATTTTTTATTTATAAACTTTTAAGTTTATAAATAACTACATATTTAATATACACCCACCCCTTTTTCTTCAGGAACAAATGATACATTTAACTTATGTATAAGTATTAAGTAACATATATAAAATCCATCATTTTATTGAACTGTTAGTGATACTAGTTTTTATTTTAGACGAATTGAAACATGTACTTAATTTATCTAAGCCAAAGATGATATTCTGTTCTTCAAGGACCATTGATAAAATGGTGGGTCTCCGATCTGATAATCAGTTCATAAAAGAGCTTATTCTTTTTGAAACAGAAGAAACGAAATACAAAGATGTAATTATGTATGAAAGACTTCTGGAAGGTAAGCAGTAGACTAGGGTGATTCTGTGACTTTTTAACGTAAGCGTAATAAGGCACGCGCGCGCACGTACATACATACACACACACTTACATACACGTACACTTACTTACATACACACATATAAACACATTAACACGTATTTACACATGCATATTAGACTAGAGGATAAATTAATGAAAATTTATTTTGCACCAGTGGGGAATTGAACCAACACTGCTGCTAGGTGATCGAGCTGAAGAGCTAGCATGCTAATCAGCTCAACCGCCATCTCCGTCATCCAAACAAGTAAAAAATACATAAAATCAGTTATTCAGAAAAATAAAATGGTGTCTGACTTTGCTTAAGAAAATCTGTTCCAAATTTGGTAGCTTTATAGTGTTTATGCTCAAAACTAAACAGTAAAATCTTATGGAAAATGTGAAAATCTGGTCTTTCCAGAAATGACATAACTCAGAAATGAATGTTAGAGAAATAATAAAAAATTATCATATATGCAGTGAAAAGTCCATTGCATAATATTACCATTGCATAATTCATTATTTTTTCAATTCATTATTTATATGATTTTTGTGTCATATATCATTGTTTTCCTGGCCTCTTAGTTGTTTAGCTAATACGTACAAATTTTACATCCATAATAAGAATAGTAATAATAATAAAAATAATTATTCAAAGGAGAAATTTTTCTATAATCAGACCACACCACACACACATCAAAAAGCAATTATAATAATGATAAAAATAATTATTCAAAGTAGAAATCTTCCTATAATCAGACCACTAATTATTTTATACTAACTACCCTATTCCATTAAATTCAGCCGTCAAAAAATATACCGGGGATTTTAAATGAATATTTGTTTTGCAGTCCTGTGAAGTTGGCGCGGCTTCTTTTAAAAATCATCCATTTCTTGGCAGTTCTTTTCCAACGAAAAAGAGTTCACGATAAATTTTGCTGTAGAGAAAAGTTCAGGAGTTCCCAACAAAAAATTAACAATAGTTCATAAAAAGCAGGTTATTAAAAAAAAAATTTTTTTCTTTTTCGAAATTTTTTTTTTTTAATTTTCTTCTATGCAATAGCGATTGATTAATTCTATCAAGTCCCCAAAAAAAAAAGGTTATATCGCGAAAATGCGATTTTGAAAATCGTCCATTTCTTGGCAGCTCCCAATAGAAACAAAAGAGTTCAGGAGTTCAATGTGAAAAACAGCTATAGTTCTAGTCATTTAGGTCGAGAAATCGCGAAAAAACATTTTAGGGCGCTAACTTCACGATGCGCTGTTGTTTCAACGAAAAAGAGTTCACGATGAATTTTTCGGTAGAGAACAAAGAGTTCAGGAGTTCACAACAAAAAAATTAACAATAGTACATAAAATTAGTTATTAAAAAAAAAAATTTTTTTTTTTCGAAAAATTTTTTTTTAGCGTCTTCTGCAATGCAATAGCGATTGAAGAGTTCCATCAAGTCCCAAAAAAAAAATTTATTTTTTTTTGTATAGACAGAACAATTTTGACTAATTTTCCACTTACTAAACTATTTGATTTTGAACCCGAAAATACTGTATGAAAACCTGCCGGAAACTACATAATTTCCGCTGATTGTCGCTCTAGCCCTCGTTGGGCGGGATCAAGGATGACCTTTCATCCCCTTTAAATATTACCACTTACCGGGGGTAAAATTTACATAATCTCAGGAAACTATTCCCGTACGGTAACGATATCTGGTTGCAAAATATGAACTAAACATTTTACATGACATGGATAAATAATAACAAAATTTGTGGGGTGGCCTGTTATATACACGTATGAAGAGAAACCACACAGGAAAACTCTTCTTAGGCTTAGGTCCTTCATTCTCTAAAACAATACAATTATGATATTTCTGAGATACTCTTTCTGCATTAATTAGTTAGCTGCTCCTGCGTTTTATGATCTAATATTATCTTCGAGGTAAATCTTGGCCATTTTGCCCATACCGGAAACTATAAATTTAGTGACACTTCTAATTGCCACTGACACTGAGGGATAATCTATTATTTTATGGTGGGATCTTTAAGAGCCTGATTTT
Source organism: Tetropium fuscum (assembly GCA_964058915.1). Classification (NCBI taxonomy): domain Eukaryota; kingdom Metazoa; phylum Arthropoda; class Insecta; order Coleoptera; family Cerambycidae; genus Tetropium; species Tetropium fuscum. The sequence goes on along the minus strand of CAXKVY010000496.1, from coordinate 293,025 downwards.
ATGAGACGTACCGCCGGGGACCTAATAATACAATAGGACAATGGATTTTAGATATGTTACTCGAAAAAGAACCGGTACAAATGCGCAAAATGTTAAATACCCACCTGCCATTTTGTTTTAAGGTGCCGAGGCGGATGAAATTGACACGAATTTTGAGGCAACTCCCGTTGACCCAAAAACAACTGTGGCCACAATTCTGTATTCTTCCGGAACTACCGGGTTACCAAAAGGCGTGATGTGTACTCAAGATAGTATGACAGCTTTTATAGATATATCTAGGTAAAATATAGCTGGCTATGGGTACACGGCAACACGTGGAGCACGGAAATAAAATATCAATTTTCTTTTTAGGATAATAGCAAACGAGATCATTATGAATGATGACCCTAACGATGCACTAATGGGACTTGTTCCATTTTTTCATTCATTTGGTTTCATGTTAATGTTCCTTAACCTTTTGAGAGGTAAAAAGATGATAGTCATGGGCAGATTTAAGCCAACGTTGTTCCTTGATACTCTAGTCAAATATAAAGTAAGGTTAAATAAATTTAAGTGCTTTAATTAACAAGTTTTAAAAATATTACATCTGTTGGTTTTATTTAATTCTGTTGATTCTGGTCTGCACGATTTTTAGGTCGCTCGATTAATTGTAGCCCCACCGGTATTTTTATTTTTACTTAAACACCCATTAGTAAAACGATATAACTTGTCTTTCATCAAAGAGATGCGAAGTGGTGCTGCACCGATGGGTAAAGACATGGAAAACGAGTTGCGAGAAAGGTAAATATAAAGCTGATAATAAGTCGTTTCAACACGCATTAATTTGACTAGCGCAGTATGCGGTGTACTGATTTGATTCGTATGCTTATCAGTGTTGCCGCGCCGAGTTTCTGAAATGTACTGAGCAGAAGCAATAAAATGTACTAGATTGTACTACGATAGGATACGATTTACGATAAAGTGACATATTTTCGTTTTTCATGAAATATACCTATTTTTTTGCACTGATGAAATTATGCAATTATGTTTTGCAAAATGTTTTTAATTTTTTTATCATAAAATATACACGAAAAAAGTAAATATAAAAACAAAAAAAAAACAAAAAACTTATTATTTTTTTAAATATATTACATACAATATATTTTATATCCCAAAAAATCAAACAGAAAACAATTATTTTTCTAATATCTACGACAGATTATCTAATTTCATCCAAACTAACGACTGATTTGTATGACCCTGGTTTTATTTAAAAATGTACTAGAAATAGTTCAAATGTACTAAAACGGCAACACTGGCTATGACCTATGACGTTAGATAGTTGTTAATCTGAAATTATTGTACTTTAATACATTTTCATCAGAAAAGTGTAGTGTTTGTTTATTAAACCTATAGAAATGTAAGTAGACCGGTATGGGTAACATACAAAATTTCGAACTGGCGCCATCTATTGTAATTTTATGGAACTACGATAATTTTATCAACAACCAATTTAAAGCTTTGGTTGGTTGCCAATAGATGGCGGCACAAATATATTACCGATACTAACCTACTGAGAAACATCTAGGTCCTTAGCTATATTTAGTCTTACCAGTAAAAAAAAAAGTGAAGGGACAAAAGTAATTAAAAAAATAAATAAATAAAAAAAAAATTAAAAGAAAAATAAACCAAATTGGAACTGTATCCCAACTAACATAAAACAACCCACATCAGACAGCCGTTAGAGCAAGGAAAAACAGGACACAAACACATACAGACGACAGTACCTATGAATAAGGTAGAAGTGATAAAGCCACAAGTAGAGAGTCTTACCAGTGACCAGTAACTTCTTCGCTGTCAAGGAACTTATTTAGAATTAGTACCTTGCAAAGTCCGAGCTTTTGCCACTAATTCTATTCCAGTTTTTATATATTTTCATGTCCCAGGTCAGGACACTGTTACTGTTATTATGATGTGTTTTCACGTTTTCAGTTTCATTATGAATTGATCTGATTTTGAATGCCTTTTCCGTATTCTCCACTTGTGCAAAATTTTAACGTTTTGTAGGTTTAAGGTTAACCAGGTATCACAGGGTTATGGCCTGACAGAAACTACGTTGGCTGTTACAGCCTCTCCATATGGACAACATAAAGTAGGTTCCGTTGGAAAACTTGTACCAGGAATGTTGGCAAAGGTATGTATGTATGTATTATATATATTTATTTATTTATTATTGTGTTAAGTGGATATTAAGTAAAATATTATATTATACACAGGTAAATGAGTTCTAGGTATACAGTTCTATAAAACATCCAAATTTGATGGTTTCGGTTTAAAGTAATGTGACAAGTCTAACAGATAAGGTTTTTTTTTATGTGAAATTAAAAAATAAGTGATATCGGTAAATTTTTTATGATTTAACGCGACCCCACGGAAAATGTTTGTTTTGGTGTATAAAACAAAAGTCTAAAATTTCTACCTTCTAAATTGACCGGAACCCCATTTTTTTCGCCATTTTGGGGTAAGTTCGTCAATGTCCAATTATATTGGGAATTAAGAAACCAAACTGGAACCATTTTATTGTCAATGTTTAAGGAAATTCCCAATTCAAATTTCAAGTTAATTCGACCTCCCCCCTCTTCGCAATATATATATATATATATATATATATATATATATATATATATATATATATATGTATATGTATATATATGTATATATATATATATATATATATATATATATATATATATATATATATATATATATATATATATATATATATATATATATATATATATATATATATATATATATATATATATATATATATATATATATATATATATATATATATATATATATATATATATATATATATATATATATATATATATATATATATATATATATATATATATATATATATATATATATATATATATATATTTTGCGAGGAGGGGGAAGGTCGGATTAAATAGAAATTTGAACGGGGAGTTCCTTAAACATTGACAATAAAAGGGTTCCAGTTTGGTTTCTTAATTCGCAATACAACTGGACATAGCAACACATTTTTAAAAATAATTACAAATGCAATACATACCTACCTACCAGCTTCTCATCGCAAAGCGATTTCCAATACACACACTTTTTACAGCCAATCAAAATTAGAAACTGACCTTGAGGTATTTTACCGTCATTGTAAATTTTCATTTCATTCGTGGCTAGATAAGTACACGGTTTTAATTTTATGAACAGTCCACAAAATAAAAAGACTATTTGGACAAAATTTATACCTGTTAATATACCTACTACCTACATATATTATGTATTGAAACTTCCATAGATCATCGATGAAAAGGGCGAAGCACTAGGCACTTATGGAGAGGGTGAAATTTGTCTTAAGGGCCCCTTAATTATGAAAGGTTATATAGGAGACCCTGAAGCGACTCAGAGCATGTTGGATGATATGGGATGGTTACATACCGGTGATGTGGCATACTATGATGATGATGGTTACTTTTTCATAGTCGATAGGATTAAAGAACTTATCAAGTATAAAGCATTCCAGGTATTTGTTGGCAAATCAACCCGCCGTTAGTTGCGTGGTTTATTATTATCTGGTTCATTTTTCTATTTTGGGAAATTATATAGCTGGATACGGTGCACATTATGTTTGCCTCAGAATCCGATTTTCAATTCCAGTTTAATCAGAAACGGTATAAACCATATTATTTTTATTAGAATACACCATATTATTATCCAAAATTTCGATTGCTCAAAAATTCTAGGTACGAAATATTTTTTTTCATGATCCGTCAAGAAAATGAAATATAAATTAATTGTGATCAAAACGAGCGAGCTGTTGGGTATTTCTCAAAAAATTAATGTCCTTTAGGTTCCGCCGGCTGAATTAGAAGCCTTGTTGTTGACGCATCCGGCTGTAGCAGACGCTGCCGTAATAGGGCTGCCTAACGAGGACGCTGGAGAGTTACCGTTAGCGTATATCGTGAAAAAGCCGGGGCAACATATTACGGAACATGTTATCGAGAAGTTTGTAGCAGGTAAAGTGTATGGAATTATTGCTTCTGATACTTTTTTTATTTTTTTTTTATTTTTCCTCATTTCACACTTTTTTGCACAAGCCGCACAAATAACATTCCCAGTTAATTATTTTTCACCGCTTGTGGAACTGTATTAACCTAACCGTAGTCAAAGGATTACCTTTGGATTACATAGTTTTTTTTAATTCTCTATAAGTTCATCTGCGGTTTTATTGTGATAATTTAGAGGTAATTTCTTGTGCAATTGTTTTAGTAAATTGAAAAACTAACATTATGTTTTTTTTACAACAAACCGTCTACCATGGAGGCTATTGCTCATTTTAACAATTGAGAGAAGACATTTTTTTACACATACAATAAATATCATTTCTTTACTTACCACTAGATGGGAACAATATAATTGAAAAATAATCGAAATACAGAGTAATACATATAATATAGGCTTTGCAATAATTCTGCTCCAAAGTTTTCCAACATGCCTACTAGCATTTTTAGTTCATTAGATCTAACTGATCAGTACTTTGAAAGGAAACATTTCTGCTCTTGTTTTTCTAACATGCCTACCTTTGTATGACCTACTCTGGGGTAGGTAAAGTAGGTGTGAGATTTTTTTTAAAAAAGATCAGAAAAATGTCTAGATAATTGAAAAATAATTGAAATACAAAGTAATAACATACAATATAGGCTTTGCAATAATTCTACTCTAAAGTTTTCCAACATGCCTACTAGCATTTTTAGTTCATTAGATCTAACTGATCAATCAGTACTTTGAAAGGAAACATTTCTGCTCTTGTTTTTCTAACATGCCTACCTTTGTATGACCTACTCTGGGGTAGGTAAAGTAGGTGTGAGATTTTTTTTAAAAAAGATCAGAAAAATGTCTAGATAATTGAAAAATAATTGAAATACAAAGTAATAACATACAATATAGGCTTTGCAATAATTCTACTCTAAAGTTTTCCAACATGCCTACTAGCATTTTTAGTTCATTAGATCTAACTGATCAATCAGTACTTTGAAAGGAAACATTTCTGCTCTTGTTTTTCTAACATGCCTACTTTTGTATGACCTACACCGGGGTGGGTAAAGTAGGCGTGATACTGCTTTTAAAAAGATCAGAAAACAATCAGGTCTCGCAACTTTCCACAAATTAAATATTGTTGGCAAATAATAATATTATAAGAGAATATTTATTTTGAAATGAACCACTGAAAATAAAAATGAATATTCATTTTATTGCGTTTGATCATGATACTAAAGCAGTTTTCACACGCATATGATATATAATTAATATAAAATAAACATCACGAACAAAGATGACATGCAATGGCAGGTATATAATGGGATTTATATGTATTTATTGTTTGTTCTTTTCAGATAATGTCTCTCCTCAAAAACGATTAAGGGGCGGGGTGATTTTCGTAGATGAGATTCCAAAAAATCCATCCGGGAAGATTTTAAGGAGAGTTCTCAGGCAGCAGGCTACTAAATTAAAATCAAAACTGTAATTATTTTATTTTCATGTACATATTTAGTTTTATTGGGAGACTCGGATATATGGGACGCTCTTATTTTGTTTTTATAATTTATTACCAGTGTGAATATAAATATAAGAAATATGTGCTATACGAATGAGTTCATGAAAAGAATATGCTTCATGGGTAGTTATTTAGTGTAACTAAATAATGAGTATTTTTAATAATAGGTGTGTGTGTACCTGCTTTTTGTTACCTATTTTAGACAATAAACGCAACATTTTTAGCGATGTAAATTGTATTTTCTTTGCACGTTTTCCAGTTTCCCTATACAGCTTCTGGAATCCGGGCATGCAAAAGCTGTAACACTTTTCTTTTACGTTGATTCCCAGTCGTAGCCTAATTTTGTGTTACTGACGATATCTACGACTGTGCGGTGTGGGGTTATTCGAGCGCGACCAGATAGTTTAATGTGTTTTGAAAACTACTTTGTCTGAAAGGTAAAACTTGTGGTCCTTTACATGACAGGGCCCTAGGTAAATAGCTTATCAGTTGATTGTGGTGGATTTAGGGCTTAGTTGAATTAATTTAAATTGTAATAGATTGCACTGCATGGGTTATTATAATTAAGAATGTGTTTCAAAAGCACAGTTAATGGAGATGTCAGAGGTGTTTGGTGATTCGGACTTTGGATGGAACCCGTTGAAATAGGTTTTGGACTGAAACATCTTAATGGATATGTGGTAAAAGCTATTAAAAAAGTTACAATGAGCAATAATTTTTAAAATGGTACCTCATTTTTTACTTTTCTGTCAATATTGGAAAAATATATGACTTTACAGAAGAAAGTTTTGAACAAAAATTGTTCAGCAGATGATTTTTCGTAAGGATTAAGCATTTAAAAAAATCGCGCAAACTTTTTGTCCTGCGTTATTGGCGTAACCAAATCAGTGTCGTGTCGTGGGGTTTGAGTTTAGAAAGGCGTACCAGGGGGATGGATTAGGCCAGCGATAAAAAAATAAATAGCCAAAATTTTTGCACATGTCAAGGTCAAACGCCTTAGATAAAAAGTAGAAAATTAACCCTGTAGAAAATAACTCGTTAAAATGGGGGTTCCCTAGAGGAAATTTGCCGATTTGTTGTAAAATTTGAGTTTTTCTGTGGGGTTTCTCTTCATATGTGTATATAACGGCCCCCACAATGAAACACCAAAAAATATTGTTATTATACTGGTCACTTACGTGACACAGAAAATGAAATTAAATTAATCACAGAACAATAAAACAATATATATAGAACATAAATTACAGCTCACAGCAGACATTATCACAGAACAGACACCGTGTTAATTCTGTGACATAGCTGTGCTGAAATTGGAACTGACAGTAGTGTCGGTTCAGTGTCTGTGCAGTCCAGAGATAATCTCTGGATTAGTTACCAAGATATATCTGGTGCAGACACTACGAGAAATGATAGAGAGAAGTGTTGCCAGTTTTTTTTTTCAGGACACACAAATTACAAATCAATTTAATGTCGCCAATGTATAATTCTTTTCACAGTGGCACATACACAAGTCGCCCATTTTTAACGTAAGTTGGAACAAACCTATATTGTCCATGTTCTGTGCTACTACTCTAGTTAGTTATTCTATGGCAGTTTTCGAGGTTGGTAATACTGACACGGAATTGACAGTTGTTCCAGGCTTCTCATGCTCTAATAATGAGAGTACAAGATTTTCATTTATTATAATTATTATATCAATAAAGTAATGTTAAGCAAGGTGCGAGTTTATATTGTTCTGTTTTATAGCACTGATTTGGTATAATATAAAGATTCAAAAGTTAATCAAAGAACGCGAAAACACAAAAGGAGAGAAAACACTGGACAAGCATGTTAAAACCCATAGCGTATCAATGATTAAGAGAAGAACACGTGAATATAATAATAGGCTTCATATACTTATCAATAGTATAATATAATAATTTTCTATTTTCTAACACAATCTACGGAAAATACTCTTTAACATATCGCCCTTTACTTCTCGGTAAATCAGGCCGAAGTTTCCTTGGGATATAATGTGGCACTCTGTCATCCAGTCGTCTTTTCTGTGGTTTAGTAAACAACTCGAATGGTCGTAATCGTTTATCCATAAATCTAGTTTTATTGTCGATTTTGTAAATCTTCTCCCAACTGTAAACTTCATCCATAAGTCTATATCTAGGTCTATGAGACGTAAGATATTTATATTCTCTCTCTAACCAAGCTCTTTTATCAGGATCCTCATAATCAGCCACTACTTGTTCCTCAGAACTCAAGTATGGCGTTAAGTTCACTCCGAGCCTACTCTCAGGAGTATTAGCATAAAACTTCACGAGATATTTCAGTACATCTTCATTGAATCCTATAATTTTCCCGTCTTGTATATCCTCAAATAATTTCAGTTCATTCGTTGCCCAACAAATATTCCTTTTAGCGTTCTCCGATTGCAAAAATAGCGTGTTTAATTGGTATACATAAAACGACCATATTTTACCGTTTGTTATAATTGTCTGAGTAACTAATGGATAAGTGATATCATTAAACGTTGTGAAACCCAAATGATTGGCCAAAGAACTTAGCCAACCGAATGACGCTAGAATTCCTTGGTAATGTAAGGCCTCTTTATCATCTTCAGCATCCTGGAAACTCTGTCTGGTTAACATGTGTCCTCTTTTATGATAGGACATGAGACTAAATTGCGAGGGGTCTCCTGGCCAAAAACCTGAAATTATAACGCAGTTTATAAGTGAATCAAATGGTAGTAGACCAGGGCTGAAGCGTTTGAAAATGGTAAAAAGTGAAAAAAAATAATAGTAGGATGAAACCCATTGGAAAAGGAAGAGAATATAACAGAAATGAAAGGAAAAATAATTTACGGGCGATCTGAGGTCGGGAAGTGGAAGGTTTGGAAGTGAAGGAACGATTTATCTTGATTTCCGGCAAAACTATGGGTTAAATGGGAAAGTTGTAGGTAATAAAAAGATCTACAACTTTTGTATTTACACTTTTATGCATAACCTCAAAATTTATGTGAAAAATTCAAATAACCAAGTTTTTGGTTTTTTATTTTTAACTTTTACAAAAAGAAATTTTTTTTAAAGAAATTTGGCGAACACTTACCTTTTTTATTACACACTGTAATTTTTCCGATTTAAAATATTTATTTTTTTACCGTATTTTGTCTTAATATCAAAAAGCACCCTAATTTTAGTATTATTTTTATATTTTTTAAAAAAGCAGATATTTTGACGGGAGAATTTTCGATTGAAAATTAGGTTGCTTTTTCTAGTCATTTTAAATAAAAAAAAATTACAGTGTGTTTGGGACATAAAAAGGTAATTTTTCACCAAATTTCTTTAAACAATTTTGTTTGTAAAAAATTAAAAACCAAAAACTTGATTATTTGAATTTTTCACATAAATTTTGAGGTTATGTGAAAAAAGTGTAAACACAAAAGTTGTAGGTCTTTTTATTACCTACAACTTTGCTATTTGCTATTTTTTCCATAGGACTTGTAGTTTTGCCGGAAATCGAGATAAACCGTTTTTACCGAGGTTTTTACCCTTAAAAACCCACCCCCTTCCACTTCCCGACATCAGATCACCCGTAAATTATTTTTCCATTCATTTTTGTTATATTATCTTCCTTTTCCAATGGGTTTCATTGTACTATTATTTTTTTTAGTAGCAAAAATTATCGACCCTGGTCTATATATTATAATACCTGAGCTCAATCTATTTTAAATCAAATTTTCTCGAAAACTATGCATCATATCGACTCTGACTAAGAGTACGTATCTACATTATTTATGTACTATTTTTATGTAGACTCTTAATCCCCTATTGATTTGAAGAAATTGCTATTAGAGTTATTGATAAACACCGTCAAGAACCCCCTAAACGAAACGCCTCTGTTTATTTGACATACAAACTACACTGTAATCAAAGTACTCCATGCATGTTAGAGGTAAATTGAATGATTGAAATGAAGACACCAGGAAGTGACGTAATATGCGCCGGCGGCCATCACCAATTGTTTATTCAGTAACGGTGTCAATTTTATTTTCCCAAGGGGGCACGACGAAATAATTATATTATGTAAAAAACATCGTTAATATTTTTTAACGATTGTACAGCACACTTAGCAACTACTGTTGAATAATTTATTGGAATAATTGCAAAAAAGTAAAAGCTGCTCATATTTTATGCTACAATGAAAGTTTTGGAAATTATGGAAATATTTTTTAGCATAAAATATAAATCATATAATACGAATTATTAAATTTGGAACGAATTAAAAATGTAGTTTATTTATAACATATTTACATCGAAATAATAAGAAAATAATATGCATTTTTAATAGTATGGATATAAATGTTATGAATACGGTCTTCTGCTTCCTGTCGCATAAATTGGGCAACTTTATGTATAATCTGTAACACCAATGAACATAGTAGCTCCAATGTATTTTCTTGAGCGAATTTATTTGGCTGTGGATCTTACTTGACCCTTTCTCCCCAACTTTTCACTTTCAACCATCACTTACCATACGGTTTTTCACTGAACAGTCTTGATCTAATAAACTACCGAACACAACACGACCGAACAACAACAAATGAATAAAATAAAATCACAACAAATCACCAGGAATACAACACAAGAGAAATAGACAGTAACATTAGATTAGTTAAAATATTGTAAAAGTAGAAATCTTTTGATTTTCAGGTAGAAAACCCCATTCCGAGAAATAGCCGGCCGACGATAATGACCGCCGCATGTCGCTCTAGTTGTCAAACAGACGGCCACCCCTATGATTGTCTTAAACTCGCCCCATACGAAAACAGGTTTTACGCGCAGAGATGATGCTGGTGTCTTTTCATTTCAATTTACCTCTAGCTTAAAAATAGCCCAACAAGAAAAAAAATATATTTTGGTTCAGCAAGCTGTGAAATAAGTCGTTTGTGTTGTCAAAAAAATATCAGGCGTAGAACGTTTTAACAGTGGTCTTTGACGGTCGACACTTTTTGTGCTGACACTATTTTCGGAATAACCGTCACATACAACAGTAGCTTAATATCCGCTTGTGGATTGGAATGTCTTGTGTTGGATACCAGCTGGATACATTATACATTATGTTCGTGAATCTCTGTTAATGCAACCATTAACTTCAATAGCTTGTTTATCGAAAACCTCTCTTCTAAACAATTTAGGCAATAAACACTTTTTTATACAGAATTTAACTGGGAACATTTTTGTAAGTATAAATTTTTTTGTAGGACAAACGGTTTTCCAGAAAATCGCTATAGTATAGTACCTAGTATATTTCAAAGACAAATAAAATGTAATACATTCCTGTATTATTTTTATAAATAACTGATTATTCTATTTAAAAATATCAGAATCTTACCTGGCACATTGGCTATGCTTCTATGTTCCATTACTGTACCAAGGACTCTGGGATCATATTGAAAATAAGGCACTTCTAATTCTGGATTATCAGCTTCGCTATATGGAATAATCGGGTTTAGAGGTATGTCAGACCGTAGAGTCAAATTAGGATTTCCAACATACACCATGAGACGATCAATTGGATCGTCTTCAAGGACCTTCATCCACTTCACCCGTTGGCGATTTTTTTTGATTGACGCTGGTGCGTTCATACCTCCAGCATACCAAGAACATTCTATTCGGGGATCTTCGCTAACCTTCGAATATTTTTATTGTGAAAGTTCCTCATTCTAATAACTTATTGATTACTCATAGAAATATTATAGAAGGAAAATGGCGATAAACAAAAGAATAAACTTGTATTGAACAGAAGCAGAAAAAATTTGGACAATAAATTTGCCAGCTAAAACTCTAAACCTGAATCTAATATTTAGGGATACTTGCATTATAAAGAAATTATATGTTGGTTAAATTTTAGGTGAGCAAATTCCAAAAAACTAACTTACTAGCTAATATGGTCATGTGTGCATATCATATCGAAATACTATTTGATTCGTTTAACTTTATGTCGGTACGCAAGCAAACATAATTTATAAACATTACCTGTGCTTTTGATAGATGAGGATGAGTTTTGGAGAGTTTATTCACAATTATTCTATTCATTTGCTTGCTTACTGATGAGCTAATAATATTCTCCAAGTCCTCTTTTGCTAAACCTTTTGTAAGATCATGTGCCTTCCTGAAGAAAATAAATGAAACATTTAAAATGGTTCAAAAAGTATTTATTAAACAATAAGGAATTGTATATTTACTTTCTAATAATCTATACCTAGGTAGGTACTTACTGATATCCATCAATTTCTATTAGAATCATTTCTTCTATAGCATTCTTCAGTTTATTGACTAAATCATCCACCTCAATGGTCTTGTAAAAATCTGGCAAATTGTTATTAACAATCAAATGGGTTTTAGTAATGTGTTGTGAAAGTGATAAGCTGTTATAAGGAATATAATCTTCCTTAATCATATTACTTGGGAAACCATAATATCTAGGCATGTTTAATTTGATTTGTTTTTCTTCCACCGTTTTCACCAACTTCACTTCCTCCTGCATTGTATTTTTCTTGCGTTTTAATTTGCTTTTAAGAGATAAATCTAATATTGGTGGGTACTGCGGTGTCGCAGTGTACTCTTCATGTTGACTTTTCAAAGCATTGGCAAAACCTCGGGAACCAAGTAAACCTCGAGTGACGGAGTTTTTATTTATTTTCAGTAAGCCCATATTGGCTTCGTTTCTAATATAGGAAAATCTTTTTTAAATTAAATCCATATATAACATAACCTATAAGCATAACACCTTAACCTACAACCCTTCCTCACACTTTGATGCAGCAGTGTTGCCACCCTACAATAACAAACAGTCCCACGCGATCGCACAAAATATCCCACATTTTCTTTAAAAATCCCGCCAACTTTGTATTATTTTACAATTCATTAGTTTCAATAATTATTTATATAATCAAGAGTTTAAATATGAATAGATAACGTGTTAAAATAAAAAAATCTGATTATCTAAACAAACTTTTAGGATGATGATCTTTTTGCGGAGGATGCGTCAATAGATATGGATGCGTCCTTGCCACTACTTCACTTTCTTCATGAGAAATTCGGTTTAGATATGAATAACGTTCGGAACATTGCCACGACTAAAATCAGGAACAACGATTGATGCTATATTCTCGAGAAGTCTACACCACAGAATTTTTTGTGTCTACACCATTTAGAATCACGAACATAATATATGTGTCACACTCTCTCTCTCTATCGCTCTCTCTCTCTCACACTCTGTCAACGAATCGGTAAAGAAGTATTAACTTCTATGACGTGTACTGTGCTGCACGCCGATTTTTTTGTTATAACGTTCACTAAATTTCCGCTAAATGGTGATAGATAGTAGGAAGAAATGAATAAATTCAGTATGTTTTAGTTATCTATATAACCACAAGATGGCGGTGATTGGACATCAATAAAATAAAACAAAACCAGCGAGCAACCTGTTGCGAGCAGGTCTCTTTTTCTCGTACTAGGTGGCGCTGCTAATTCGTAATAACATAGATTAGTAATAGATTTCAAGTTTTCGTAATAAATTTGTATGACTAAAAAAATCTTCATGCAGTTGATATAAATCGAGAATAATATATGTGTATAATACTCTCTAGCAAATAGCAGACAGAAAAAACTGATGATATTAAAACATTTTAGTGGCTCCATCTGCCGTCGAAAATCGTTTTACATTTTTTTTGCTTTGCATTTTTTGCATATCTGGGATCTGGGATAATACACACCTGCGAAGAAAGTCAAGAGCGCCAGAAGCAAGGCTCTGCTGGTGGGTACCATCAGCCATTACCGGGGAAGGCTGCGTAACTTCACGTGACACCTCACATTTGTGGGGAGGGTCACGTGAAACGCGCGGCCTACCCCTTACGAGGCGTTCTCGGCCTACATAGATATATATGCCCCTGCCACACTATGCTCCTCGCGCTGCTAATCGCTCCACTCCTCACGCTGCCGTAATATGGCCGCAATGCTGCCCACACACTGCTCTACTCGCGCAATTAATCGCGACTCATTTAGTCCGCACTCCCTTTGACTCGCGCCCAAATAAAACGACAAAACAGGGAGCGGTGGGCATGACGTGCTGCAAGACGAGTAATCTTGCCATACTACATCTCTGCCTCCTTTCCACGGTACTTCCCATGCCACTCGACGAGTGTGTGGCAGGGACATTACAACGATTATAGACTAAACAGGATTGCTTATCCCCATAAGCGCAACGTTAGACAAACTCGTAGGCCCCCCACCACGCTATTGACGTCAGCGGATACGTACGTAGGTTCATTGCCCCACCGGTGTATTTCCCGGCGATTGTGTATGTAGTGTGTCATTTGTACATTAACATCGTGCCTAGAGAAGCCTAGCATCAATTTGGAATCGACCGTTGGCGCAAAAGGATGTCGGCCGAACTTAGCCGCTAACGTCAGATCTTGTCTAACAACACGTGGCCGATAAGCAATCCTGTTAGCACAGAAGAGAGATTATCTCTCTGTTCTGTGCTGTTAGTCCATAATCGTTGGGGCATTAGGGGTAAAGAGCGAATGTACTATCGAGGTCACATCTTTAGCCAAGAATATTGTCGCGCGCTATCACAGAAAACCTTTCTCTATGATTGCTACAAGCAAAGTGTTCTCTGATTTGACGTTTTGGTGGTCCAAATAATTACAGCTTACAGCGTCTTTAGTTTTGGGTTATTTATCTGTCTATGGTTTTGGCCTTTGGGTGTCATTTGGCGCCGGTTTTTTTAGAGTACCTGTTTTGTCATATTTTACTTTTGCAATCATTTTTCTTTTTTAATGTTTTGTGTTCCCTATTTTAATTTGGCGTTTATGAAATTTTAAAGGTACGCATAGCAGTTAATTAGAAACACAGGTTCAATGATAAATCTAATAGTAAGTGAGTGTAAATCATTTTTAACGTTTCTTATACTCGTAGATGGCTGATTATGAGAAGGGTATCCGTTCGAACGGTTATCACATTAATGAAGATGGGGATATGACATTATATAAAAAGGATGCAATATCTGCAGTGTCTTTTAAAATGGGTTTGTATTTTTTTGCTGTAGGTACATGTCACAAAATAAGTATTCATAATTTTGTTTAGTTTACAGCGAAGATGACTTCAAATTAAATAAATCTGGCCTATTTAAACCGGACATGGCACATCAAGTATTTGGTGAAAGGTAAAGTAGCGGATAAAACTAACATATTTCATTTCAACAACTATTATTATTACAGTGAGAGCATATTTGGGTACCGCTCATTATCGATAAATCTCTGTTACCTGCATAATTCCTCAAACTGCTATATACATATACAGAAATCCGGGGAAATAAAAAATATTGATCTCTACCAACCGGATGATATAATGAAGTGCTTGAATCCTTGGTTACCTGAAAACTATACCACACAAGAATCTGAGTTTTTAAAATTGTTAGAGAATGAGGAGCATGATGTAATATATGGTAGTGTTCTAACGGAATTTAAAGATAAACAAGAATGTAAGTATTGTATTTCTTAAAATTGTTTTCAAGGTAGGGGTCTATTTTGAGGCTGGAAATGAAGACATCCTTCCTCGCATTCGTGTAAATTAAGATACTGAAATATAAATTACGGCTCTCGAATGATTTTTTCTGATTTTTGGACCGATATCCATTTTTTAGGTAAATTATTTCCCTGTCAAGGTGTATATGCGGATTACAAGATTACTTTGTGCGATATAACGGATCCGAAATTCAGAGACTTCCACAGTAGATTTGAAACATTCTTAGTTTGGTTTATCGACGGCGCTAACTTTATCGATTTGGAAGATGAACGGTGGATGATTTTTTATGTGTAAGTTTTATCGCAGATTATTTACCCGCATTTTTTATGATTTTTTTTACTTTTATGTAGTTATGAGGAGTTTGAACATCCACAGGTAAAGAAAACTTATCGATCTCCTGTCGGTTTTTGTACTGTCTATAAATTTTATGCATACCCCGATAACGTCAGAGCTAGAATAAGTCAGTTTTTTGTATTACCATCGCATCAACGAAGAGGAATTGGCTCGAAATTATATGAGACGATTATTAGGAAAATTAGAGAAATGCCTGAAGTAATCGATGTAACCGGTAAGGCTGATGATATATTACTAGAGCAGTCTGCCTATTTTTGGATGTTAATTTTTTCAGTTCCGAGATACAGTAAAGAAAAATATGTAAAAGATCTGAAATTTTCCGTAAAATTCAATAAAACAAAATGCAAAAAAAAAGTAAAAAAAAATTATACAAATGGTGCCATAAACTGAAATCGATCTGTGGAAATCAGATGTTAAAAAAATTCAAAGATAAATTATTTATTTGCAAAAAATCGTTAAAAATTACGTTTTTTTGAAACGCTCATATCTTCGTGACAACAAATAATTTTTTCTCGAAATCTGGTCAAAGTGTAGCTCTCTACTAACTGAAAAAGATCATTTAAAAAAAAATAAAAATATTCTAAACTTTTTGCAAAAATTGATTTTTTGGAAAAAATTACATTTTTTTAAAATCCGATAGCTCATTTCGCATTTAGAGTCAATGTTGAGCTTAAAATTTTCTTGAAATGTTGTACTAACATTTTTATTTATTGTGTGCTTTGTAAATTGATTATTAATATGCGAAAAATCGGGATTTTTCACATAAAAAAATCGATTTTTTTTTCAAAAAAAGATTTTTTTTGTTAGCAGCTTTTGAGGTTTACAAAATAAAATTTTTAAAATACCTACCTACTGTTGTTTTCAAATTGACAATTGACAAGATTATAAATTTCCAAAGAATATAAGTGAATATATCATTGTAGTATTTTTTTATGTAAAATACAAGTATTGAACTACAAATTCTGTAAATTTCAGCCCTTAATATTAAAAAATAGCAACACTAAATTTTTTTCAAAAAAAAAATTATCAGTTCCAAAGGGTCGTAAATAATTTTTTTTTGTAAATTTATGAAAAATACCAGCTATTCAATGCTCCTAACAAAAAAGGGAAAACATTTTTTTTTTGACAAAAAGTCGATTTTTTTGTTAAAAAAATCCCGATTAAATTTCCCACTATTAAATTTCCAAAGAATAGAGAGAGAATATGTCATTGTAGTATTTCATTTATGTAAAATACAAGTATTGAACTACAAACTCTGTAAATTCCAGCCCTTAATATTAAAATATAGCGACACTAGATTTTTTTCAAAAAAAAATTGTCAGCTCCAAAGGGTCGTAGATAATTTGTTTTTTGTAAATTTATGAAAAATACTAGCTTATTCAATGCTGCTAACAAAAATGGGAAAAAAATTTTCTTATTAAATTATTTTTTTTTTGTTAAAAAAAATCCCAATTAAATTTCCCACCATTTAATTTCCAAAGAATAGACAGCGAATATGTCATTGTAATGTTTTTTAATGAAAATTCAAGCTATTCAATACTGCTAACAAAAAAGGGAAAAAAATTTTCTTGAAAAAATGTTTTTTGTTTTAAAGAAAACCGATTTTCAATCGATTTTACGCTTATTAACGATCAATTTAAAAAGTGCGCAGTAAATAAAAATGTTAGTACAACATTTCAAGAAAATTTTAAGCTCCAAATCGACTCTAAATATGAAAGCGTGTATGAGCTATCGAGATTTTTAAAAAACGTGATTTTTTCGAAAAAAACAATTTTTGAAGTGATTTTTAAATTTTTTCAAAATAATCTTTTTCAGTTAGTAGAGAGCTATACTTTCACCAAGTTTCGTGAAAAAATGATTTGTTACCATGAAGATATGAGTTTCAAATAATCGCGATATTTAACGATTTTTTGCAAATAAATAATTAATTTATGAATTTTTTGACATCGGATTTCCACAGATCGTTCCGCATTTAATATGTCTACAATTTTTGTATAAAACTTTTTTCATTTTATGGCACCATGCCAGTGTAAAATGGATAAAACCGTTTTTTTACAACTTTGGGCCTAATTTACTGGGCCAGTTGTTTATTGAATTCTACGGAAAACTTCAGATTTTTTACATATTTTTGTTCACTGTATCTCCACTTAAGGGCCCAAATCCGTAGGCAGAATGCACTATACGTAACAGGTCATACTATAATCAATTTTAATTTTAGTTGAAGAACCAACGGTAACGTTCCAAAAAATTCGCGATTTTGATGACTGTTTAACTATGTACAGGGCACTGGAAAAGTCAAATATTAATATACGCAGTGGAAGTTCCAAGAAAATTTTTGAGCATATGAAAAAGCATAAGATTTGTAAAAGGCAGTGCCAGAGGATCCATGACATTTTAGGGTGTTACGTTACTAGAAAATCCAGCGCGGCTGAATATAAGACATACATTAATAATATTAAAAATAGAATTGCTGCCGATATTGAGGTGAGAGTTAGTTATCTAGGTACTTATAAGATTATTAAGATGCGCATCATTAACTGACTTCACAAAAGGAGAACGTTCTCAATTCGACTGTTTGTTTTTGTATGTTCGTTACCTCAGATCTCGGTCATTTTCAATTTTAAAAATTCTTTTATTGGTAAAGGGGTAAGGAGGATAGACAATCGGTCGATATTAATAGGTTCCGCAATGACCTTGAGTAAAAATTCCCATTTTCTGTTTTTTTTTTATTTTTTAAATCAAAAATTATATTTCTTAAATAATTCTCTGCAGTTTGAAAATCCACATGTAAAGTTTTTCAAATAAAATGTATTCATGTTCCTTCATGTAATTTTAATTGTGTGAAATTGACGTTAGTTTCTTAAAATTATTTTTATTTTTTTAGAGGGAGACCCGTGTTAAAAGGATATGCAATTTCGAAAGGGCCGGGATCTTCGTGGAGCCAGTCGACAAAGACGCTCTGATAGAGTCAGAGTTTAATAGGTATATTGAAGACCTTGAACCTTCTCTGAAATATATGCAACAACATTTAGCTACTTCTACTTAATTATATCTGTATAAAAAACTCATACTATATCACAAATATAATGAAATTCATTATTTCCATGTAATTAATTATCTAGTGAATTTAAAAAAGAAAACTACCTGCGTTTATATTTTTTTTTCGTATGCTATTTTGAGTATTCTTTGTATTATTTTAATTTACTGATTGGAAAGATATCGTTTCAATGGTTCATTTTCTTGTATATTTTCCAAGGTTTGATTTTTATAAAAATATGTCTATTTCAATAGCTATTTTATTCAATACCAGTTTCACTTAAAATTAGAGCCGTCTCTAAGGTTTCGGCCGCCTTGTTCAACTGGCATAAACGGCTGCCCCCTCCACATATAAAAAAAACAAAACAAAAAAAACTGTCATTTATCTATAATCAAAATAAAAAATTTGGTAAGTTTCGGGATATGCATTCGAGATTTAGAAAGTGAACATAACTTCAAATAAAAATAGGTAAAAATTTATTTTCGTCATAAAAAAAGAAAAGCCACCTATAGAAGCCTACCTTTAATAACCTTTTTTGCATCTTATTTTATAGCCACATTAGCTCTAAAGGATATTATAGGTAAGATGTCTTCCTTTTTTTTTTCCTTTTTATCTGCAACATTCACAACACGGACGCGCGCATACCTTCAAAGTTATAGAATTAGATGACGAAAATTTGTATTTGGATTTTCGGCATCTAATTTTATAACTTTCAAAGTGTCCGTGAGAATATTTCAGTAAAAAAAAACAGCTATAGAAGCCCTTAGAGCTAAATGTGGCTATAAAATAAAATGCAAAAAGGATCATTAACGTTTATTTACTGAATGAATTTCGTTCCTATTTTAGTTTAAGCAGGGCCGTCAAGCCCAGAGTGGCCAAAAAATAGAAACAAAAGAAAATATTATGGTGTCGAAAATGACATTGATGACGAAAATAGATATTTTTATTCTTAAAAAAATTGTTGATATTACTTTTTACCCGATAAAATACAACATATACTCCAGTTAATAGAGAATATTATCTGGAAAAAAATAGGAGGATGTAGTCTTAAAGCTTACCTTATGTTTATTGGTTTGCTGATTCCGAATTTTTCACTTCCCACCAAAATTTCCTATCGGAAGTAACGCAATTTTTGAAAAAATGGCGCCAAAAAACGAGTATTTTACAACAATTCTCTGAACCTCCATCAATTTTCATGAAAATTTGGAATTAAACTCACCTTACCCTTAACCTCAAAAGTGACATATTCCCGAATTGTGTGTGCTTTTTGCTTTTAAGGGGTAAAAACTACCCCTTCGTTAAAAAAAATAGAAAAAAGAAAAATACGTATTTTAACCCTGCCAACATTTTGGGTTACGTGAGTAATACTAAAATAAAGTAATCGGTAAAGGGACACTGGTCATTATCCACTGTGGTGGGAATGGCAGGGGATTTAACGCTCATTTTTTACTCAAAAATGTGAGAGGCCCACCGTTTTTGCACCGTATCTGCTTAGTTATAAAGCAATATTAAAGTAACAGCGATCATTTTAAAGATCTTTCCAAGTACTACAAAAAATGTTCTATACGTTTTTCTCGAAAAATACCCAAGCGAAGAAAAGAAGAGTAAGAAGCCCCTTTGCGGCAGGGTGGAAATAGGAAAATCTTGTATCACATTTGTCCCCTCATCCCTTGTGCTGGTCACAAAACTACCGACCTCGCCTAGTGCACAGAACAATAGAAAATAAAGAACAAAAGTAGCACAAATAAGAAGAGGTAAGAAAACGTTGACAATATATCGACAACGCAATTGCTAACGCCACAAAGAAAGAAACTTGTAATATTCAGACCTGAGTCCTAATCACGAGGGATAGTTTTCCGTTATTTAACGTTGATTACTTCGAACAAAAAAAAAAGTCTTCAACAAGCCATAACTCTGTTTATTTTGGACCTAACGCATTCAAAAAAAAAACGACTCTGGTTTCTTACAAGCTTCATTTTTGGTCTTACTACAACTACAACTTTTTGGAGAGAACGCGAAGTTTTCGAGATATTCGCGAAAAACCGTCCAGAAACATGCATTTTTAACTTTTTTAATCACGAATAACTAAAACAATATCATAATTTCGAAAAAACTTTATAGATTATTTTTTACATAGAATTTATCCCTCTATCCATTTCCGGGGTTATTTTGAATGAAAATTTCTACCCCCCGAAGGGGTGGCATCCACCCGCAGGATAAAAACAAACAGCGGCGGTATGTCACTTTTGCTCATTGAGCCACCCCCGACCTATTCACTAAATTTCACGTCAATCGGTCGAGGTTTAAAGAATTTGGAGCGGAAAACCTTCAATGACTACGCTGCGCCTTTAAGTTTGATCCGTCAAAAAAGCGTTTAGAAACAATTTTTTTTGTATATTTCAAGCCATTTTTCTATAAAAATTAACAAAAATTGAGTTAATTGAAATTGAAAAAAAATCAATTTTGGCGCCATCTTTTTCATGTGATTATAGGAGGAAAATAACTACAATGTATGTGTTATATTTTATTTATATTGTAATATTAAAACATATTTGCATATAAAAATGTATGTACCAACTACAGTAACTTAATTTTTTGGCTACATAAGCGTTTGAAAATAAATATTATACTCTTTTTCACTTTTAATCATACAATTTACAAGTATTAATAACATTTTACAATCTCCTCGGTGGCAGACGATGTAACTGAATTAATAACCGAAATAAATGAATACAATAACACTTTCATATACTATACACATTTTTGCTCTTATAAAGAGCACAAAAGTTTAACAATTTTCACAGAAGTTAAAAAGGATTAAAACACGCTGCAGACCACCAACAAATACCGCAAGCATATTTCGTGTCTACCGATATCTTGAAGGTTTCTGATTGGGTTCAATGCGCAAGATCCGTACGCACGTCTGTCTACATGCTGTACCTTCCCAAACAAACGCAACTAATGAAAAATAAAAACAATATTAGAGCACATTTGATTTGCAAACTTCTTTTTTGCACAAAGTGTAATAACTATATATACACATATCGACCAGGGCTGAAGCCTTTGAAAATGGTAAAGAGTGAAAGAAAATAATAGTAGGATGAAACCGATTGGAATATAACAAAAAAGAAACGAAAAATAATTCGCGAGCGATCTGAGGTCGGGAAGTGAAAGGGTAAAAAACGGTTTATCTCGATTTCCGGCAAAACTACAAGTCCTATGGAAAAAAGTTAAATAGCAAAGTTGTAGGTAATAAAACAATCTACAATGTTTGTATTTACACTTTTTTTACATAACCTCAAAATTTATGTGAAAAATTCAAATAATCAAGTCTTCAAATAACCTAGTTTTTGGTTTTTTATCTTACACAAAAAAGTTTTTTTTTTAGAACTACTTTTTTAAAAAAGTCGATGAGCTCTTTGTTCGTTGAAATCTCTACTTTCTGATGGTGTAAAAAAATATTAATGCAAATGCAAAGAAACCAAAAAAACTAATCAGAATTTTTTTTTATAATCATGTACCCACCGGCGTTTTTAGCAGATTCCTTTCATTTTTGTTATATTCTCTTCCTTCTCCAATGGGTTTCATCCCATTATTTTTTTTGGGTTTCAAAAATTATCGACCCTGGTCTAATAATTTAGAAGTTATACGGTACCATATGCAGTCAAACTTGTTTATAGTCTGCGCGGCAGATACATAACCTATAAAAAAAAAATAGCACCACTTAGATACCGGTCAATGTGGACGATGCTCTCCTCCATAGTTGTTGGCCAAATGTGTGAGGGATCGTTAATATTTGTTAACTTCTTGGAGATAGAGTTCATGAAAGTTAGACAAAAAAAGATGGAATGAGCGAAGAAGTTCGCTTCACATTACTCACATTTTTTTGTAGAAAAGTGTAGGTTTTGAGGTCAGAAAATATATGTCAAATGTACAACCACCAGTAGGGTACAGATTTTGAGATATACATATATATATATATATATATATATATATATATATATATATATATATATATATATATATATATATATATATATATTGTTACGGAATCGTCAGATGCAATTGTGCACGATATACTAAAAATTCCTTAGATCTAGGGAAAATCTGCACAATCTGGCAACATCGCGTCTGGGAGTGCCAGATACAACCCTCAAAGGTGAAGTGTCAAACCTCTGGGACTTCAAATAACTTTAGAATCATTGCAGTATAAGAACATGTCGACTACCCCCTATAGAACTCTGAGGCGACGTGTATACAATCTAGAATGGGATGGAATTATCTAAAAGCTTCTAGAACTCTCCAGAACCTTTAGAATAGTATGTCCAATCTATTCTAGATTGTTCTCAATTATTCCATCCCATTTTAGATTGTATACAAAGCATCTCGAAGAGTTCTACAGGGGGCAATCCATGTTATTATACCGCAACTATCTAAGACTTGGCCTTTGGGGGGGGGGGTTGTATCTCCCCCCAGATGCGACGTTGCCATCGTCGGGTGCGGTGTTACCAGATTGTGCAGAAGGGATTTTTCTATATATTGTGCACAATTCTATCGATTTCTCGCGGTTTTTTACCAAAAACTGCCGACCTTTCAAAGAAGATGCATTTTTTTGAAAGGAAGCCAAGTTTCTTACAAAATTGCGTTATCAAAAATTTCGATTTTTTACAATTCGGTCAAATTTTTCCCTAAAAGATTATTCTGTAATAGCGGAATGTATGTTTGATATATTTTTAATTGAACAAGAGATTATGTGAAAATTAATGTTTTGAAGCTAAGATAATAATTTTTAAATAACAGGAGGGAATCAGAGAAAAGAAAATGCGGAAAATTCTTGGAAAATCTTACATAGCTTTCCGAGGTTTGAATATTTATGAGTATCAAACACAGTTTTATAGGTTTTTGGGGGTGTACATTACGAATTAATTATGTGCGTTTTAATATTTCCCAGAAAAATATTTTTTTTACTGTTTTCTTAATTTTTTAATATTTTAAAATTTTTGATAATGATTAATACTTTATCGTTTAAAAACTAAAAAAAAAGTGTTTTAAAGTGTAATTTATTTTTTACCTTTTAGTTCAGTTTCCCTTTAAAGCGTGTTTTTTTAAACTCGAAAAACTTTCAAGGTTTCCAGTTTTGTATCTAAATAAGAAACTGCACGTTTCAAGTGCAGAATTAAACAAAAAGCTACTACAACTGCGATCAGTAAATTCTGTATTGTGACGACTGCGCCAATGTGAAACACATTGTTTATATCCTGATTTTTGACGATCCTGGTGAGGACATTAAGACAAAGTTGGTGATAAGCTTGTTAAAAGAGTCCATTACAAGATACGCACAAACATACAGGTGAAGCTAATAAATGTGTGTTAAAAAGTAATTGTTTCATATTAAATATTGACATTAATGTTTTTTATTTTACCTTGGCAGCTCCAGAAAATTCCATTCCTATTGCCATAAAATTTGAATTTTTAATTTCGGAATTTTTATTTTTTAATATTCAGTAAAAAAAATATCAAAGAAAAAAGATTTTTCTGGACAATACTAACAACACGCATAATTAATTCGTAACGTACACCCTCGAAAACCAATAAAATGATGTATGATACTCAATTTTGCTTTCTTTAATTCACTTGTTGTTTAAAAATGACGACCATTATTTTGGCTCCAAAATAACACCCGAACTGAGCCTGCTGTGCGGTTCGAGCGACAAGCCGTTATGGAGGGAGAACCTGAAGATGGCAGATGTGAATCTGCCGAAACGTCGTTCCCGTGGAATAGAAGATACGTGGGAGAAGACCCGGAAAATTTCGTCCATTTTTTCCTTTATTTCTCTGGATATTCTATAAATATAATTCGCTCATTTTTTTTATTATAATTTTTTTTTGACTTATTAAGTATAATAATTTTTTTTTCAGATTATTACACTCTTAATGTGTAAATAAATAATTACTAAATGTTTATAGCACAAGCGCATCCTCGGATGTCGCTTATCTACGAAAATTCATGCAGAATGTAGAATAAAAGCGGCGCAATTTCCTTCATAATTCGAGAATACGCCAGAACGAGACAGTCTGTACTAGACAGCATCATGGATATTAGAATGCGGGACAACATCTGCAGGATTTTTTTCCCTAGGTTGAAAACATAAAAAGAAATAAAAACGGCGACGACTCATTAGATACTTAAAATAAATTTGAATTTCCTAAACATTCTAAATAAATACGGTTAACTGCATATGGTCAAATAAAACTTTATTAATTCAACAGTAAAAAATATGAGGTACCTTATCATTATCGATATAATACAAATGAAAAAAAAAAAAATACAAATAAACGAACAAGCTTTGAATTCTGTATTTTGCTTTTAAAAGGGGGGATAATATTCAATACTAAAAAGCAACAACAGTATCGAGATATTTTACATATGTAATGACAAAATCACAGACTTTCATGTTAACTAATACAAAATCCGAAGCTCTACAGACTAAAAGTGTATCCAAGCTAATGGGAAAAAATGTGGACCGGCCCTTAAACAATAACTATTACAATAACATAATCACTGAATATTGTCTAGCTTTAATGTACAACTTCCTATGGTGATCTTCGGAGTTTACAGCATGGTTTAAACCAAATCTGAAATAGAAACATCTTATAATAATACATAGACCGAGGTCGATAATTTTCTAAACCAAAAAAAAAAAAAAGGATGAAACCCATTGGAAAAGGAAGAGAATATCACAAAAATGAAAAGAAAAATAATTTATGGGCAATCACAACTTTTGTATTTACACTTTTTTCATATAACCTCAAAATTTATGTGAATAAATCAAGTAACCAAGTTTTTGTTTTTTATTTTTCTTTTATTTTTTGTTATATTCTCTTCCTTTTCCAATGGGTTTCATCCTATTATTTTTTTTTGTTCCAAAAATTATCGACCCTGGTCTACAACAAGTTCCAGGGGTTTCATTTTTTACCATTACCGTAATAGACCGTGAGATAGGGTACTGTTGAGTACAGTAATTTTTTTCTTTGGCATTTTTAGGGCTGAATGTGGAAGAGAGAAAATTATGTGACAAGTTTACAGAGATGGTAATATGCAAAAAAAGATTATCAAAATGTATGCAATAGCCTTAAAGTGGACATCCTGCATCTCCATACAAGTTTGGCTGTTCCATTATTTATAAATAAATAAGTTACAAAAAAAAAATTCCACAATTATTTTTCTTCTGGCATTTTGTATTTCTTTTTTAAATTCGTGTACATAAACACCTAAAAAATGCCAGAAAAGTTGGGATGTTCATAAAATGATTTAATGATTTTTCTTTTATTTTTTTCCCCCATTTACTGGCAATAAAATTAATATATTATTGACTATGAGTGAAAAATACGAAATGCCAGACCAAAAAAAAGTGGTCAATTAATTTTCCTTTCTCTCCCCAATTTACCACACAGCCAGCAATAACCCTCTATATCCATCCATAGGACTAAACTATGTACAATAATTTATTGAAGCTATTCAACAACAAAATATTTTTTTTGTATTTGATTGAATGTTTAAAATCTTACTACCTTGGAAAAAACAGAGCACCAAAATTGACCAAACAACCAGCATCCTTAGATCAGAGCTAGAATACTAAACCATATACAATAATTTATTGAAGTTTTTCGACAACAAAAGCTCTTTTTTGTATTAGATTAAATGTTTGATACATCCTTGAAAAAAACAGAGCAACAAAATTTACAATATAATAATTTATTGAAATTTTTCGACAATAAAAGATTTTTTTTTATTAAATTGATTGTTTGATGCCTTACATTCTTGAAAAAAACAGAGCAACAAAATTTACAATACAATAATTTAGTGGTTTTTCGCCAACAAAAGATATTTTTTTGTATTAGATTGGATGTTTGAAACCTTACATCCTTGAAAAAAACAGAGCAACAAAATTTACAACACAAAAATTTATTGAAATTCTCACCAATAGAAGATATTTTTTGTATTACATTGGATGTTTGAAATCTTACATTCTTGAAAAAAACAGAGCAACAAAATTGACCAAACAACCAGCATAACCCTCTAGATCCATCTATAGAACTAAAGCTTGTACAATAATTTATATGAAAAAAAAACAGAGCAACAAAATTTACAACACAAAAATTTATTGAAATTTTCGCCAATAGAAGATATTTTTTGTATGACATTGGATGTTTGAAATCTTACATTCTTGAAAAAAACAGAGCAACAAAATTTACAATACAATAATTTAGTGGTTTTTCGCCAACAAAAGATATTTTTTTGTATTAGATTGGATGTTTGAAACCTTACATCCTTGAAAAAAACAGAGCAACAAAATTTACAACACAAAAATTTATTGAAATTCTCACCAATAGAAGATATTTTTTGTATTACATTGGATGTTTGAAATCTTACATTCTTGAAAAAAACAGAGCAACAAAATTGACCAAACAACCAGCATAACCCTCTAGATCCATCTATAGAACTAAAGCTTGTACAATAATTTATATGAAAAAAAAACAGAGCAACAAAATTTACAACACAAAAATTTATTGAAATTTTCGCCAATAGAAGATATTTTTTGTATGACATTGGATGTTTGAAATCTTACATTCTTGAAAAAAACAGAGCAACAAAATTTACAACACAATAATTTATTGAAGTTTCTCACCAACAAAAGATATTTTTTGCATTAGATTGGATGTTTGAAACCTTACATCCTTGAAAAAACAGGAGCAACAAAATTGACCAAATAACCAGCATAACCCTCTAGATCCATCTATAGAACTAAAGCTTGTACAATAATTTATATGAAAAAAAAACAGAGCAACAAAATTTACAATACAATAATTTATTGAAATTTTTCGCCAACAAAAGATATTTTTTGTAGTAGATTAGATGTTTCAAACCTTACATTTTTGGAAAAAACAGAGCAACAAAATTGACGAAACAACAAGCATAACCCGCTAGATCCATTCATAGAACTAAACGATCTGCATAATTTATTAGTTTTTCCACAACACAAGATTTTTTTTTGTATTAGATTGGATATTTGAAACTTTACATCCTTGGAAAAAAACAGAGCAACAATATTGACCAAATAACCAGCATAATTTATTAAGGTCTTTCAATTAACAAAAGATTTCGTTTGTATTAGCTGTCACATGGCTTGCAATAATTTCCAACAGACCCGTATAATACAAAATAAAAAATATCACAAGACTTACCACAAAATTAGTAGTAAAAGGAGACATATCCTATCTTTTGTAGCGTTCCCTGTTAGCACGTTCCATATCGATCCACTCCGGATCGTTGGGGTCCTCTTCTCCATCTCCTATCGCAGACTCAGTCGACTCGCTGTCAGGCGAGTCGACCTTTCTCTCTAGATAGCTCACGGCACCATCGTAGTCGGAGGAGTCTTGCGCTCTAATGTTCGTTTTAAACTGGTGATTTTCGGGCATGTGCCTCAGCATCTTCTCGTAGGTCTCCTCGTTGATAGGGAAAGTCCTTCTCTCATACGGGGCAACCTCCACTTCTTCTGGACTGTTGCATCGAGTCTCATCCTTCACGTCCCTGTCCTTTGCAAAACGGGACTGGGAAATGGTCCGTCGTCGCATCACAGCTATCGACGGCAGCGGAGCAGAATCGTCCGCTTGCACCGATAAGGGAGTGGCGGGGGGAGAAGTCATGGGCGAGTTGGTGCTGTCCTGCTGGTCAATGTTATGAGGCGACATCGGGTCCGGGGTGTTTGCTCCGCTCGATTCCGCCCTGCTGTCGGTGCGTTTGTGAGAACGCGCCCGACCATAGCCGATGGGCAGCTTCAGGTAACTGAGAAAACGTTTCTTCTCCTCATGCTCGCATCTGTCGTGCCGGGCTACCATAGCGTCATCCGTAAGGTCCTCGACCTGAAACAGAGTTTCCTGCAGGAGATTGCAGAATGTTTCAGCTACAGCACTTACATCGCTATCCTGACATTCCTGACTAGAGTCTTTCACCGCCCCGTTATCCAGGGGTTCAAAGGTATGTTCCAGATCCCCTTCCGCAATTCGCCATCTACGAAAGAGCAAGAGGATTTTTAAACGGTTTTATTTAGGTTTACTTCGTATATTTGTTTGTTTGTTTTAAATTTTGCAACAGCTTTTTCAACTACTTCCTGATGAGCTTAGACTTGAAATTTTGAGAATACAATTTCTAATTTTTCTTTATTACAAAAAAAAATCAAAATGAAAAATCTATTTATGAACCAATTTGTCTCAAACTTGAAACTTTGCGGCGATTAAGGTCACTTAAGACCATTTTTGACTCAAACTTAAAAAAAACAAAATGGCGGACTCTCCTATTTATTAACCGATTTGTCTCAAACTTGAAATCTCCTTGTGTTTAAGGTCACTCGATACGATTTTTGACTCAAACTTATAATAAAATCAAGATGTCGATTCCAAAATGGCGGACTATCTTATTTATGATCCGATTTGTCTCAAACTTGAAACTTTGCGGCATTTAAGGTCACTCAATACGATTTTTGTATCAAACTGAAAAAAAAACAAAATGGCGGACTATCTTATTTATGAACCGATTTGCCTCAAACTTAAAATCTCCCTGTGTTTAAGGTCACTCAATACGATTTTTGACTCAAACTTATCATAAAATCAAAATGGCGAATTCAAAATGGCGGACTATCCTATTTATGAACCGATTAGTCTCAAATTTTGTACTTGGGGTTGTTTTAAGGTTACTGAGCTTATTTGGTTACTTTTAACGAGTCCCATACATTACATTTGATGATTGAGGCAGGAGGTGGACAGTGGAACTTAAAAAAAAACTAAAAACTACAAAATAAAAATAGGTAAAAAAACTTTTAACTTAAACTGTTTTTATTTTAAACACCTACAAAATAATTAGGACACAAACCTGGACCTTCTGGCGTTTGCATAAATTCTTCTATAGTTTCTATGTACAACTGATTAAAAATAAAACCGTTCAAGTTAAAGATTTTTTTACCCATTTTTTAATATCTTAGTTAACGGTGGCGGACATATTTATCCAGGAATGGCGAAACTTACTTCGGCGTCAATATCTCTTTGTACTGAAGTTTTTCCACCCTAGTAGAAGCAGCCACACTATACGGAATAACTATGTTGTCTATGTCGTATGAGTGTATGCGATTCCTACTACGGTTGTATCCGGATATGGACTGCATCTGGAGAAGCGGAGAGGAACTCGGCGAATCCAAGGATCTGGTGCCGGCGTTGCTATTGTTGCCGATAGACTCTACCTCGTCGTCCGCACAATCGGCGGCGAACGAGTTCAATTGCGCCATGGCATCCTTGGCGGAATGCCTCTTCCTGTGCAGCCGATTCAGGGAATGCCTACCGGCTTTCCTACCTCTAATTTTATTTTTAATTTCTGAAGAAAAAAACGTGTTAAACTTCCCTCGAAAAAAAGTTTAAGCAAAATTATACCTAATTGACACTTTTCAAAATGGCTTATAATATTTTTTGTAATTAGTCGATTAAAAAAACACTCATTCTTACTTGCTGATAAGGCCGACATAGTACTGGGTTTTAAAAGCCGTCCGTATTTCTTTCGATGTTCTAGTTTCTTTGTTCTATGTTCTAGGGATTTTGGTTCTAACCTCTCCGGTTTTGTGAGCACCTTCAGGGTTTTCATTCTTGTACTTCTCTGTTGCCATTCCGTCGTTTTCATAATAGCCTCTAGATGGACATTTTGAGATGTATCTGCAAAAACAGACTCTTAGTCATCTAGTGATGACGGAAATTTTGAAATATTATTAGAAGCTTCCGGGGAACAAATGAAATATTCTCCGAAAACTGGGAAGCTGAACTTTTATAACTTTCTCATTATAAGAAATTCTTATTTAAATAAAAAAAAAATAGGCAAAACAAGATAATATATATATACGACTACAAGCAGAGGGAATTTTTAATGGCCAATTATAAATTTAAAATGACAAATCTCTGATGAGTTCAATAAACATCATCAAAATCAGGCGCGCGTGCTGGGACTATTTTGGGCCCCTATTTTGGGAAAATAACCTAAAGTGAATGAACCAGGTTCTGTTTTAATTAAAGCCACATTACACAGACAAAATGTTTGACACCTCAAACCTTGTAGGGTTTCTAATAAACTTTGGACCTTCATGTATGTAATTTTTCACCAACATTTATTTTGATCATGATTCATCAACTCTCATAAAACTCTCGGTAAGACTTAAAACTTATCAATACAATAAAAAGATGAATAACAGATTATTATCTATCACCATCACTGTAAATGTCTTTTAAAAGTGAATTTTTAAAAGTAAAATATTCCAAAACGGAATGACGCGCCGTCTGTGTAGAGTGTGGATAGTGCTGTTTTAATGTTATTGTGATACGATATAATACCGGCGAATGATGGTATTCCAAAACGTAGGCAATACCGATCGGTAGGTAGGAAAAAAATTATTTTAGGAGTACTTTACTGAACTTGAACCCCATTGAATTGATCTGGGCGCAAGTAAAAGGGGAAGTGGCGAGAGGGAATCGGACTTTTAAATTAGCTGACGTAGAGAGACATCTTCGAGGAGCAATGGATAATGTTACGGCAGAAAATTGGCAGAAGTGTATTAATCACGTGATGACAGAGGAACAGATAATGTGGGATGTGGATTTGGTGGTTGATCAAGCCATGGACGCCATCGTGATTAATATTGGAAATGGTGATAGCGACAGTGGAGATGAAGTGGAAAGTGACTGAAAATAGTGGTATTTATTACACGTTTTTAAGGTACGTATTGAGGTATTAAGGGGTAAGATATTAGGGTATTTTTATTTTTTGCTGAGAATTTTTTGCTTTATTTTTGGATATAGGTGATTTATTTTATTTGTCTTGTTCTTATTTTTTTTGAGAATTTTTTTGCTTTGTTTTAGAATATAGGTATAT
This sequence comes from Tetropium fuscum, assembly GCA_964058915.1. Lineage (NCBI taxonomy): Eukaryota > Metazoa > Arthropoda > Insecta > Coleoptera > Cerambycidae > Tetropium > Tetropium fuscum. The sequence continues at coordinate 261,508 of CAXKVY010000496.1, read as the reverse complement.
TTATTTTACTGTTTCTATGTTTTTGTTGGGAATTTTTTGCTCTATTTTGGAATATATATGTTTTGTTGTTGAGAATTTTTTGCTTTATTTTATAATATATTTATTTTATTGTTTTAATTTTTTGTTGACAATTTTTTGCTCTATTTTGGAATATATATTTATTTTATTGTTTTTTACAAATATTTATTACAAAAAAAAAATTATACAAAAAATTTATTTTTCAAAAAAAAATTTTTTTAAAGAACGTAAATTTCTTTACAAAAGTTGTAGATAAAAAAAATTTACCTACACACTTGTAGGTAAAAAAAATCTTTTTTTACCTACAAGTGTGCTATTTAATTTTTTTTCCATAGGACTTGTAGTTTTGCCGGAAATCGAGCTAAACCGCTTTTACCCTTAAAAACTCCCTCCCTTCCACTTCCCGACCTCAGATAGCCCGTAAATTATTTTTCCTTTTATTTCTGTTATATTCTTTTCCTTTTCCAATGGGTTTCATCCTACTATTATTTTTTTTCACTTTTTACCATTTTCAAGGGCTTCAGCCCTGGTCTATAAGTGGTTCATACGCCACAAATAAGTAATAGTTTCATCCTATAAAGCCATAAAGGCGTATCAGCCAAATAATATTTTTAATTTTGAAAAAAATTATCATAAACCATATATTTTTTAATAAATTTTACCGCCTTTACTATTATTTTTTTTTCAAACCATTCGTCCCTCAACAGTTTTTCTCTCCTGTAAATATTTGCTTTTGGAAACCCAATTTAATGGAAGAAGAGAAAGTCATAAATGCGCGTCATGCATAATTTGCACTTATTAATTTATAGGCAATTTAATTAATCCTCGATTAATGCAATTCGACGATTTATCTGATTAAATAATTCCTATCAATGATATTTATCGGCTTCCCTCTAATAGATAACTATCAAACAACAATGATATCACAGATTGTTATAATATTTATCTAGTAAATAACCGAGGCCAATACACTTTTCTGTAAACTTATAGAAACATGCCCGCTTGACGCATTTCGCAATTGAAAAATTGGTAAATAAATACTCGCAAGAAGTTAGCACCTCGTTAGGATATAAAAAACATTCTGAGAGTTTAATCAGTCCCCAGTTCAGTTCACAACTGTCTTCCGCAATGGTTCATGATACTGAATATATTTTTATATAAAGTAAAAAGCACTAACATGAAAAAATTTTAAAAAAAATGTATCTGCTCAACATAATGTTTTGTTTTAATTAAAAACACTTCATCATAACATGGTGCTAACTCAACACCATAATTTCATGATCCATGATCTTCGATTTCCATGGTATTCTCCCGATGGTCCTCTTTAGACTTGTGTATATTTTTTTCCGCAAATATTAACGTGCCTTAGGCAATAGAAAATTTTATTGTTATTGGATTAATGTTTTATTTTGTCGAGTACTTAGTTAAAAATTTTAAAATATAAAGAATATTTTTTAAATAATTAAACATTTTTTAAATATTTTAATCTTATACTACGTTGGAGTACTAGGTAAATATTATTTGCCCCATTTGCCAATTTGGTAATGGGCGATTTGTTAACCTGAAATCGATGTGGGTATAAAAATTCTAGAAATATTGTGATAAAATAATCATTAATATAGTTATAGTATTTGTCTTTTCATTCAATATATTCGTCACATTGGAGGTCAATGGTTCTAACCCATAAAAATGAAAAGTGGCTCGGGACTTTGCAACTTAACTTTCAGTGAGATAACTACTTAGTATTTTGATTTTGCTAGTTTAGAATTTAATATTGATTAATTCTTTCAACCACCATGCAAATTGAACAATTCTGAATAAAATAAAGCTAACGCTTAATAAACTAAAGCTTTTATTTAATCACATCCTTCAATTCTAGCATCATGTAATTGTAGCTCTTTACAGCAGAGACTTATGATTTTTTTTTGTCAATATGACAACGTTTTAGATTATATTTTGTATAAAAAAAAAGATTCTTAAGGAACGCAAAGCGACATTTCTTATGGTCATATTCTTGTTCTTCCTGTTCGATATAATAAGAATATAGCGTTAAGGAATCGTCAGAAGCGATTGCGCACGATTTACTGAAAATTCCCTAGATCTAGGGAAATTCTGCGCAATCTGGCAACACCGCACCCGACCATGCGGCAACATTGCATCAGGGGATGGCTAAAGGCGCGGTAGTCTCAATTAGTGATGTAAAATTCTCGACACGTATTTTTGGAGAACGTTTCCCGAGCACAAACGACAATAAACGAGCATAAACGGGAAAAAAAGCGTTCACGATGAATCACGCGTTCAAAAAAAAGAGTTCACGATGAATTTTTCGGTAGAGAAGAAAAAGTTCAGGAGTTCACAAAAAAACAATAGTTCATAAAATTAGCGTTATTAAAAAAAATTTTTTTTTTGAAAATATATTTTTTTATTTTCTTCTATGAAATAGCGATTGAAGAGTTCGATCGAATCCCAAACGAAAAAAGGTTATATCGCGACATCGCGTTAAATCAATAACCCCTCTAATAAGGACAAAGTGCTTACTTTAAATATCATGGTGACGTCACGCTCTGGGGGCTTAACCCAGATGGAGGCTAATATACTCTCTAAGCTAATTCAACAGGCTTGTCTAGGTCGGTCGAAGCGGCGATGCCAGAATGTGTTCCAGTGCGACGTTTCTCTGCCTAAATGTTGTATTGTATTTAGAATGTAAACAAATTAGAATGTGAACAAATTAAAGTAGCTTTCTCATTAGTCAATTATGAAATCAAATTGGCCGCAAAAAGTCATTAAGAAGCAAGCAACTAACAACTCTCGTGTCAATTGTAATTTGGCAACCCTGTTAACGATGTTTTGTTTTGGGTTTTAGTATAGGACGCCGCCACGCGCCAATAAAAACACCTCCCTCTAGTCTAGAGGGGTTATTGATATTGACCGCGCGCTTGCCTAGTTCCTAATCGACTCTTGATCTTTTTTAACGGTTTATTTGTTGCGGTATTATATCATAATGCCCCAAAAGTGTTGTGTTCCCGGTTGTACAGGAAATTACGAAACCAGTAGAAAAGTTCGGGTGTTTCGTTTTCCCAGAGACGAAGAGTATGGCAGAAAATGGCTCTCTGCAATTCCACGTGAAAGTTTTGTGCCGAGTGACAATTCCCGAGTGTGCGAGTGCCACTTTGAAAAGGAAGATATTATTTACAAAATTTCCCAACAGGATACAAAAACTGGTGAGATCGTTTCAGTTATTTTAGTTTTACCCCGGTTAAAAGAAACTAGCGTACCAAGTAAATTTCGGAACTGTCCCGAATACTTGTCAAAAAAAATATCGTATCGAAAAAGCAAAGACGAAAAACTTACAGAATTACATGAAATACATTTTCAGACATACATACAGACATGTCAAAGCTTAACCATGTTGTGAACTTTATGTCCAATGTACTTAAAAACTTAAAAATAGAGGACGAAAATGTTTCACAAGGAATTGAATTTATTTCCGATCAACTTAAATTGCGATCAAAAGAACGTTATAGATATTCCACTACCACTATGGTTTTTTGTTCAATTTTATATACAATTAGCCCTCATGCATATAGAAATTTACGGAACCGTGGACCTATAATTTTGCTCCATCCCGAAACAATCAAAGGAGTCTGTAATGGTTTTCTAACTGATCCTCATATTGATGAGAAGAAAACTTTTTTAACATATGCACAAAAAATCTTTAAATATTTAAAAGACCAACACAAATATGTTAGTTTACTAATGGATGAAATTCACATTGATCCATATTTATATTATAAAGGTCATTACCACCTTTTTGTATGAACTGCAATAAATAATAACGATTCGTTAACGAGCGACATCTGCGTATACATTTATGATTACTAGCATTTGATCAAATTTTAAAGAAGTTGTTCATATTGCTCCTATGTCTAAAATTAATCACGAATTACTTTTCAGTTTTCTTAAAACAATTAACCATCTAGACTCTAATAATTAGACACATGTAATCTTGACTGTATTTCGAAACAGTTAACAGTTAACCATTTAAATGATTCTTTACCTGTGTTTTTCATTCGTGACTCCGATAGATTTATGCCGTAATATCTGTGTTTAATTTGATCTTTTTATTGATCTCCAAAACTACATTAAAACGATTTCAGACATAGGTACCTACCTAAATAACTAAATAAAGCCCGTAATAACATAAGTATGTCGTAGGACTCCGGATGGTGACGTCACTCTGTCCTTGTATTAGAGGTGTTGTTGGTTAAATGCGATTTTTATTGTAAATTATACGATCGAAAAATGCGCGATTTTTCTTAACAGAAATTTCGAAGGAGTTGAAAGGGCTTTTGATTGGAGTTCAGAATGGCGAAAATCGCGAATGATTTAGCGCGATAGAAATTTGTTTCTTTCGGTATTGCCACGGACTCTTCGTTCGCCATTCTGAACTCTCAACAAAAGCTTTTTGAACTCCTTGGAAATTTTTTAATGAAAAAATCTCGATTTTTTCAATCATGAAATTTGCAATAAAAATCGCATTTATTGCGATAGAAATTTTTTCTTTCGGGATTACGCACGAACTCGCCATTTTGAACTCTCATCAGAAGCCCTTTGAACTCCCTCGAAATTTCTTTTAATAAAAATCGCACGTTTTTCGATCGTATAATTTACAATAAAAATCGCATTCATCGCGATATAACCTTTTTTTTTGGGACGCGATCAAACTCTTCAATCGCTATTGCATAGAAGAAGAAAAAATTGATTTTTTTTAAACTTGCTAATTTTATGAAGTATTTTTTTTGCGAACTTCAGAACTCTTTTTTCTCTACCGAAAAAATCATCGTGAACTCTTTTTCGTTGAAAAAAATGGAAAAATGTTTTTTCGCGATTTCTTGACCTACATTACTAGAACTATTGCTGTTTTTCTCATTGAACTCCTGAACTCTTTTCTTTCTATTGGGAACTCCCAAGAAATGGATGTTTTTTAAAAGAAGCAGCGCCAGATTCACAGGATTTTATACGACCCCAGTGGCGTAACAACATGCAGAACTTTCCAGACACAAAAAAAAAAATGAGGCGCAATTTAATTAGCTTAGCTTACCTTCAGGTAACGAGAAAACTGGATGAAACGAGGGATCCAGCAAGGCTATCCTCTCCGACTTGCTGAGGGTGTCCGGCGGGTCTCGCGGGTGAGTGGGATCCGTCCGTCCGGTACACAGGGCGCACGGAACACTTAAAGGTACACACCCGCACCGGATAGTGCTCGGTCTAGCGGCTTTCTTAGAAACCGCATGCAGTCCTGCTATCTGCAACAACTTCCTCTTCCGAAAGTTCACTAAAGGTCTAGTCCTTGCGCACTGGTATTCCAAACAGGTTCCGTTTATGGTGTTATCCGTCGCCTTCGAGGCGAGAGGGGAACTGCCGGGGAGCTGCCCTCGGTACCCGTTGACGACTGTCGTCGTGGGGGACGAGGGGATCGTCATGGAAGGCGGGCTCGTACCGCTCAGTAGGATGGCGCCCTTGCTCGACCTGATCTGCTTGTGAAGGTCCGTATGCTGACGGATGCGGTACTCCAGGTCCGCGATCTGCGCGTGCAACCACGTCCATCTTGCCGCGATGGCCGCCCTCTCCGTTGCGTATCTCCATAGCGATCTCTTTTGTCTGGAATAAATAAATGCATTAAGAATTATATAAGAAATATAGCCACATTATTATGGAGTGTTCCCGTGACATAGAGTAACAACATTGTTCTTTTTTTTTTTTTTTTTTTTTTTTTTTTTTTTAATAAAGCATCGTTAGACGACTAGATAGGGCTGGAACCTTTCATGTAACTGTAACACTCGGAGTAGTTTCCACAAACACCAGAACACTTTCACTTCGCTCGACGCGCGTTTCGCCTCTGACTAAAACTGACTCAGTTTTAATCGTCTCCAGATCACGCCAACTTGGTAGGCGAAACGCGCGTCGAGCGATGTGAAAGTGTTTGTGGAAACTACTCCGAGTGTCATTATTAGACAATTTCGACATTAAATTTGTTAGTTGGAAGACCAATTCCCTACTTGAACACAGGGTTGGCACGAATTAATTCATATGAATTAAGTCAACGATTTAATTCGCAAATTATTTCAACTGTTTTCCAATGGGAACAAATTGCATTATATATCAACTTTAAACGTTCAAACTGAAATATTCGCTGGCATTAGGCAACAGGCAACGGGAACCGAAGTGTAGTAACAGACAGTGCTGCTAATATGGCAAGAATGCGACTGCAAATACAAGAAAAAACTGATGATGTAAATGTTATTACATATGGCTGTTCGGTCCATTTATTAAATCTACCAGCGAAGGATTTAAATGTTGAAGGGGTTAAGAACAATATAGTGCGGATCATAAAGTATTTTAGAAATAAGCATTTAGCAAAAGCCGTATTATCTTCTGAAGGTGGATCATCACTTCCATTGCCAATTGAGGAACGCTGGAACAGCGCAAGCGACTCACTTGAGGCATATTTGGTATACACATTTGGTATTTGGTTAAAACTGGTATACACTCGGTAAAATTTGCGAAAAACATCGCAATAATATTGATAATGAGATAAATAAGTTGGTCTCTAACATAGCCTAGCCATTAAACGTAATGCTGAAGATTTAATGGCTCGACTAAAACCTATATCGTGCGCACTGGATTTAATGCAAAAAGAGAAGTGCACGAAATGACTTCCACAAAAATCATATTTTTTATACGGGGTAGTCACAAATTACAAAATCTCAAAAAATGGTTAATTTTCGGAAAAACGCTGTTATTTATAAAAGTTTTTACTTGCCCAAAAAAATAGTAATGACTTCCACAAAAATCATATTTTTTATACGGGGTGGTCACAAATTACAAAATCTCAAAAAAAAAAGTTTTCGGAAAAACGCCGTTATTTATAAAAGTTTTTACTTGCCCAAAAAAATAGTAATGACGTCGAAAAAAATCATATTTTTTATACGGGGTGGTCACAAATTACAAAACCTCAAAAAATGTTTAGTTTTCGGGAAAACGCTATTATTTATAAAAGTTTTTGCTTGCCTAATGTAATATCGACAAAAATTGTTTATTATACAGGGTGGTCAAAAATTACAAAATCTTAAAATTCGGTAAGAGTAGAGTTTGTACTTTTTGACCACCCTGTATAAAATTTTACATTGTCGACAAAATGTTATTGTTTATAAAAGTTTTTGCTTGCCTAAAGTAATGTCGTTTATTATACGGGGTGGCCAAAAATTACAAAATCTTAAAATTCGGTAAGAGTAGGTAAAAAGTTTGTACTCTTTGATCACTACGTATAAAATTTTACATGATCGAGAAAATGTTATTGTTTATAAAAGTTTTTCCTTTGTGTTATTAATTTTAAATGCCGATAACTCGAAAACTGTTTGTCACAGAAAGTTGGTTTTTGTTGCAAAAACTTTTTCAGTAATTCTTACTTAATTTATACGTAGATAATATGGCAAAATTCCTTCGATTAAAAAAGTTTCTCGCTTACCGAAAATCATGCAGCATTAAAGTAAATTTTCGAGTTAACTCTTTTCTCCAAGAAAAAATACGGTAAGCATGGGCCTTAAATTAGTACCGTCATGACCGCCTATATGTTTTCCATCGATTAAAAGAAACCTCACTGATACAAGTCAATTAGTTTCGAAGTTATCACGTGGTATGTGTAAAAAAACACAAATATAACATTTTGACAAATTATTGACATTTTTCCGGATAAAAAATGTCTGACCCCGCTCCAAAAGATGTCGTAATTAGTACTAATAATCATCCATGATACAATATCGGAAGATATGGATATCACGCACCTGGTGACCCCAAATGTATGTATGTCAGATAATACTGACAGTACAACAACACGCAATTTCCATTTATGGTCATTTTAATTGTACGCAGAACGATATTCATAATTGTTTTCATATACGAACATTAAAATGGGCAATAATTCCAGCGTACTTCTCATCATGTAACCGTATATAAAGCGCTAGCATAGAAAAAGGATAGCGCGAATTCGGGGGGTCACCAGATTTACAGCGCGCGCAAAAGTAGATGAAACTACAATTCCGACCTCCCACGTATCATATCTTCCGTTTATTATATCATGACAGTCATCCATCACGGTTAGTACAGTCATCCAAACAAAGACAATTTTCGAGAGGTTGGCGTGACGTCACAGCAAACGGAGGACGTTGCATTGCGTGATCTGGCCGTCCTCTCCGTCTATCGTTCTTTGCTACTAAACTTTTAAGGCTAAGTATTAAAAAATCCTACTTCCGGAATCCATATTCGTACAAATGCCTGATGATCAATAATATTTACAAAAAACTATCTATGACTAACAGCAGTCCTGTTACACGTTAAACATATTATAACATTCGCATTCAACGATGTTACGTCATTATAACGTGCATGCGTAAACGGAGAGCTAACGTGTCCCATTATACACGTTACCGCGTTCATAATATTACGCAATATTATACCTATTAGTAATAGAGCAACAACCGTATGTCGAGTTAGTTATTTATAAGTTAAGAGTACAAAACGCGCATTATTTAGTTTTTTTGATAGACTAGAGAGATGTGCATAAGTACATAATATACCCAGTCTGAATTCCGCAATCAACGCTTACTTTAATCGTCGCCGTCGAGTGAAAATTTCACACTCGACGCTCTAATAATATGCAGTAAGAAAATGCCCGGCTGTCGTAATTCGTAATTGATTTGGGAATGCCTGTTTCACAACTTTTTAACTACTCAAGATACCCACACCAAGCGAGCAGAATTACTCTAAACGACATGTCGTAAAGTAGGTATTCTTGATGTAAATAAAAACGCAAATATTGACGTCACGTCTAGTTATCATAATTTTGTTTATCGGCTCAAAGATGTAGTTAGTCGCATGAAGGTATTAAACAGTAACAAGGAAACCCTTATATTTTACTATGACAAATAATTCTTCATAGCTATAATAATTATTATGCTATTAATATATCAGTATCATCCTAAAATACCTTAAGGACAACAGGTTACAAAAAAGAAATTCCCCGACTTTATATTCAGCTTGTTCTAATATCCTATATTTCTATAACAAGATTATTATAATGTACAAAATGACCACCAACTTTAGATACAAAGCTAATCAAAACAATAATAAAAATTAATTATTCTATATCGTATATTATTGTGAATGTACGTTGGGGTTTGGGTTGAATCTTTAAAAGTCTAAGTGTATAGGTTTTTGTTTTGAAGTAAAAACATTAGCAAAAAACTAACCCAGAGTTCAGTTTCTATACGTAATTATTATAACAAGTGTATATTATCATACCTACATGTTTTGATGTAAATATTTTATTCTACTTGATCGGATAACCTTGGGCCTGAAGATTCAACCTTGGAGCATGAAACATTGTAATGTTATTTTTCGTCTCGCATTATCATAGACCAAATTAATAATCATACCCTGATAAGTATCCAGTCTAATTCAATGCACCTACCTAATTGAAAAATAACGAGTAACTAAATCGGATATTTATGAGTATAAAATATAAAATGCGATACGATATATTCTATAATACCCATTAAATCGTAAATGATTTATTAGATGTTCACTATCTGTAATTTGAAATTCATTATACATTACGTAATACACATATTTATTATGACAGCCCGCGCGACAGGCAGCCTTTGTGATATTAAGTCGTGGGAGGGGTAGCGGTGGGAGGCGCCTATTTTTATCCTATATTATCTATTAGTGATTAGTGTATAGTTCCCTAGCCATTTGAATAAGATTTTGTTCACAATTTCATGGATTTTTTTTTTTTGCGCGAAACCTTAATTCATTTTCTAGAATAAAAGTAGCCTAAGTTACTGCTTATAACAGGAACTATCTGCCAGCGCAGGTCGCGGTAAATGAATAGAAAGAATCCATATAAAAAAAATTGTTCGCCTTTGTTCTAAAAATATTGTTAACGTTCGAAAAATATCAAAACCGCACGGAAGAGTAGAAGAACCACCAAATATGTATATTGTTTTATTTTTCCGACTTCTATCTCGGAAGAATAAAATAGTGTTATTATTTACGGGGACGGTGGTCGAACGGTTGGTTGGCGCGTTAGCTCTCGGTTCGATGACCTAGCAGCAGTGTGTGTTGGATACCGCGCACTGGTGCGAAATAAATTTTCAGTAATTTATCCCCAAGATCTAATTACCGAGGTTTTCCTGGTTTCCCTCGTTCCTGCACTAAATGGTGGTTAGAATTTACCAGCCCAAGTCGATCCCGGTCGCACATGAGACTCGCGAAATAATAATATGCCGCCACGTCTCCCCCACAAGTCTCTGACTTCTGGGCTACTCATTTCGGTTAGAATGAGAGGTAGATATATTATTATTATTATTATTTGCTATTATGAAGAACCATTGAATAGGTATTCAAAGGTACAAAATAAAACGTGGGAAATGGACAAAATAGATACAAATAGAACATATATAGTTTAGGTACAATAACGATATAATTTAATCTGTATGTGTAGGCGTATAAGACCTATTATTATAGTAGGGTGCTTTTTGTTTTGTTACGAATATCTAATAAGTTTTGAAACCTGGTATCCGCAGATTGTCCGGAAAAAATACTAAAAAATTCAAGATATAATCCGAGGCCAAATATCTCCATCTTATCGCTAAATTATCTAAACAATTGCGATAAATTGCTATCGTTCAACGGCCGGATTTGCCGGTATGTTATTAATACTAGCCTGAATTTGACAATTATTTTAGTTTTTTTTAATGTGAAACATTTTTTAACATATCCAGTTTTTGAATCGTCTTATTAAAGAAAGAAAAAAATATTTTAAAAAAATTGTGGAAAAATATGTAAGTAGATGAACAAAAACAACAATGACTTTATTTAATTAAAAGCGAATTTGATATTAATATTTAAAATAGTGAAGACCGTCTACCATTGACGATCGCTAGTTATTGAATAAAACTCGGAATAAAATATCTATGTATGGAATGACGAAATAAACAAAATAAATAGGAAGCAGGCTATACCCGAAATTATATCACGATCACGGTCTCCAAGCCCGACAAGGTCATGCAGGCTTGCTACGGTACAATCTGTTTATCGACGAGCACACACTTTGTGCTCTTACTTTTACTACTCAAATGAATGGGAACAAGTTGAAAAGTATCGACGTGATTCGTCTGTTATCCCAGCATTCAGCATTCATATATTTTCCAACGTGCTATACCTATATCAGACGTTCATAAACATACCTAAATCGTACGCACTAATCGCATATCTAATTTTGCATTCTAATTTTGTCCCGACGTTCGTGACGGATTCATTGATTGACAACACAGCGATTTCCTTGTGCCCAACATTCGGTGACGTTTTTGTCACCATCAATGACGGCTCTGCCGCAAGAACGGGATACGGCGGAGCATGTGGCTTCAGGAGAACCGGATCGAAGCCCTACGATGCCTATGGATTTTGCAATGGTCAAACAATAATTATGAGATAACGTAGCAGATGATTCTATCGACGACGAAGACGAGGGATATGGTTTTGGTTGCGTTCCAGATGATCAGGAGGGAAGAAAATAAGATTCAAGATGATGCTATTGCATTGAAGAAAATAAAAAAAAAATCGAAACGATTTTTTTTAATAACTCGCTAATTTTATGAACTATTGTTTCAATTGGGAACTCCCAAGAAACGGATGATTTTTAAAAGCAGCAGCGCAAACTTCACAGGCCTGTTTCATACAACTGTTTTTTCTAATTTGTACAATTTTATATTTCATGAGAAGAAAACTGAATTTTATACGTTTTAAAAACACCCAGTAGGTTGTAACCGTGTGACAGGGTGTCACTTTCATAGCTTGTCAGTTTCACAATTGTCTAAATAAACTACTACGAAATGAAATTTTACTTTTTGTAACTGGTCGTGAAAAGTAAAACGTTTCCTAACGTCAAAGGGCTTTGAAAAAGTTCACTTTAAATGTCAAAATTAGAAAAACTTATTTTCGTAGCCGATTTAAGTACTTAACAATGGTTTTGATCAAATAAAAATGTTTTAAATGTTGTTATTGGAAGTTTTAGTTAATATTTAAGTAAAAAGTAAATGTTTTAATTGTCTTATTGTTGATTCATCAGTTATTGTTGATACCAGACAGGAATTTTATAATGCCAAGTTACTTCAAATATGCTGAAACGGGTTGACAGTTAAAAAAATGTTAAATCTATGATTTTTATGAAATAATGGATTAAGTATTTTCCGCAAATTATATTTATTTTCAATAGGTAGGTAAGTAAGTAACACCGATGGATGACACAAATTCATTCCAAATAAAACAAAGTAGTTAAGGAGTACCTAGGTAGGTACCTATTTAAAAACTCGATTTTAACAAACCTCAACAACCTAAATTTAAAAACAAGCAATCTTTATTTTCTTTAGAACTAAAACTGAACTGTAAAAATAAATGATGAATGCAAACAAACAAGATATATGAGTATGAGGCATAATCTCTCTTTTTTTTAAATACATTATTTTGTAAACATGAAAAGATAATACCAACATGTCCTGTTATCTTTTATAACATATTAGATAAAATGTTAATAAATCAATGAACCCAACCTCAAAGTCACCAGGAACTTTCAGGATAAATTGATAATTAATAGACCATGGTCGATAATTTTTGAAACAATAGTAGGATGAAACTCATTGGAAATGGAAAAAAAATATAACAAAAATGAAAGGAAAAATAATTTACGGGCAATCTGAGGTCGAGAAGCGGAGGGGGCGAGTTATAAGGGTAAAAAACGGTTTATCTCGATTTCCGGCAAAACTACAAGTCCTTTGTACTCTGTATCCATCCCGTACAAACCCCGGTTTACTCGTGATTTGAGTAAGGTCTTCAAAAACGTGGGTATAACAGCGATTCATTCGTCGAGTAATAAATTAAAACAACTCTTAGACAATCCAAAGGATAAAATTGTTCCAAATGAAAGGTCTGGAATTTACGAAATTAGTTGTAATGATTGTGATCGAAAATATGTTGGACAAGCGAGACGATCAATTAATACCAGATTGAAAGAGCATATGGCTCATCTAAAATATGGAAGAACAGATAAGTCTAGTGTTGCACAACATGCTTTTGACAACAATCATAGAATAGATATTAGTAATTTAAGATTAGTTAGAAATGTGACCAATAATAGACAGTTGGATGCATTTGAGAGCATAGAAGTTGTAAAATGTAAAAGTAGTATGAATAGCGACAAGGGACCTACACCGTATAGCCCGCTTTACGCGTTGCTTAGCAACCGATCATTGAAGCGTGATAGTCACGCGTAAATCTCACGGTGATATCATTAGTGACGTCACCATGAAAATAGTATAAATATGGTAGATTTTGTAGTTTAAGATTAGTTTTAATCGTCTCCGGATGATGCCAACTTGGTTTGCGAAACGCGCGTCGAGCGAAGTAAAAGTGTTTTGGTGTTTGCGGAAACTACTCCGAATGTTATAGTTACATCAAAGATTCCAGCCCTATCCAGTAAAAGAAAAATAAAAAACCAAAAACTTGGCTAATTAAATTTTTCACATACATTTTGAGGTTATGTGAAAAAAGTGTAAATACAAAAGTATTTTAGTAAATTTTAAATAAAAATAATACAGTGCAGTTGGGACATAAAAAGGTAGGTTTTCACTAAATTTCTTTAAAATTTTTTTTTGTAAAAAAAAAATAAAAAACCAAAAACTTGGCCATTTAAATTTTTCACATAAATTTTGAGATTATGGAAAAAAGTGTAAATACAAGTATTTTAGTAAATTTTAAATAAAAAAAAATACAGTGCAGTTGGGACATAAAAAGGCGTTTTCACCAAATTTCTTTAAATTTTTTTTTTTTGTAAAAGAAAAATAAAACAGCAGAAACTTTAAATTTATGTGAAAAAAGTAAATATAAAAGTATTTTAGTAAATTTTAAATAAAAAAAATTACTGTGCAGTTGCACTGTTGGTGACAAGGTAAGTTGTCACGAACTTTCTTTAAATTTAAAAAAAAAAAAATAATAAAAAACCCAAAAAATTGGTTATTTGAATTTTTCACATAAATTTTGAGGTTATGTCAAAAAAGTATAAATACAAAACTTGTAGATCTTTTTAATACCTACAACTTTGTCATTTAACTTTTTTCTATAGGACTTCTAGTTTTGCCGGAAATCGAGATAAACCGTTTATTACCCTTAAAAATTCCCCCCACCCTCCACTTCCCAACCTCATAATAGCCCGTAAATAATGTTTCCTTTAATTTTTGTTATATTCTCTTCCTTTTCCAATGGCTTTCATCCTACTATTATTTTTTTTCACTTTTTACCATTTTCAAAGGCCATTTTCCCAATAAATTGACAGAAGTGAAAATAAACCTACTCCAATCATTATTGCTTGTAGGTATTTATAAATAATAATCAGTAATATTTTTTAATAAATTATACAATACAGTCAGTCATATTAGCCATAATATAGAATGTACAAAAGTAAAATATAAAAACTACACACCACAAAACACAAAACATTGGCATACAAATAATTAATTAACAGGTACTTACATACTGAGATACTGCTGATGGGGATTATTATAACTCTGCATTTCATCGCAGCTCTCCCCACCCGAGCTGCTTTCGGTAGCTTCCGAATCCACCTCCTCCTGCACTAAATTCAGCTGCGTCTGCAGCTGCCCGGCAATTCTCTGAAGTTCATGTTTGGCCTCGATCGGCCACGAAGGAATCGTAAGCATACCGGATACGTTGCTTCGGAATGTCGGTAGTTCGATGGATCCTGACCCAAAGTATTTGGAAACGTGCCGCTGCCTAGAAGCGGTATTCGCCTGCAGGATGGTGGTCATCTCCAGTTTACGGACTAATGTTTTCGCCGACACATAAGACATGGGTTTTACTCGTTCGGCAAACAGAGAATCGCTACCGGGAATCATTACGCTTACGGCGTCTTGCTTGCAGAGGTCGTGGGAGTCTTTTGACCTTTTCAGTGTCCGGTGTATATTTTCAAATACCCCGGCTATTTCGCTGCTAATGTGCTGCCCCATATATCTAGACTGTAACTTGTAGACGCGTCTTCGTAAGAAATCCAGCCTTCTCTCCACTTTTGCATGTTTTTTGTGCAAGTCTGCAATTAAATCTTTGGCGTGAGATTCTTTTTCTCTATCGGCTGTTTCTAACTCGTCCTGTTGATCCTCCATGGTTATATTCATCATGTCAACGTCCTCCAGCAGTTCCTTCTCAAACGACGATAAGTTATTGGTTAGATCTGCACTGGCTATAGGAAATACCTCTTCCGATTCACTATTCAGCTCGTTGGGGGTGCTATTCAAACGATCACTGCCTTCTATGGATTTAATAACCTGCATAATATCCTCAACATTTTGTCCTAATTCACCTGTCGCACAAACACCCTCAGATTCGGGTAACACGGCAAAATTATTGAATATTTGGTCCATATCACTAGCGCCCTTAATCTTATGTATAGTGGAAACATCCAACCCAGTTTTTTGAAGGCCCATTTTACTATCTTGGTCGCCCATAGATGATGGGCTATCACTCATTATATTAGGATTTTGGTAAAATGTGTTGTCCGAGGCACCACTTAAATCGCTCAAGCACTTACCCAGTAAGAGTTTCTCAGAAGCCAAAGCGAGCGTGTTGAATTTACCAATTGCATTACTCAATTCATCACCGTCTAAATGAAAAGGGCTTAATCGGTCATCGCTTTTATGATAAGATTCTTTCGTAGTAGCCTGGTACTTGTTATTTTTTTCGTAACTGTTGATTGGCGATACTGGTTCCAAATGAGCCTTCGATGGTAAACTAAAGTTTTGGGCCTGAGCTGTTTCTGTCAGGGCTGGAGCCATGACCGCCACATGGGGACGCCTCACCGAGGCTGTACGCAATCCCATTCATCCAGTTTTACCTACTAACAAAGTCTTTCATGTCACTAACAACTGCAAAAAAACTCGTCGTTCGGAGTACTTGATCAATAAACACAAATTAAATTCCATAAATAAATACAGGTATGGCTATTTAAAAATTTACAACTAATCGCCGGCTAATTCCATAACGAAAACATAAAAGTGAAACTTCTAACGGCAATATCCGATACACCCAGAAATCTGTTAGTCATTCGGCAATCATATTACGTATATTCCTCCAGATTGATTATGCCGGTAACATTATATTATTGCACTTTTTTTAAATTACACTTAACTAAAAGATATTTTGAACGGCACACTCCCACGTGACGGCTGCAAGCTTACGAAACGTACTAGAGCTCATAGAACGAATACGCATCTAACAAACATTGCACCACTTTAAACACTTATTACGAAGGTTCCTCATTTGCTTTTCATTGTCACACCTATTCACAAGATTAAGCATTACATTAACAAATTAAAATTCAATATATCCTGAATAAAAAAAGGATAACAGCGATTTTTCTGCGTATTTTATTGAACAACAATGGCGACTTTCCCAAAAACAGCCGAACAACGCACTCGTCCATTAACAACCAACAGCGGCGCGCGACGGAGTCGTGAACAGAGCAAACGCAAGTTCCCTGAAGCCAAGGCCTACAGCACCGTAATACTCAATAAAAACACTAAAGCAATATCTACTTTACAAATATCTTTATTATACTCAATAGATTTCTAAGATATAATTACCATAACAAATTTTGTTATGTAATATAATTAGTATTATGACCTATTTAAAAAACTATGAAATATTTTTATTTGATGATTTGATTCCGGTTCCATCTACCGAACGACGCGGAAACCAAACAGATCTCTGTTGGCAATAAATTTTGCGGCGGGTTATTTAAATTTAGGATAAAGAAATATAAGTTTAATTAAGTTTTATAGTAGCAGAGTATACGTATACAAATAATAATTATAACTACCAAAATAAATTACATCGTTTTGGGTCTATCATTCCATACTTTAAGAACATATTAAGCTAGAAATTTTTTTGACAGGTAGGTAAGTAGGTATTTTAAATTTTGAGGCTAAATTTTCCAACCATTTAGCCTTGAGACATCATTTTCCAACGAAAATACAGGCGTAGTAAATTAATAAATCTGTGAGATTTGTGAATATTTTGAAGGAACATTAAATTTAAGAACTTGATAATTAAAACTAAGGTTAGGTGCAGAGTTGCTGTAATCTTGGGATTTTGGATACCTAGTTATCGAACATAAAACGACTTGGTAGGTACTCAGGTACATTATTACATGCATACAATTCTATTTTTAATGTAGACCTGAAAATGTGCAAATACGCATAGAAAATGAAGTTGGAGCTAATATTTTTCAAACCTTAGAATTACATATTACTTAATACTTACATGTTCCGATGGCACAATTAGGCAGAACAATATTCTTCTCGGGGAGTAAACTCGATACTCCCCAGAAACTTCCATTTTCCAAAATTCCGTACGCCAAAAATTTCTAAAGAACACTAGAACAGAGCAAGATATGTCAAATCAAAAATGTCATGTGCACAGATAACCAACATGCGCAGTTATTTTTTTTAGGTTAACGTTACGTTAATTTTATTCTACATGTTAGGAAAATGTCAGAATATTTAGAATTAACATTTCCAGATAATAATGAAAAAGATGAAACAGTAAGATACACATTACACACGCATTGTCAAGTTCCATATTATTATCTTTAAAATAGCCCATAAATTAACCTCCTTCTCCTTTTAGGTTAAGCACGTAGATTTTAGAAGTAAACCCTTTTCAAATAGTATAGTGTTCCCGGCTGCGATTGCAAGTGTTCGTTTATTAACTAAGGGGCCGGATGTTAAACGTGTTTATGATTTAATATTATGCGTCGAGGTATTTTCCTTTTCCCAGAAAATAATTGTTTAACGAGTCGTTATTTTAGGATACTTTTAAATTTCTACCAGGCGATACTATTGGCATATTATCCCCTAATTGCGATAAGGAGGTGGACGATCTCTTAATTAGATTAAATCTTGCCTCCAAATCAGAAAACATATATAGATTGTGCATTTCAAAGGATGCCAAAAAAAGTCCTAAATTACCGAAACATGTGCCGACAACAGATATATTAAGAAATATATTTAAGTATTATATTGATCTGAGGAAACCGCCGAAGAAAGTGAGGTTAGTTGATTGTTTAATGCAACATTTAATTATAATATTGTTGTAGTTGTTTTTAAAATCTCTTATTCCATTTACATCGAATTCAGACGAGGTAAAACGAATAGAGGAATCGTGTTTACCGACAGGTTCCAAACAATATTCGGAATTAATTAATGGCGGTGCAAGCACTCTGTTAGGTTTATTGAATACATTTCCATCGTGTTGTCCACCGGTAGATTTAATTTTAGAACATTCACTGCCGTTACAACCTAGATATTTTTCTATTTCTTCCTCGCCCTTAAGTAGCGGAGGTTTACACATAACTTTCTTTGTTGTTGAAAATCGAGATGGGACAAAAGGAGTTTGTACTGGATGGCTGGAAAAAATAATTAAATCGACAGATACTGCGTTGGACAAAATTCCGTTTTATTTGAGAGTACCCAATAATTTCAGGATGCCTACGGATTTATCGGTCCCGCTTATAATGATTGCGACAGGAACAGGACTAGCGCCTTTTAAAGGTTTCTTGGAGCACCGACTGTTACGTAAAAGAAAAACTAACTGTGATTTAGGTGAAACGTTTCTATTTTACGGGTGCAGGTATTCCGATAGGGATTTTCTATATAGTGATGATATACAAGAATATCTTAATGAAGGAGCGTTGACAAAGTTATATGCAGCGTTTTCGAGAGAGACTGGGAAAAAATGCTATGTTCAAGACAAAATCAACGAGATAGGAGAAGAGTTTATATATCATATCGTAAACAAGCAGCCTGTTATTTTTGTTTGTGGAAACGCCAACATGGTAAAAGATATTAAGAATACCATTATTAAGAATTTAGTATGTCATGGAAATTTTGACCAAGTGACAGCTGAGGAATATTTAATAAAATTAATCCAAAGTAATAAGTTTATTGTTGATACTTGGACATAAGTTATAATAAATCTTAAAAAGAGTAAAATGTTGCTTATTATTTAAAATAGGTTGATGAAAACTGAAAATTAATTGATCAGAATGTGAAACCAGAAGTGACTCATTACTTTTATCAGGCTTTTTTATAGATACATATTTGAGTGTGTGTGTGTGATATGTGTTAAATGGCACTGGATGGAACCAATTAGCCAGGCTATTTAATTAAATGATTGGTACCTGGTATGCACCCATCATTAAAATGTTACATTTTATTTTATTTGTTATATTTTGTTTTCTATATGCCATATATTTTTTTTTGTCATTAATTATTTGTTTATTCATTTTTTTTTTTTTTTAAATAAATAAAATTTGCCTATTTACTATATATGTTAGGATCTATAGCTGGTATGGCTTACTACTATTTGCATTATTAATATTACTACTTATAAAATGTGTCAAAATATACATTAGGTTTTTTTTCTTTCCTCAATATACGGCGTGTTCAGTTAAGGCTACGGAGCGGCCGTATCTCAGCTGTCATTCATTCTACGATATTGGCCAAAAAAATTCATTTAAAATATTTTTGGATTCCTAATTTCGTCGCTAGAGCGCGCAATTTATGTGGTTTTTCAGTAATGAGAGTCTGGCCAAGGCGTTGCTACTTTCCGATTGATGCCGCCATTTTAGTTCAGAATTGAGTGAGTCACTCAGATTTTGACATTTGTAGGTTGTTTATATCCGCAAAATTGTGACATGCAAAGTAAATCTACCATTCTTCATTGCGAAAAACTCAAAGGTAAGCCTCAAATATTTGTGCATATGTAGAAATCAGAATATTGAATAGGCAAGTTGCAAGTTGTGTAAAAATTGAGGTTGTGTTGATTGTTGTGTTATTGGCTTTGTGTCTAAAGAAAAATGAACTCAAAACGTTATTTCTAGGAGGTAATAGGACTAATAACTTAAAATGACGGGATGTTGTGTACCTGAGTGTCACAATTCCACTAGGAATGGGGCTGGGATGAGGGCATTTTCCCGTGATCCAAATAGGATAAGAGAATGATCAACAAAGATTGGTAGGGAAAATTGGTGGACACCTAAAGACAGTTGAATTAGAATATATTTCTCGAAAATATAAGGAAAGCATAAAAAATAGAGACGAAACTAACAATCAACACCAATTTTTATTTGGCAAGTTTATGGTGGTTGAAGCTCCTCACTTTCTGAACTGTCCTAATTTAAAAACTAAATTAATTAATAGATTTATAGTGTTTAGATTAATAGTGAACTGTAAAAAAATACAAAAAATAACCGCCAAGGATAGTAAAAGTATGGCTCTGCATAGTGTTGTGAAATAATCTTTTTATTCTTGTTTTTTGTTTTGATTAATAAATTGTTTGATAATCATTATTGTAGAGTTTTCGTCTCATTTTTATTATTCATGAAAATACATATTTTACTGCTAAGTTAGTAGAAGCAGTACTACTATTTTTTAAACCTTTTATTTTATATCGCATATCCATGTGTATTGGTGCGATTGTTTGCAGTAAAATCATTTCTAAACTTCTTAAATTTGGCGCCACGAATTGTGATATAAAATGGCTGCCTTGGCCAGACTCTCATTGAAGGGTCTCTAGGTTTTTCAGTAAATCGTGAATTTCCCCAAATATCGTTCGTACAAGGTACAATACAGTGACTTGTGACTTAAAGCATGCCACAAATTTCATTCGTATTCATATCCGTATCGAACTGCGCACGTGCAGAAGCGATACGGCGTTTCTGATACGATACGAACTTCGTATCGTTACGGCTTCCGTATCTTAATAACTATATTCGTATCGTATCCACAGAAAAGTTTTATTTATCTATGAGGAGTTTTATTTCTGTGCTGTGGTTGTATCGAGTAAACTGTCAACCAGTTGAGTCAAGATAACCTAATATTTTTTTGTGGGGATTATTGATAATACCCTCCATATTACAACAAATATTCGAAGTTAACAGCACAACGAATTTAATTTCGCGGTTGAAGATACCACAGACCACAGTTGAGTAGGTGTAGGAATACTGTGAAGATACGATTCTATGATACGGATACGTAGAACAGCTTTAACTTAAATATGCCGCCATAATAGACAGCAATGTAGCTTTTGCAGTTTAGAATTAAGCAATTAAATTAGGTTAGAAAATGGTGAAACTTGTGTTATCTATGCTTATGGTCTCCAAACTTATGTCGAATTATGTGTTTGAAGTATATTTTCCGTTAAATGTCCAAACTTCTGCCACTAATTCTAATTGAAAATCCCGGCGTGTGCGCGCTCGATGTCAAATTGGTTGGTTCGTTGGTTGTGAATGTAGCCTTAAAGACGACAACACATTTCTAGGGATTTTGGATACATTAAATAAGAATCACAAATTTTATATGGTTTATTCAATTAAATTTGATCTATGAAAAATAGTTTTCAATAAAATATATACAATAAAAAACATATTTATATAAATTGCGTGCCTTCCAGGCTTCTATCTAAGCTTATTTGTAGATAAAATATATTTGGATTACATAAAAATACACCACAAAATGCATCTTGATAAACAGCATCAAAAAATGGCTTATGATATTTGCTAAATGCCAGTCAGTCTTTGATTTAACCTTTTGTAAGTATACTATATTTGGACCACTTTTTGTTATATTAAATAGAATAACTAGAACTAATTGACTGGTGCGTAAAACTACCATGCATGCATATTGTTTACAAAAACCCCACATCGTTAAGGCACATTAATTGTCATATTTTACAGTCACGTTGAGCTTTCAACTGACTAAAACAAATAAGGTATAATCTATCAAATGATTAGGTAATATGTTCAATGCTAAACATAACCTATACGTTATTATCGGATATACCTATTATACCTTATTTGTAGAAAAAAGGCTTTCAGACAAGGCACTTATATTTAATATTGCACCACTAGATCTTATTTAAGTTTACCCAGATACCGAGATCTGTGCTTGAAATAAATAAAACATTTTGAGAGATACTTGCCTCCCAACAAAAAAAAATACTCTTAACATCGTCATAACATAACATTTAAAATATTAATAGGTATGTATTACTCGTTTTTGAACATTTTACTGTAATATTCAAACGTATTTGCAATGAATTCTTCATGAAGAAGTTATTTAAAGTGACAGGTTGCAAGGTTCAGTCTATACATCTATCCATGATACAAAGACAATGGTATGTCAGGTAGCCGTCGTGCGCACGCATCTCGCATGACGTATTCTCACCAACATGAATTTAGGCGAACAACTCGTCAGTGTACAATCCATTGCAAATAGATGTAGAACTAAAAGAAGATTCTTTTGTTGAAAAAGAACCCAAAGGAAAAGGTGACCTTGGTTATGTTGGTTGAATTTATAATATCTTGCATGTTTTATCACACCGACCAATAGTATAATGGACATATTTACATCAGGCCACAAAGCTCGACAGTAGGAATGTAAATTAAATGATTTACAATGTGCATAAAATACCAACAAAACCTCCATAAAAAATAGGTAATCGATGAGGTTATAATTTCTATTTTATAATTTAAACTGCAACAGCAAAGTCTTAATTATAATATATATAGGTATATATACACGTAGTTTTCAAAGTCAGTAGCACAAATAGTACCGGTGACTACCGCTAATAAAATATTTTTAACAAAAATGCATTAAAACGTGAATAAACGTTGGCTTTCACCGACTCCAAAAATAACAATAATTGTATAATAAATAGATTGTATTCTAATAAATAATAAATTTATTGTATTCTAACTAGTAATAGTAGTAGAATAACAATAATTTTTTTACTTTTTGGTGCATTTTTTAGAATAGATTTTCTTGTAGTCGTTTTGTTTTTTTGTTAGCAATATTTTATTTTTTACTTTTTATTGCATTTTTTATATATGTATATCAATAGGTTTAGGGAGAACAATTAGTAGACCAGGTAGTCGTTTTCTATGAATGCGAGTTCTCTGCCAAAACTAATGCCCATAAAAGTGTCACTGTGAGAATGGTAGGCAATGATAGTAAATTCAAGTATAAACTACCAATTAAATTAATCCTTACATCATTCAGCCTCAATATAGGCGAAAGAACTTCTAAACGATTCATTTCCGTATATACGTCCAGATACACAAGTATCTATTTTATATATATATATTTCTTCTGTCCGTGTGTTGTCACTGAACTCCACCTAAACGGCTTGACTGATTTTTAGGACGATTAAGTTGATTTGAGAATGATTTTCAGCGTCACGATTTGATCAATATTTGACAAATATTGAGTATTTAAAAATACGCATTAGATATTTTGAAACTTTTACCTCTCTAACTTTTTTGTTTTAATACTAACAGTAAAATTAAATTCATTACCATCCTCACTACCACACGATTGTAGCTAAAAATATTTAAGTAGGCGGCTGTTGTTAATGTTGTCGATAAGTTGCACATGCATTAGTAGAAAATTTGTGTAAAATTTGACTGTAGTACCTTCTTCGGTTTTCAAATTACAGCTACTATTCCATATTTTTTTTTTTTGGAAATTTTGAGGGGCTCTATCTTGTAAGGTACGAACATTTTACTAAGGTTCATTTTTATGTGAAACGCGTTCTTTTTAACTGTAGATTCACCGCTACCATTTATGCTACTTGTTTCGAAAACGCCCTTCATATACACTGAAGGATATAACAAGTGCCACACTTAAGATTTTCCCCAAATTTAATGTGTCATAAAACTTTCTAAACTATTTGACTGATGGCCGCAAACTTTTTTTTATTTTGAAGATAGTTTCTTTAAGATTCTCACGCAGTCCCTAACATTTTTAACGCGCTTTTATTAGCCCCACCTGTATGTTTTTATGTATGTAAAATTTTTATATATGTATGGGACAACTGATGCTGATGCCCAGGGACTTTAGAGAGCTATGTCCCAGCCGCCTAGTTGGCTTTATTAAGGCAACTGGACTGATATAGCTCTCGAAAGGCGGGACGTGACGGGCCCATACTGAGGCCTATACGTCAAAGGGCAGAGCCCCCGCCAATCTCAAATCAATCAATCAATATGCATGGAATTTTTGAACGAGACTTTCACCCACTTCAAAACGTCAGATTAAAATGAAACTTATGACAATACAATAGTTTGACAACTTTGTCCTAATGTTCTCACCAGGATCATCAAAAACCAGGATATTAAAAAAAAATTCTCACATTGGCGCACTCGGCAAAACATAGAATTTACTGAAAGTTATACACTCACTAAATCTGGGATCACACAATATAAAAATTAATCTTCTTCATAGCAGAAAGTAAGAGTAATCAATGTTTTTTAGTGAAAAAAAATAAATTATAGTTTAAAAAACTAAAGCGCATGTTTTTTTACACGCTTTTTTACAAAATCTCAATAGTTTAACATTATTTTTTACTTTTTAGTCCGGTTTATCTTTAATTTTTTTTTAGTTTTTTACAGGTACCGGGTAAGTCTCTTAAGATTGACACCCCCTTATCTCACTTATCCTTTACCGATTTAACTCATTCAAAAAAGGAGTAGACACGGTTTTTGATGAATTTTTATAATCTGAGAACAAATATTAAAAATCTCGTAAAATATACAGGGTGGAAAATAAAACATGATTTTTTTAAATGAAACACCCCGTATATTTTTAGACCAAAATAATGTCCTATATTTTCTGAATCCAAAAATATGTAATTGTTATATAATCACTGCACCTGTTCGTGAGATATTACTAAAAACTTATCACATTACGGGTGTCAATTATAAAATAAGAACATCAAGATACCTCTGGAAACAATGCATATTTGCATTGTTTATTTGTTGACAGATGTCATCCAATTTTTTGTGAGATAGCAGTTCACTCTCTTAGATATTAGCGTAAAAAATACGTAGTGTTCGTAAAGAAGCAAGTTATTTTGAAAATGGTATATTCATTGGAAGAGCGAAAAGAGTTACTTGAAATTTATATTCAGTGCAACAAGAATAAGTCTCTTGCTCGGAGGGAGTATGTTAGGTTATTTCGAGAAAGGCTACCTCCTTCCAAAAATAGTTTTAAAAACATTTATGCAATGTTTAGGAATACCGAATCTCTGAGAGACAGGAAAAGGGAAAGGCGAATAACAAAAACAGGAGAAGACACAGAACTCAACGCGTTATTATATTTTGCTGAAAATCCATCCGAATCATCCTATGCCGCAGCAATAGAATTGGATATATCACAAAGAAGTGTGATAAAAATATTACATCGCCATAATTTTAAACCATATAGTATTCTGCCCGTTCAATATTTAGACGACAACAACCTTCAAGACAGGTTAACCTTCTGCACAGACATACTTGATAGAATAGAGGAAGATGATGAGTTTCTACGTCATGTCTTTTGGACTGACGAAAGCAGTTTTTCTACTGCGGGAATTTTTAACAGAAGAAATGCACATTACTGGGCTGCGGAAAATCCACATATTGTAAAAAAAATAAAAAAACAAGGATACCAAACTGTAAACGTGTGGTGTGGCATCCACAAGGATGCTATTGTAGGTCCTGTATTTATAAAAAACCCTTAAATGCACAACGTTATGTGGATATTCTTCAACATCCAGTTGAAAATTATTTAGATAATATTAATTTAGTGGACAATAGATCTGTTATTTGGCAGCAGGATGGAGCGCCTACAACCACACTCTGCAAGGAGACGTCACCGAATACCTAAACAGAAAATATTCTATTTGGATAGGCACAGTGTTATACATTGGCCCGCTAAAAGTCCGGACTTAACACCTATGGATTTTTTTCTCTGGGGTACGATAAAACAAGATATATACGAAACTAGGGTTTTTTAATAATATGAATGAGTTAAAAGAATGCATACGTGTAAAAATTGAGGAATTAAACCAAAATGGTGATATATTTCAAAGGGCGAGAAGCAATTTTATAAAGCGATGCCAAATGTGTATTCAGAATGGTGGTGGTTACGTGGAAAATATTTAATTACGTTACGTGGAAAATATTTAATTACGTTACGTGTAAATAAATAAAATTGTGTTACTCTAATGTGTTACTGTATTAATATTGACTTTTATTTGTTTTTATTAGGCTTATGTTCTTTATTGTTATTACTCGTTACTGTTATTGTCACCTATATATTATTTATTTAGTATCTCAATAAATGGCATTGTTTCCAGAGGTATCTTGATATGTGTTTTGTTTTATAATTGACACCCGTAATGTGATAAGTTTTTAGTAATATCTCACGAACAGGTGGAGTGATTATATAACAATTAGATATTTTTTTATTCAGAAAATTAAGGACATCATTTTGGTATAAAAATATACGGGGTGTTCCATTTAAAAAAATCATGTTTTATTTTCCACCCTGTATATCTTACGAGATTTTTAATATCCGTGCTCAGATTATAAAAATACATTAAAAACCGCGTCCACCCCTTTTTTGAATGAGTTAAATCGGCAAACGATAAGTGAGATATATGGCGATGTAATAGTCAATCTTAAGAGACTTACCCTGTACATATTTTGGTTTATCCGAAAAGTCTCCTGAATTTCACTGTTATCTTCCTGTATCGTTTCATAGCAATCATTCAAGTAGTTTAGAAATCATAACACATTGAACTTCAGTAAAATTTCGTGGGCGCCACTTTATGTAATTTTTGATTTTTCAAAATTTTTTACCATAGACAATAATAGTCTATGGCATGGAAAATGTTGAAAAAACTATTGTTGACTAATATAGGTAAGTCTAGACTGATAATAATAAAAAAATATAAGACAAAAGTCTCACGGAATACACACATGTTTAAGAATATCACAAACTTAGTAAATAATTTTTTTTTAAATGTCTTACCGGAAATTATTATAAAATTGGCTCGGTACCTGTTCGTAACATTTCCTATATCTCTATAAATGTTATTGAACCTAAAAGAATGCCCACATGGCGACAAATTACCTTTACAGATTACATCAATCAATAATTTTGGCTTTTATTACCATTGATTAAATATAACTAGTAAGTCAACCTGATGGGATATTGATTGGCCACTTTTGATCAGAACATTGCCTTGGTCACCACAAAACATCAGTTTGGTGACCCCAAAATACAATATATACATTACGCCCTCCATTTCTGGCTTAAAAAGCACTAAAAAACGTCACACGTTAAAGGGCGACTCAAAGAAACCCACGCCTGCCGGGGCCCATCGATTCGCCATTTCGCTTTTCTATGAAATCTCCCATTGGATATAATTAAATTAAATACGATAATTCATACCATGGAAGACTGGTAAGTCATTTGTTTCGCAGCAGTAGACATAACTTTGTATTCCTCGTTTCGTCATGTTTAAACATAAACTGGGTAACAACATAAATTGGGTTTCTGGCGTTTGAACTTTTAGTAGATCTGACTAACTAAGGTATATACAGTAGACTCATCATTATGTGAACGGGGAAAATTTTGTGTTTGCAGCCGTATATTTGCCTGTTCATTCATGTCTGCCCCGTCCGCCCCTTCAGTACCGCTCTACTTGTGAGTATTGTAACTAGTGATCGACCGATATGAAAATTTTGCCGATGCCGATATTTTAAAGGCCGATACCGATATATATCGGTTTTATGTTCATTCAACGGATTATTATGTTCATTCATTACAATTAGTAATATTAGAATCTTTGAACTCATAGCGAGCTGTTGTTGATATTACTGGTAAATGTAAAAGGAATGTATCACATTTCAATCATTCACAAGTTGCTTGTGATAAATTGAGTAAAATACAAGAAGAACTAAATCATATCGCCCCAAAGAAATTGATTCAAGATATCCAAACGCGGTGGAATTCGACGTATTACATGTTGTTTTGCTTGTTTGAACAAAAAAAGTTGCTAATCTATATGCTATTGAACATCCTGACCTCACAGATCTCACCTTTCAGCAATGGGAGCATCTTCAAAATATTTTGAATTTATTACAACCATTCGAAAAAGTAACAAAAATGGCTAGTCGAATTCATAGCTGCATACCAGAAACGATTCCGTTTTGTTTCTACACTCTTAGCATATTTAAATAAAGAGGATGAACATTTTTTTGGTGTAGGTACCTACTATGAAAAATGAATTAAAAAACAATCTAGGAAAAAGTTTTCACAATAATATGTTATCAAAAGATCATTTAACTTTTGCGACACTTCTCGATCCCCGTTTTAAAACACATTTCTTAACAAAAAAAAAGTATGTGATGATATATATTTGAATTTAAAGGCACTGCAAAAGGATAATGAAAAATTATCGCATGATTGTGCAAGTAGCGACGACAGTGATGACGACGTTCCACTAGTTACTTTAACACGCCCTGCGCCTTCATCCGAATTTGTCCCTTTGTCATTAGTGCAGCCTAAAAGATCCCACGAGATGTTTTGGCAGTCTTATGAAGAATTAGTTAATAAAAATGGAACTGTAAACTCCGATTCATATATAAATCAAAGGTAAGCGTGGACATGTCATTATCATCACAAATGGAAAAAGAAATACTGTCGTATAAGGAACTTCCAGAATTTCCCTCCAGAAAAATCGTATTGCATGGTGGAAAATATCTTTTCACTCTGTTGTATGCACAAGCAGCAGTTTACTTGTCACCACCATGGCTCTCTACGCAGACGACACCGCCATCCTCGCAAGCGAGGCAGGCCACCCGCTACCTGCAGGAAGCCGCGTCGCTTCTCGAGGACTGGTGCAACCGATGGAAGGTGGAAATCAACGCGGAGAAGAGCCAAGCAGTGCTGTTCCGGAGGGTTCGCAAGCAGAGGCCAACAGGACACGTCACCATCAACGACGTCAACATCCAGTGGGAGAACAACGTCAAGTACCTTGGCGTGACCCTGGATCGAGCCCTGACATGGAAGGACCATATAGATGCCACTACGAAAAAGGCAAAGTTCACCCGAGCCCTGCTGCACCCAATGTTAGCCGGTGACAAGAGACTGAGCCTGAAGAACAAGACAACCCTCATCAAGACCGTCTTACGCCCCCAGCTGACCTACGCATCCACCGCATGGGGATACGCCTGAAATACAAGACGGCCACCGAGATGATCGAGGACCACGCCAAGAAGCTCTACGTCATCGCAGAGGACCACGGGAATCCGGCTAATCCGGCTGGCCACGGACTACGATCCATTGGAAGCAGGACCTCACAAACGGCCAAAGACCCAAGTCCTGGACAACGGGTGAGTATATAATCACAATCTTATGTTTCAGCACGACTGATGCGAGAAGAAGCAGACGACACCGAAGAAAAGAACAGGACCAAAGAAAACGGATCGAGAAGACACTAAAACAGCCCAATCCAGTGGATGGCGAGGCCGACTGCCTTGCCAAACCACACATCCTTACCTTACCTGACTGAGCCAGCGAGCTGATCGCTGATCAGCTCTCTAGCTCCGTCATCCCGAGCTACAATGCTCATCCTCCATATCAACCTGAATGCCGCGCAGCCGGGCTCTAGTAAGCCCGACGAGAGGCAGGAAGGACTCCTCAAACACCCGACATGACACCCCCGGGGGTAATACACACCGGCGAAGAAAGTCAAGAGCGCCAGAAGCAAGGCTCTGCCTGTGGGGCCCATCAGCCAGGACCGGGGGAGGCTGCGTAACTTCGCGTGACACTGATCACATTTGTGGGGAGGGTCCCGTGAAACGCGCGGCTTACCCCTTACGAGGCGGTCTCAGCCTCCATAGATATTAGGGGTAAAGAGCGATGGTACCGCTCGGCCCCCTCTTATCGAGGTCACATCTATAGCCAAGGATATTGGCGCGCGTTTACTTGTCAGCTCTGCTGGGGACTGTTCCCAGTGAGCCATCTTATTCTCTGAAGCAGGAACTGTTTATGCAGCCAAACGAAACAGACTTACTCCTGATAGAGCAGAAAGTCTAATTCTGTTCATCATAATTTGGCAAAATTAAATTACAATTACTAATTAGATATGTAGGAAAAAGATTTAATTTGTTTTTGTACAGAAACTATTTTTTATATCTAATATCGTAGCGTCTTCTGTGAGCATTTGCTGCTAAAATTATTATACCTGACTAACGAAATACGACTTTTAATTGTCATTGTCATACGACATTGTCTTTTTTTTATATCGGCCATATCTGTTGTCCCTATCCGATATGCCGATATAAATATCGGTATCGGTCGATCACTAATTGTAGATTAATTTTTTTTTTGGTGTATCGCGTGAAATTGATAAGGTACTGTGATCTATGATATATACAGGACGTCCTATAATAACGTGTATAACGGAACTGTAGTCTTCCTACAGTTCCTGGACCTACCTAGACTACAAATTCCTGGACTCAAAATAGATAGAATAAGACTAATTCACCGGTATCCCGAATCGCTTCGTTTGGCCGCTAGATGGCCTCAAAGTTTGTAAAAAAAAAATAATTTTCTAAATAACTGGAATAGAATCGATTTTGATTGTTTTTGGGGTGTAGACTTTGTTAAATGTTTGAATGTTGGATATTTAAAAAATATTTTTTTGTGTCTAAACCACTAATTTAATAAAAATTCTATAAGAGGCCTAAAAACTTTCGATGGGATCACCTATCAAATAAAAAATAGTTCTCATTATTGCACCAAAGGGAAAAAAGTTATGAACGGATATTATCGCCGTACATCAATTTTCTACCATACCCTAAGTTTTAAAAAACACTCGGTATATCACCAAAATGTGTCGACGGAGAGTAAAAGTCCATACCCCAAAAATAATCAAAATCGATTAATACCTATTCAAGTTATTTACAAAATAATTTTTTTTTAACAAACTTTGAGGCCATCTAGCGGCCAAACGAGCGATTTAGGATACCGGTGAATTAGTCTTATTCTATCTATTTTGAGTCCAGGAATTTGTAGTCTTCCGTTATTACGGGACACCCTGTATATATGTAACACGGCTAAATCTAGCTGTCCATTTTAGTAACTGTTTCCGTAAGGAAATTACGTCGATTTAAACGACCGATCTCTCGCTTTGTTTCGACAGTAAAATAGGCTTTGCGCCTCATTAAATGGTAATTAAATAAATATTTAATTATTGCACCTTATCGTTTATCGATTGGATCACAATACCTTGTCAGTTCAAGCGCTATTCACAAAAATTATACCGATCAATTTTTTTAAAAATATTTTTTATTTGAATTTAAAAAATATATTATATTTAATGTGAGGGATTGTATTACAACGTTACAGTTTTTAGTGTTCTTGTACTGTATAAAAATGGGTAAGAGAGGAAATGTTTGACAATAATGTCTCATTATTGTAATTATGTGAACAGGGTCGGTTTTAATTAGTTCCCATATTCGCGAGTTTACTGTATAAAAAATGATATTACCAATCCTTGCAGTTTTATTAAATTCACATCTATCGCACATCACTCTTGTAAGAAGTAACAAATTGAAATGTTACTGTTATAACCTTCAAATAAAAGTCACTAAAATCAGGAGACTTTGCGAGCTAACTACCGTAATCCTAAATTAGTAATAATAATTATTTTGTCGTTGCAATTGCTGGAATGTTTTAAAATTTATCAATTGCACAAAAAATTTCAAGTGTGAAATGTGTTTCATGCCAATCATGCAACAAGAGATATCGATATTGAAATGGACCCTATTTAGTTAATAAAATTGCGATGTCGTGACCTCTGTTTTGTTTAAAGACGAGATACCGATTTTTAAATAGCAAGCGGTTAGGGTATAAGCACGCACTAGGAAAGACGTGGTGCGGGGTGATTGAGATAAGTCGGGATATATAGGGAGACGAGGGATCGCATATGGAGAAGCAGGTAGTTGGGCTCTGGTGTGTAGCTGGGTTGCCTCCCGTATGGTACCTTCTGACGAAAGTCGGCTAACTAACAACAAACTCTTCAGTTTTGTATCTTGAGAATGATTGTAGGTTAAAACACAAGTATGGGAACCCTTGTAAGTTTTCATTTTACTGTCACCTAAGTGTCCAACAGCATTATTGCGATTCTTTTGAATAGCAATCGAGGGTTTCTCTGCCGTGCTCTTTTCCCTCGTGAATTCAAGGCTGAGTATGACATGTACTTGTTTTGTATTGTTCATGAATTGAATACCTGTTTAAATAAATCAGTAGGTGTATTAAAATGCTTAGTCTTTTCTTTTTCATCTCAAAACTCCCGCTTTTCGATAGTAACCAGTGCATCTCGGACAGGGTTAATTTAAATTAAATACAACGACCCCCTTTTGACGATCACGTACCCCGGCCATGTGTTTCGCTGATTATTATGTTGAACTGACCCGGGTTGGTTACATTACAATATTGAATTGGAATGCGCGGAAAAGACAAACAGATAATGAGGTAAAAGAAACCCAAATTGAAGTTAAACCTGATTAAGATAGAAAATTAATGATTTAGTAAATCTGAAACTAATCCAGTCGTTGAAGGTTTCCTGCTCTGAATCCTTTGAACCTTGACCGATTCACCTGAAATTTGGAACATTTCCACCCCTTTCTCGAGGGTGGAAATGTCTTTAACTCATAATAACGGAAATGGATAAGTGTCCCTCTTAAATGGTAATTAAATAAATATTTCATTATTGAATATCATACCTTATCGTTTATGTCACTATACCTTGTCGGTTCAAGCGCAGTACACAAAAATTACACCGTTCAATTTTTTTTTAATGTTAAAATATTTCTAACTAATGGCCATTTTTAGTCCAAAGGCCTATAATGTTGAAATATTCATATAAAGAGTCGGAAATATATTATTTTAAATTGTCTGTTATTAACTGTTATTAGAGTTGATAATGTGATAGATATTTTTTAGCTACTAAACTGCAAGGGGCGCTTATTTAAAAATCAATCAAACACAAATAAAAAAAAAATTTCTTTGAAAATGGGAGCCAGAAAACACCAGCGCCAGCAGTTCTCTCATGAGTATGAATTGCAGAAATATTAAAGAAATAAATATGTACTACACTCTAAGTCTTGTGCAGCATTTTCTTAGCCGCTTTAATTAGTGGCGTGAGCGTTTTCAGTTCCATACGATTCTCTAAAAATTCATGATTCAGTAGATCTTGAGCAGTCGCTCGTCTATCGACATCGACCTGAAGACATAAATCTATGAAACTCTGCAGTTTTGGACTCAACGTTGACCACCTTGTAATGTTAGGCCTACCATTGGCCGTTATAAGATACAGGGCCCTCAACGGAGGTTCTCTAAGATACGGAGGTTCACCGTCTAACATTTCAACGATCATAATCCCTAATGACCAGATATCCACTTTCTTACCATATTTCTGTCTAGTAACGACTTCGGGGGCCATCCAATACGGCGTACCCACCATAGTGTCCCTCTGTTCGTTGCCAATAACGTTCGCGCAGAAGCCAAAGTCGGTTACTTTAACTATACCATCCATCCCCAAGAGGACGTTATCCGATTTGATGTCACGGTGAATGGTTCCCCGTTCGTGAAGGTAGTTTATCGCGTGCAAGACCTCGTAGCATACTGCGGCTATTTGACCTTCCTTCATAACCGTCTCGGTGACAACGTCCGTTAACGGACCGCCGTCTAAAAGTTCCATTACGACCCAAAGATGGTCATCGTAAACCACGAAGGCATCTAGGAAGTTGACTAGGTTCTTATGCTTGAAATTCTTCATAATCTCAATTTCTTTCAGGAGTAAATCTTTCTTGTGTTGCTTCGTCATATCGATATCTTTAATAGCGACGAGCTGTTCGGTTTTACGGTCGACTGCGGCGAAGACCATGCCGGACGCCCCAGAGCCCAGATCTTTGTTGCTTCTCTCGTAATAGTCGTCCGGGTCGCCAGGATTGCAGATTTCCTTTATCTCCCTCATGCAGTCCTCGTCAGTTTTCCCCGTATGTCTCCTAATGAAATCATCGTCAGTCGAGTCGGATTTGGACCGATACTCGATATCATCCGCTATGGTTAAATTTTCGATGCTTTGCGCGAGATTTTTCGTTTTCAAGAGGTTGTTGCCATCGACCTTTCTAGGAGGCCTGTGAGGAAGTGAAGTTCTGAAAACAAGTTCCAAACATAATCATTCTGGCGCCCGAAGGGAAAAGGCGGCAAGTGACATTTTGAGCTTTTTACATTTATGCATTTAAGATATACGTTATCAAAAAAAATATTAAAAAAATAAAAAAACAAACAAAATATTTGAGGATCATTCTGGCGCCCGCAAGAAAAAGGCGGCAAGTGACATTCTGATCTGACAATGAGTTTTTTACATTTATGTATTTAAGATATACGTTATCCAAAAAAATATTAAAAATATAACAAATTCCAAACATAAAATATTTGAAGATCATTCTGGCGCCCGAAGGCAAGTGACATTCTGACAATGAGTTTTAACATATACGTTATTCAAAAAGATATTAAAAAAAAACAAATTCCAAACATAAAAGATTTGAAGATTATTCTGGCGCCCGAAGGCAAGTGACATTCTGACAATGAGTTTTTTACATTTATGTATTTAAGATATACGTTATCAAAAAAAATATTAAAAAAATAACCAATTCCAAACGTAAAATATTTGAAGATCATTCTGGCGCCCGAACGCAGGTGACATTCTGACAATGAGTTTTTTACATTTATGTATTTAAGATATACGTTATCCAAAAAGATATTAAAAAAAATAAGAAATTCCAAACATAAAATATTTGAAGATCATTCTGGCGCCCGAAGGAAAAAGGCGGCAAGTGACATTTTGACGAGTTTGAGTTTTTTACATTTACGTATTTAAGATGTTATCCAAAAAAAAATATAAAAAAAATAACCAATTCCAAACGTAAAATATATGAAGATCATTCTGGCGCCCGAACGCAGGTGACATTCTGACAATGAGTTTTTTACATTTATGTATTTAAGATATGTTATTCAAAAAGATATTAAAAAAAAACAAATTCCAAACATAAAATATTTGAAGATTATTCTGGCGCCCGAAGGAAAAAGGCGGCAAGTGACATTCTGACAATGAGTTTTTTACATTTATGTATTTAAGATATACGTTATCCAAAAAAATATAAAAAAAATAACAAATTCCAAACGTAAAATATTTGAAGATCATTCTGGCGCCCGAACGCAAGTGACATTCTGACAATGAATTTTTTACATTTATGTATTTAAGATATACGTTATCCAAAAAGATATTAAAAAAAATAAGAAATTCCAAACATAAAATATTTGAAGATCATTCTGGCGCCCGAAGGAAAAAGGCGGCAAGTGACATTTTGCCGAGTTTGAGTTTTTTACATTTACGTATTTAAGATGTTATCCAAAAAAAAATATAAAAAAAATTGTAGTATAATTGTAGTTGTAGTTAGTAATAGTCATAAAAAAAGGAAACATATATATATTTTTTAATTTCAGCAGCATTTTATATAGAGAATTAAATTTCCTACAAAAAAGGTCCTTAGTACTAAATCCGTGAATTCATTATTTTCAAAGATATGCTCGTTTAAAGTGACATTTTGACGATTTACCGGAAGTCGACAACAATTTCCTTATCTTAATTGGCATGTTATATTTTTTATGCCAGATTCGATGTTAATTTGAATTCAACAATATTTTTAAATATCTCTAAATACCTAACTCAAGAACCGTCCAATTTAGCTACAGCAAACTACATATGGGTCTAAAGGTAATCAAAAAAGGAAGGGAATTGGATTATAAAATACAGTATGTCCCATCTAAAATAAGACACTTATTGAAGGTCGAAGTAGTCAAAGTTTGACATCAGCTATTGGACACCCTATGTATTTTGGAGCATTTGTATATAGAGAATTAAGTTTCCTACAAAAAAGGTCCTTAGTACTAAATCCGTGAATTCATTATTTTCAAAGATATGCTCGGTTATTCTCTTACAAATCGGATTTCATTCGATTAATTTTAAGGAGTTATAAAATGTTCTATCAGCTATTCATGTTTGAGTAAAAACGTCGTTTTGCCCAAATTAGTTAAAAGGAAACAAACTCGGTGTGCGCCGTTCATAGGTTTATGTCAAAAAATATGTGTATCTTCGGAATCCAAGGTCCAATGCTAATAAAACTAAAATGGGACCATCTTGAAAACAGCCCGTTTCCAATCAAAAAGAATTTTTAAAATTGATTTACAAATGACGAAGTTCAGAGGTAACGAACATAACCAAAAAAATTTTTTTAAAATTATTATTGTAAATATATATCACGGCAAGATCTAATGCGAGAAAGTTTACATTGCAGATTATTAAGGAAGGAAACCTCTTTTAAACGAGTTTTTTGTTTTATTCCGTTAACTCAAAGTTATCCTTATTTTAAGATAAAAATAATTTTCTTAAATCCCGTCCTTCCAAAAAAATTTCTAAATAGCTTTGTTAATATAAAATAAAATCGTTTTTTGTCTTTTGTCTCGTAACTATGGTTTTGTTACTTCCCGCGTTTTTCCTCCAGAGGGCAGGATTAGTCTTATTGTATGTGTTTTCTGTTGTTTCCTTACTTATGAAATAGACCTTATTACTTGAGAGTGAGAGAGGACTATTTGACCATGTGGTCAACAATGAATTTAATAATTTACATATTTTAGGCACTGTCATTTATATGGCACAGCAGATTATATAGATAACATTATCTTCAAGCATAAAATAAAAAAAACATTTTATACATACAAGTTATCAGATAATAATAAATATGAACACATATTTATTATAGGCATAATATATCAGTCAAAATCTAGCTTCCAAATTCATATTACAAGATAATTTAGATATTAGAATACTATCCTTCTTGCCCACGTTATAGATATACCTAACCATTTAGATAAATACGTAGGTATAGTTCCTATGTATGTATTTACTTCTAATTTCAATTTACACTCACCTGTTATTTGGTCTATCATCATTTTTATCGGAATCATCTGACAAATTTGAGTCTTTGCTTTTATGTGCATCTCGCGATTGCATATAAAGATCCATTTGTATTGACTCTTCGACAATATCCTTCTCCGTAACGATATGTTTGTATTCCTGGCCGGTTTCATTTCCTTTTTTGATTGAAAAATTGTAATATTGCAAAACTTGCTTTACAACTAAAGGATTTTCCTTCTGCTCATCTTTCGTTATCTGCGTGCC
The DNA here is from genome assembly GCA_964058915.1 of Tetropium fuscum. NCBI lineage: Eukaryota > Metazoa > Arthropoda > Insecta > Coleoptera > Cerambycidae > Tetropium > Tetropium fuscum. Next base: position 224,161 of record CAXKVY010000496.1, on the reverse strand, counting down.
AATCTGTCTCATCCAGGCAGACGGTAGGCCTTCCAGAATTCCATCTGCGTTTACGGTAACATGAATATCATGATTTACGTTCGTCGGAGTTCCTATGACTGCAGCAGTGTTATTTTCCTCCCTGAAGTGCTTTCTTTTGAATAAGAAAGAGAAGTTCATTTTGAATAGTTTAATTTTAAAAACGCCTAAATGTTGTTCTTGACGAGTGTTAATGGCCTTCTTTGTCTTGTTTTTATAGTTTCCGCCTACATTACTCCGCTAATGGAACTCTTTTCAGAGGAAATAATACTTAAGATATAAATACTTAAAAAATTATTGTCGATGACACACACACACCCTCGAAGTTATTTGACAGATAAAATGATGTATATTTAACCAAAAAACCAAATAACAATTTATTTAGGGAATTTGAATTTTTTATGTTTTTAAATTTTACAGAGTACAAATATAATATGCTGGCTACTTCATTGGCGTCTCCAAAAATGCATTCGCTCTCTACCGGTAGAAATACCAGAGATTTTTCAATATTTAATTTCTTATTCAACCTAAAGTACTGGAAACACCAACTTCTTAAAATAAATGGACTTCACAACCTTCACATTACACACCTTAATGCAGGTCATAAATAATTAGAGATGCTGGTTGCCTTCAAGCTGACTGCAGATATTATTTCCTTTCGATGTTCTGTGATATAAGTCACTTATTTGACATTTGGCTTTGTGGTAGAGTGCTATGGGTAGAATGTCTCACCAGAGATCAATGATTATAGACAGAAAAGGATCGCTCATTTCCACCACGCCGTTTGATGTCAGCGATGATGTCCGGCGTTGGTTGATTCCGCTACTAGTTGGATTCCCGTCGTTTTTACAGGTCATTGCACATTCAGAAATCTGTCTGCCTACGTCTGAAATCTCTGTGGTGGGTACAGAGTAGTGGATAAACAGAGTACCGCATAGTTGCGGCCGTTCGTAGTTAATACTCCATCCTATACTGACGGCAAAACTTATACGTATTACTCTACAGTATATACCATTTCAAAAATCTCTTTCAGCCATTGTTTCAAAATATTATTTATTTGAGCCTATTCCCTTAAGTTATTATGGATTTATATGGCCGCCGCGTCAGCATTTGTCGGTTCATCCGAATGCGGTACTCTGTCTAGCCCCTGATGCTCTGAGTAGGTAAAGCAACGCTCAGTATTCTGGTCGTTCCGAGTTCGAATCCTGCAGGGCCTGCTATTTTTTGAGCACGTGTACATGGCATAAGGTCTGCCAAGGAGGACAAGTTTGGTCACAATTGCTCTTCTTGGTATTATAAAACAGATTGGAATTACGTTTCACTTTCAAAACAACCAAGTTAACCTATAAAAATATACAACTGTTTTTTCTGGATCTCGTGACTGCGCATGCGCTGCTCACACTAATTATACATTTAACGTTTCTATGTGAATGGTACTAGCACAGCTTAAATAACATGTGTTATTTAAGCTGTGGTACTAGTGACTCTTAATTTTGCGTTGCCCTATGTGAATGATACCTGAGGCTCATTCACCTGGTACCAGCTTGAGAATCTGCATTCTACTTTATTTATGAGGCATGTGGTTAAATTACACGGATGCCATGATTGCCCATGTCTGCGGCCAATTTGATACTCCTGCCTTCTGCGAGAAACCATAGATTGTGGAGAAACGAATCTTTGCGCGGAAACAATAGGGGTAAGGCGACGGTATAAAAACACAGAAACGGTATGTTAGGTTGCCGAACTAAAATTGGTCGGTCTTGAGCATGTATCGTTTTTGCGACAAAAAGAGCACGATACACTGTGTATTGTGCTACGGAATAACTGAAATTGGCTCGTACGTGACGTCACAGTCGCCTGCGCGCTGAGATACCGTTGTGTATACCGTGGGTTAGGCGTGCAAATTATATTCAAGAAAGAAATTGGGTTTCCAATCTGCTTCTCATAATTTATTCGCGCGCGTGAAGGATATACTGCAGCATCGTGGCCATCGATTTGGACGAATCGTTGCCGTTTTCAGACGAGACGAAGCCAAAACCCGAAAAAAATTGTGCATTTACAATTTCTTTTTGTTAACGCAGATATTTAGACGCGAGAATTTTCGATGGAAAATTAGGGTGCTTTTTCGATATTAAGTCAAAATAAGGTCAAAAGTAAATATTTTAAATCAAAAAATTACAGTGTGTTTAGAACATAAAAAGGTTTTCACCAAATATATATAAAAAAAAAATTTTTGTAAAAGAAAAAAAAAACAAAAACTAGGTTATTTGAATTTTTCACATAAATTTTGAGGTTATGTGCAAAAAGTATAAGTACAAGTTGTAGATCTTTTTATTACCTACAACTTTGCTATTTAATTTGTTTCCATAGGACTTGTAGTTTTGCCGGAAATCGTTTATTACCCTTAAAAACTCACCCCCTCCACTTCCCGACCTCAGATCGTCGTAAATTATTTTTCCTTTCATTTTTGTTATATTTCTCTTCCTCTTTTTATCTTGGACCAATTAACACCTGAAGAGAATTTAGGGTAAGCCTTAAACTCTCTCGAAGAAGCGACCGTAACCCAGTATGGCGACCAACATGGTGCCTTGTTAGTAACGATTTTTTTTCTGTTTTTTTTGTAAAATTTATTTGTATTATGGGAATGGGTACATCTCAAAATTTAAACTTATTATAGTTATTGATCAAAATTGTTTAATTGTACAGTGGTGTACACAATTTTGGCAAATAAATAAAACTGAAAATTGGCCCGACGATACAGCGGCTGAAAGGACCCTAAAGTATAGAAATATCAAGGCTCTTTATAAATATATTTACAAATTTTCTATATACATCTTCCAATTGTAATAAAACATTATAATCAATTTACAATTCGTTTAAAAATTTTATACGACTATTTCCTTAATAACCCCGGGATTGAAAAAAACAGGGAAACTAACAATAACAATAATTATTTACAGACAAAATTATATAAATACAGAATATACATCAATAATTAAAGATTATTTGGATATATAACATCTAAAATAATACAGTAGTAACAAATTCATAGATGAAACTTTTAAGGTACATAAAAGTTATTTCTTATTCAAGACAATTATTGCCTTAAAGATGGTATGGGCAGTGTTTTCCTCACTTTGTATTCTTCACGAAGAAACCGTACTAGAAGCATGGTTGTCCTTAGAGTTATGATCACAAGCTGTTTTCTGATATGACGACCCGACTTTTCATATACCACAAAAGAGGTACCTCTTCTCCATACTTGCTTCCGTCAATCACTGTCTGATACCACTTTTTTCCTCTTTTTAGCTTGCTTTGGTTTCACAATTTCTTCCTCCTTAAACAGAAATATCAAACTGCAAAATACTTCATCAACATAGCAGGAAATACAAACTTTACAGTTTATTTATTTACGGAGGCACTTACTGTGCCTTGTTTAAAAATAAATAAATGCTTGCAAATTACAATATTTAATTTCATATAAATTACAAATTTATATAAAATATTTATAATCATAAACAGTAGCTAACGTTTGTGATATTATTTATGAATAACTTTATAGTAATGGTGACTTGGTGACCACAACACAGTCAAGAAATTAAAGACCTTAATCCATTAACTTACTAAATTTAATAACCAAATTTAATTTAGGAATTAATTGTGAGTACTTCATACGCACGTATTAGTGTAGTCTGCCTACAGATTTGTGGAGATACAGTAAACAAAAATATGTAAAAAATCTGAAATTTTCCGTAGAATTCCATAAGCCAAAATACAAGGTTGGCCAAAATCCGGTTTTTCCATTCAACTACTGTGTCGTGGTGCCATAAAATGAAAAAAGTTTTATACAAAAGCTGTAGAACTATTAAATACGGATCGATCTGTGGAGATCCGATGTCAAAAAATTCAAAAATAAATTATTTATTTGCAAAAAATCGTTAAAAATCGCGTTTTTTGAAACGCTCATATCTTCGTGACAACATCATTTTTCACGAAACTTGGCCAAAGTGTAGCTCTCTACTAACTGAAAAACATTTCCAAAAAATTTAAGAATATACTTTTTTGCAAAAATTGATTTTTGCGAAAAAAAATTTTTTTAAAAATTTTTTTTTAAATCTCGATAGCTCATACACGCTTTCATATTTAGTTAATTTTGAGCTTAAAATTTTCTTGAAATGTACTAACATTTTTATTTATTGCGCGCTTTTTAAATTGGTCATAATTTTTTTTCAAGAATTTTTTTTTGTTGGCAGCATTGAATAGCTGGTATTTTTTTAAATTTACAAAAAAAAATTTTTATCTACGACCCTTTGGAGCCGAGATCATTTTTTTTTTGAAAATAATCTATAGTCGCTATCTTTTAATATTAAGGACTGAAATTTACAGTTTGTAGTTCATTACTTTAAAAAAAAAATAAAAATATAAACTTTTTGCAAAACTTCGAAATTTTTTTTTTTTAATCTCGATTGCTCATACACACTTTTACACATGCATTTAGAGTGAATTTTGAGCTCAAAATTTTCTTGAAATGTACCTAACATTTTTATTTATTGCGCGCTCTTTAAATTGATCGTTAATATGCGAAAAATCGATTGAAAAATCGGGATTTTTTTCAACAAAAAAATCGATATTTTTTCCCCTTCTTGTTCGCAATAGCTGCTATTTTTCATAAATTTAAAAAAAAAAAATTTATCTACGACCCTTTGGAGCTGATATTTTTTTTTTAAAAAAAATCTAGTGTCGCTATCTTTTAATGTTACGGGCTGAAATTTACAGAGTTTGTAGTTCGATAGTTGTATTTTACATAAAAAAATACTACAATGACATATTCGCATTCTATTCTTTGGAAATTTAATGGTGGGAAATTCAATCGGAATTTAAAAAAAAATCGATTTTTTTTAAAGAAAAAAATGTTTTTTTCCTTTTTTGTTAGCAGCATTAAATAGCTGGTATTTTTATTTAAAAAATTTACAAAAAAAATTATCTACGACCCTTTGGAGCTGATAATTTTTTTTTGAAAAAAATCTAGTGTCGCTATCTTTTAATGTTACGGGCTGAAATTTACAGAGTTTGTAGTTCAATACTTGTATTTTACATAAAAAAACTACAATGACATATTCACTCACTATTCTTTGGAAATTTAATGGTGATTCTTAAAGATATATGAGTTGACAGGTAAATAATAATTGTTAAGCAACATTTTCCGTAAAAAAATAAAATATTTTACATGAAAGTTCAAAATATTGTGTTTTTTATGCGGTAGTAGTGTCTTTTTATCCGGAGAAACAAATACATTATTTATGAATTCATAAACGAACCATAAGTAGGCATATATTTAATAATATTTATACTCCTAAATATCTAACTCACTTTTCTACGATGAATGTTCTGGTCTATATATAACTTAATTGAAAATTAATTGTACCCATTTTCATATCCTCTATAGAATCTACGAATGTAAAACAAAAGGTTGAATTGTTTAATTTAACCAAGAGAAAATGTAAACACTGTGATGAATGTCACATTCTTCCAATTTTCAAGGTCAGTTAAATACAGCGAAGATGCTCACACGATGTCCTCATTGCAACAAAAGACATTTAATTTTTATTCACAATGACATGGAAATCTAAAAGTTGATCGTAAATATAAATAAATTATAAAAATACATCCCTAGGCAGCTGGGGATGTATTTTCATAATTTATTTATATTTACAGACATGATGATATTATTCCATTAAGTCGAGTACAGATTCCATATTATTCCACTACTTTCAAGGAATGTTATTATTTATTGTCATAGAAACAATCAGCAATAAGACTTTATCAAGCCAATAAATCCATTGTTGAGCTTTCATATACAGAGGGTCGCTGATATGTGATATGTATGGAAACGGTTGATTATCTCATTATCTCCTATAGGTATCGAAAAATCATAAGACATAAAACTTAGGGATTTAAAGAATCCATTGCAATTGAATTAAAAAAAAATAATTACTTATACAGGATCAGTAAAAAAGTAAATATCTCGATGTTACATACTAAACTAAAACCTAAACTTAACGGTTTTCTAGATATCGCAGTTTGAATATAATTTTCTTATACCTTTGAAAATTTTTAGTTCCATAATTATTTAGTCTAACATTGATTATCTTGACACATGTCAAGAATACATTTTTGTGAGCAATTTTGAAAATGGCACGTTTAAGTGACACCGAGCGTGTTGAAGTTTTAATGGTCATAGGAAATTGTGATAGTAGACGAAGTTATGATGAAGTAAGTAGTGGATATTTTTCTTGAATTGCATATGACGATCGGGGACCAATTTCTAAATCAACCGTTTCAAAATCATGCAGCATTTTCGTGAAACTGGAATTGTTACAGTTCGACGAGAAAGTGGAAGGCCATTAAGCATTAGAAATGAAGAGAATTATTTGAATGTCATGTTAGATGTGGTGGAAAATCCATTAAATTCGACGCAACAGAGGGCTTTAAATCATAACATGACTGGATATTCCATTCAAAAAGGGATTTTGCAAAAGGGAACAAAGTTTATTTGATTTAAAACAGTGAAAATGAATTTCAAATAGATATCACACCGCTGCCACTTATGCCACTATAAAAAAAACTAAATGGTATTTTTAGATGAAAATAAAACAATACTTTGAAAAGATATAAATTCCTTGAGGGTTAGAAATTCTGAAAGGCAGCGCGGCAGTGGCAGTTCTATTAAAGAAAGAAATATTAACTGTGATCTGTGTGCTTTTTATCCAAAAATGCGGTGAACATACTAACTGATACAAGTACATACAATTAAACAAAAACAAGCTATTGTTTCCAATAATATAAACCGGGACAAATAATGATTAATACAATCATACAAAGTGTCTAATTCTAGCTGCATACGGAAAAGGTATGTACCTGCATAAATATGACTTCAATTATTATCAATATTACACATTTATATATTAAATCAACAAAACAAAGTTTGTAATAGTTTAGTCATGTGATAGAACAACCGTATAAACAAGGATTAAAATACCGTTGATTGTCATATGTTATCACAAGAGGGCAGGTACGGTTGGGAGGAGTGGGGTAAATGTAATCGGTAGGGTGAAGTGGGGCAAGTGTAATCAGGCCCTCTGCTTTTTTTTAAAATAAAGTTTCGGAACTTTTCTCATCCAAAATTCTAAAATAATACCCCATATATACCTTATATTTTTGTTCCAGTTTTGAGGTATTTACTTTTTATTTTAATTTGACTGCATTTATACTAATGGTGCGAGTGTTAAATTCCCTGTTAACTACCGCAAATATTATTATGAAGTTGTCATATTTTGCTCTCTCGGGTAATTTTCAACCAGGACCTGATTCTGCTGTCAGATTTGGATTTAGATATTAACAAAAAAAAAATTATACCAGCGACCCTAGCGAAATGCGCACACGGGGTAAGTGTGACTGGGGTAAGTGTAGTCACTGATTACATTTAAATATTAATAAAACATACTGTCGTATCGAGCTTTCAGACGAAGACGAACCGCAAATTTTATGTTAATCAGACGAGGCCACCTTTGAGACTTATGCAAAAAAGGTTAGAGGAAGATGAAAAAGCACTAAAAACGAATTGTTACTCAGCTCTAAGGAATAGAAAACCTTAAAGTGGGAAGCTGGGTTCTGGTCTCATTTACCCTTTTTTTTAATACTTTTACAATAATAAGAAATAAAGTAACAAACTTTTACATATCGGGATATATTATGAATACTTTATACTATTATACTTTATAAAACAAGACAACAAACAAGTAATGTAACAACAATTAGAAAAAGGTCGAGAGAGAAAACACGAAAAAAGTTTAGGTTAAGTCAAAATCTACGTCATTAATCGATTCATTTGTCTGCGACTGGGATTTAAATATTTTAATATGGTGACTAATTTGGCAGTCTTTACTGTGCCAAGTCTGTTCCTGAGGGTGGTACGTACTTATCCGAATGCAGAAAACAGTAACTTACTTATTTTTATGGTTTAAACAGTTGCTTAAAACTGTTTAAATCAAGTTTTCTTTGACAAGGCGTGTTAAACAGTCTTAAAGAAAAAAATAGCTTTATACAAAAAAAACATGTTTTTATCAACCCTGTAAGCGACACGTGAAGTTAGCCCCGATTTAATTTTGAGCGATAAATATTTAGCACCATGTTGATTATCTATGATATTTATTATCTTTGGTCTGACCGACAATATGCGGTAACTTTTCGCTTTGGTAAAATATTTTTACTAAATTCTGTTAGGAACATCATATAATATTTAATAATCCCCGCTGCTAAAACAATAATTTAAGAAGCTAAAATAAAATAATTAGGAAGGAAGACCTAAAATAAAATAATTTCGCTTTCTAAAATTCCGTGTTATAATTCGGAATTTTACATTCAAATTCCGAGTTATAACTCAGAATTTTAAAATTCCGAGTTATAACTCGGAATTTGAAAGTAAAATTCCGAGTTATAACTCGGAATTTTAATGTAAACTTCTGATTCACCTATATCTCGGAATTTAGAAAGAAAATTCCGAGTTATAACTTGAAATTTTACATTCAAATTCCGAGTTATAACTTAAAAATTTTAAAATTCCGAGATACTTGCAATTTTGAAATAAAATTCCGAGTTTATAACTCGGAATTTAATATAAAATTCCGAGTTAATAACTCGGAATTTAATATAAAATTCCGAGTTATAACTCGGAATTTTAATGTAAAATTCCGAGTTATAACTTGGGTTATAACATTATAACCGAGTTATAACATTAAAATTCTGATAACTCGGAATTTTTAAATAAAATTCAACACGATGCGGAATTTTAAAATTCTGAGATATAAATCAGAATTTTACATTAAAATTCCCAGTTATAACTCGGAATCTTACATTAAAATGCCGAGTTATAACAGAATTTTAAAATTCCGAGATATAACTTGGAATTTTAATTTAAAATTCCGCGTTATAACTCGGAATTTTAAAATTCCGTGTTATATCAGTATTTTACGTCACAATTCCTTCTAACTCGGAATAATTGTGACGTTAAATTCTGAGATATAACACTGACCTTTAAAATTCCGAGTTATAACTTGGAATTTTGATTTAAAATTCCGCGTTATAACCCGGAATTTTAATGTAAAATTCTGATTTACCTATATCTCGGAATTTTACATTCAAATTCCGAGTTATAACTTAAAAATTTTAAAATTCCGAGTTATAACACGGAATTCAAAATTCCGAGATATAAAGCAGAATTTTATATTAAAATTCCGAGTTATAACTCGGAATTTTAGAACGCAAAATTATGTTATTTTAGTCCCTTCCAGAGCCTTGTAATAATTACATACACCAACCTCCTAGAAGTACAATATACCGTGTACGTACGCATCTTAAAGTAAAACAATCTTACCTCACTGCTGTCCTCTGAACTATCGGTGATTTCCCTCACTGCCTGCCTCTTGTTCGTGGTGGTGGTCTTGTTGGCCGGCTTGCGGCCCCTGCCCTGCGACCTGCTCTTCGTGGCGCTGATCTCCTCCTCCTCCTCCATCAGGGCGAACAGCTCGCTGAACTGCTTCCGCTGGCTGTCGTTGCTGTTGTTCTGCGCGATGCTGAGGGCCCTCTGCATGGAGTCCAGCGTGTATATCGCCATGCAGTCGTGCTTCTCACAGATAATACGGAGCTTCTCTAAATGTCCTAACACCTGATCGGCGCTGGGCACCGTCGCGCTCAGCGTCTTGCCCGATCGTTTCCGCTTGTTGGGCGACGTGGAGGGATACCTCGTACTTAACAGGGACGAGATCAGTTCGGCCACCTTGTCTATGTACTCGTCGCACCAGTACTTCACCATCGTAAACACAAACAAATCACCGCTGTCACAGATGTCCCGCGAGAACAAGTACTTAATGTAATCCGCGTTCGGCTTCTCCTGCTTAAGCATAAGCGTAATAGCCATTAAGGCTTCCGAATGTTGCTCGTAATCTAGTTCCGTGATGAGAGGTAAAACGGTGTCTATGGAAATGTCGTGGGCGTTGACCAGTTGCCAGAGGAAGAACTGCTCGATGCTCTCCCATGACAGGCTGGTCTTCAGCAACGCCTGAAGATTCTCAGCCTTGAACATCACCAGATGCCCCTGCAGGACCTTCCCTACTAAGGTCTGCAGCTGACGGGAGTCTATCGCCGAAATTATCACCCGCAATATTTGAGCGTTGTTCAGAGTCTGCTGTTTAAAGTCCCTATACAGATCGGGCACTATCCACATCATTAACTTAGTATCACTGACATGGCATGCGTATAAGTCGTCGAAAATGCAAATGTCTATTTTCTTCTCGATGCCCTGGCAAAAGTCCTTGTACACACTGATCTTTAGTGCACTAGCTTTGGTGTGGTCCTCTTTTTTATTCTCTGTCCTTATTTGCACTTTCAGGAAATACAGGATTAAGTAGCCCAAGTTGGGTAGGTCGTGGTGCATCTCGGACGTGAGGCGATTTAAGACGTCCTTCCCCGTCTCGTCCTGCTTCGTGAACCCGTACAGGGTTTTAAACAGGATAAACAACGGCGATTTAATGCTGTCCAGGAGATTTTCCTGCGTTAAAACGTCGGGGAACATCTCCCCTTTGATGTCATCCTTCACGCAGCCGCTCAGCGTTTTCGCGATAGCCGGTAAGTTCTCGTCCTCCTCGTCCAGGTCCATTATTTGCTCCACCAGCGTCTCCATCATCTCGCACCGCTCGTCGGGGTCCGATTCTTGCTGGAGCTTCAAGAGTAATTCGCCCACGGGGCCCTCTATCAGGCTGTCGTCTGACTTATCACTTTTTTCTTTGAGGCGTACCTTCGAGAGGGGAATATCATCGTCGTCCGTGTCATCTTCCAGGGCTGTGCTTATCGTTAAACCTGGCTCCTCCTCGTCGTCGCTGAACGCCGGTTCGTTATCTAAAATGTGGTTATTCAACGCCGCTACCATCCGGTTTTCGACGGACTCGACATCGTCATACTTCGTGGAAGGCGGCACGTTGAACTCTTCTTTAGAGGAGGACTCGAGCGGCATGGCGTTGCAGAATTCTTTAAACGTTTCCCGGACCATGTTCCGTAGCTCCCTGTCCAATTTGGAATTATCGAAGAGCGGCACGAGTGACGGCAAGACTCTTTTGTCTAAAATCTGCCTCAACGACGTAAAAATCCCCGACTTTACTTTACTCGTCAGGGGCGGGTAAAAGTTGGTGATTATCCTGCATAGAAAGTCTAAGAGTGTTGCGGATACAGCCGGGTGTGACCGCATCGAGTGGTGCATCACCAAAATCGCAGGTTCGATGTTCATTATGTTATCTTTCTCGCTGTCAAAAAACAACCAATCGTAAAAAAGAGCGAGCTTCGCGTTTGACACCGCCACACTAGACGTACACGTCGTTAAAAGCCAACCAATAACAGCCCATCTCGGGATAATATCCGAACACAACAGCTCGTTTGTCGGATGAATGACACCAACAATAAATCTTATTATGTCGCATCTAAGGCTCTGTGATTCGGGTGTCGCTAAGTACTGCCTCTGGAACCAGTCCTGGTAACGTTTATGATTTCCAAATCTAACCTGGGATGTCAAGAAGACGAGTTTCCTCTCCATTTCTGGCGTCAATCTAGACTGTAGAAAACGCCGTGACGTTCTATTCTGCAACAGTTGCAAACTACCGGTAAACGTGGGAGACAGTGACTTGGGCGTTAGCAAAATATCTCTCCACAATTGCTCGAATTCCGGTATCCTAGCCACATTCTGCAAAAGTCGCATTAAATCCCTCCCGATCACTAAGCATTCATGAAAGTGTTCACGCATAATACTTATTAAAAAATTCACTTCTTTTTGTCTTAAGTTAGCTAAGTAAGGCGCATGGTGATCTTCTATTAACCTTAAATAAGTGTAAACTACAGACGCAATGAGAAGCGGGAATTTCTCTAACCAACTCCTGTATTCTATAAAAACATCAAGTAAGGATTCGATAAGCGTAATATTTTTCGGAGATATATCACCCCCCGCTGCATGCCTCATCAAATTCCACACTAAATTATCCACGTTAGTAACTGCATTCTTTATCATCTCACGAAGAAGCCATACTAACTGCTGTTTTACTACATCGTTGAACTTTAGGTACCTCTCCAACACTAATTGCGATAAATTTGTCACTATTAACCCGAAACCATCACGTGTAATTAAAGTTAAGTCCCTGTAACTTTTCGCAGCATTGTGGGGCTCCGTAAGAATTGTAACTAAAAGTCCGAACGACACTTCCTCATAACCTTTCTCCTTTAATAGAGCCTTGTTGAGGGCCTCGTGAGCATCCTTGTCACTTAATCCTGCTATTGTGCTTTGAAGGAACTGGTAACTACGTTCTAGTTTCTGAAAATTAAAAATTAGATTTGAATTAGCCGCGCTTATGGAACTGACAGCGTCAAATACAAATAAAAGAAGAAGTCAAGGCGAGAATCACAATGGCGGACAAAGCACCATCATTTGCTAATAATATGATTTAAAACGATTTACCTCTTCTAAATCATCTTTATTTTCCACGGGAGACGTTAAAAAAAGTCTAGAAGTTCCTGTCGTCTTCACTTCCATGTCGTAAAATGAATATTAACGGCCGCTATAATTTTCGCACTGTTGACAAATACAGGAGGGCCTGCATCGTCCCGTCCTCGGAAAATGTTTGTGAAAATCAAGCGCGCGTTGATATATACGTTCTACCACCCGCGGAACCTCCCGACTTATTTGCTCGTTGAAGCCCGTATTCTTAGATTTAAATGAATTTATTTAAATAAGTTCAGCCTTACTAATACTAATACCAGAGACTAATACTTAATGAGCTTTACTCGTTTTCGTTTCATGTGGATCTTAGTGATCTCACATCAAACTCTTTAAGAAAATATTTTGTCCTTTTCTAAACAGAGCAAAATGTATGACAAAGAACATTTTGTTGTATAATGATAATTAATGGCATTTACTATTTTAATACCTAAAATAGGTAGTTTATGCCCATAGATACATCTATATGTAGGCGTTATTGAGTAGTAGGTAGGTATGTTACGATTATTTTACTTCTTTTTCGGTATGTTTAATTAATATGTACCCACTTATTTATTGTAATTAGGTATAATTCTTAAAAGTAGGTATTATTTTAACATCTTAAACAAAACTAGGAAAAATAAGCAATATGTAGATACCTACCACAGATCTAGTGAAGGCACAATACGAGCACGAACGGTAAACAGAACAGGACAGGAATTAGCGGAAATGTAGGTAGGATGCAGGTAATAGGTAGGTACCTACTTACGTATATAATATACCTACATAACATGTATATAATATATACCTACCGACATCCGACATGACATCATTTAATGCGATTACATTTTTGCGACAATTTAATCTCGATTTCTACATCGAAAAATAATACTAATTTGCTAGGTATAGCGGTGTAGGTAGGTAGGTACATACCTACCTAATAGGTATACACAATGATTTATGAATGTGAATAAGTCTCTGCTATACACTAGATTCGAGAAAGAAATAGGTACAGGGTGTACAAGTTTGGTTTAAAAAAAATGTAGGCGTTAACTGCCATCAAGGAAACAAATTTTGCAACAAAAAAAAAGGATTTCTAGTTTTGCCAGTGGCGTTCATACTAGCACGTCAATGTTGCAGTGTTTGCTGACTAGGTTTTTTGCGGGACATGCTGCAAAAACAACGCCAGGAGTGTGATGTAAAGGCTACGTATGGCCGGACGTTATAAAAACCGCCGCCAGAGAACACTAGTGTTCTCTGGTAAAGTATGAATTATGCCTTCATTTCCGTTTCATATGTCTGGTAAGTGGTAGAAAGTACCTATGTAGAATACAAGGGGCGTTTGTTCTTTGTTTCTCCAGTAAAAGTAATGTTGTAATACACTATGTAATTTGTTTATATTTCATTTTTAATATTTTGTTCCACTAGATCGAATGAATAAACCAAGAATTTAATAGCACAAAGAACATGTAGGTACTAGGACTAGGTTACTTGATGTGAGAATTTTAGTATGTACCAAGAACGAGAACGAAAACGAATGTCCATTCCAACGCATTTCTTGCAAATTCCTGCACCAAATTAAAAAAGTGAGTTTAAAATTAGATTTTATATAAAATCGCGTGTTATTGCTAAGCATATTAGGTAATATAATAATTTACAACAATCAGTCGATAAACAAACATATAAATATGCTGTCAAAAATACTTGTAAAACGATAGATGTCACTGAGAAAAATAATTTGTAAGAACTGAAGCATAGAAGAGAGTAAGCTCTCTCTTCTGTGACTGAAGTAGTGATGGTTGGATTAAATGCATTTTCAAAAAGCTATTTAGCAAATTTGTACAACTGGCTGTCCTAACCTAACCTTCTGTTTATCTATGGTCCTAACCAAGGATTGTATAGGATTGCCGGACGAGCGAAAATCTCCGGCGAACGTAGTGGGGGGGGCTGTGACGTCACCGCGGACCATAAAATACGAATTCATATGGGATTTATAAGGGAATGGAACGTCTTTCAGGTGTTAATTTTATTTCCAAATTAATACTTGCCTAATACTTTATTGAAAGACCAAATAGGTTAAATAAATATTTAGTTTAGGGTTTAACGTATAAAATCATAATGAAAAATTGATCATAATGGTAACCTAAAATATATCCTTTAAACTTTAGCGCCTACTAGTAAGATATCTTACTACATGTGCTTAAATGTTGGAGACGAGATTTCCAGGGCAAGACCTAGAAGCTTGTGAACAATTTCAATTTACTACGATTTAAATAGACTTGAAAACCCGAATTAATTTCAGTGACACTTTCTGATTGCGTATACCTTTTCTGTCTGCCTATTCTTTTAACAGTATAAAATGTGTTTCTACTGGACGTTTTTTCAAATTTTGCTACAAACATTTTGCTAGGATACACGTACCTAATAATATTTATTCCATAATAATAGTCTCATTGAAACATAACATACCAAACTGTACCCCAGATTATTAAAATTTCGGATGATTTGAACTTAAACCCTTGATGTTTAGGTACTTTATTTGCACATTTATACATACTTACCGGAATTTATACTATGATAAAAACGAACAACAACGTATATACAATAGTCTTAACACACACAGTTGGGTGCGCGATGACGTCAGATTAGGGTGGGAAAACGTGCCAGTATAATTTATATTTTTCAGGTTTTATTCCAAAAAATTAACCCACAATACATATTATGCAATGATGTGTATTTTTGCATTATATGGAAGTTCTATATACTACTTTTCCGCTTTTTTTACATAATAGGCGCATATATGACGTACATTAGACGTTTCCTAGATAACGTCGCAAATAAGTGTAAAAGAAGACGTTTAAAACACGTCTCTTTTTGGGGGACAATTGACGAATGACGGTTTACACTACAAATCAACGTGAATGAGACGTCAGAGAAAGTGCGGAAAATGTAGGGATTTTTAAGAGTTCTGTCTGTAAGTTGCCGGCAGCGACGCTGTACTGCTTCCTGTCGGCCATTGCTGTTGAAGACGGCGGTAAATGCCAAGACCGATTAAATTAGATAGGTTGCCTCGTAACTTACAGTCTCACCGCGTGACGTCATCTTGGTATATTGCTAATATAATTTATTTTATATAATAAAAATATAATCATATAATGTTATTGAATAGTATTTGCTCACCAAATAACCGCACGAACACTCGGAAAAACGCTGAGAACATTGAAAATAAAACTCGTTGATATGTCGTTGATACTCGGTTTTATTGCGCCAAATTTAAATTTGAAATAAAGCGTCATATTTTGCATCTTATTTTTCAGTATGGTCGAACATTTTTATGCAAAAAAAAATGGGAATGTTCCCCTATTAGGGAAAATATCCGGGGTGGGTAAAATGAAACTCTCCATTCACAAACATCACTATATTACACAATTCTTGTATAACACTGTACATCATACCATACAACTAATAAGAGGTATTGAATAAATAAAAATGACCATACAGGTGATCTGGTTTACCATTACCTAAACTTATCCAAAAAGGAATGACGATATTTTATACTTACACATCTAAATATCAAGTTTGCATTTTATTATAACTTTCCTTTTTTGAAGCGCTGCCTTGCTTGTGACTTTGTATACCTTGGGTGAGTCTTTGCTTCTTTCTGACTAGCTTCTGATTCCGTCGCGAAATCTTTCACTAGAAATTGCATACAATTAAAACAGATCATGCAGTTCCCGCAGGAAATGTCAAATTAAACTGATAGAAATTAATATGTCAACCATTATGCTGCCTTTCTGCGTGCAAAATATTTATTTATAGTAGGGGAGCCCACGATGCTAAATTCAGAGGGGATGTAAAGTGACGTCTAATGAAGCTCCCACTCAAAAGACTGACGTTTCTGATGTGGCACAAGCTTTTGACGGCTTTTTGAAAATGCAAAAAAATCGCCACTGAAATACTCGAGCGCGTCAGATTTTCATCCGGACAGTGCTGATTCATAACGGTAAAAAACGGTTTATCTTGATTTCCGGCAAAACTACAAGTCCTATGGAAAAAATGTTAAATGGCAAAGTTGTAGGTAATAAAAAGATCTACAACTTTTGTATTTACACTTTTTTCGCATAACCTCAAAATTTATGTGAAAAATTCAAGTAACCAAGTTTTTGGTTTTTTGTTTCAAAATTCACCAATTTTATCATGATGTTACTAGAAATTATAATATACAATAACATTTTTTTACTAAATTATCGTGACAAAACCACATTTTTTTCATTTCTTTTGGACCTACATTTAAGGGGGTTTCTCATTTGGTATTTTTACCCAAAAACCAACAGTATTATCTCAAAGAGAGATTGCCAACTTGTAAGGGGCTGGAGGCAAATCTAGAATTTGTTGTTTCTAACATCCCGGACCCCCCAGCCCCTCAATTGCCATGGTGGCCTGCTGCGCGTGGATGTTTGGCTAGACCCGTGCATGGGGATAATCCGGGATGTCTTAATCTATTAATTAATTCCAAAGTACATCTTGTTTGATTTGATTTAGTTAGTTAGATTTGAATAGAAAATTTGTGTAATATTTGACTGTTATACCTTTTTTAGTTTTCAAATTACAGTCACTATCCATTTTTTTTTAAACTTTGTAGGGCTGTATCTCGTAATAGACTAGGGCTAAAGCCTTTGAAAATGGTAAAAAGTGAAAAAAAAAATAGTAAGGTGAAACTCATTGGAAAAGGAAGAGGGTATAACAAAAATGAAAGGACAAATAATTTCCGGGCGATCTGAGGTCGGGAAGTAGAAGGGGGTGAGTTTTTAAGGGTAAAAAACGGTTTATCTCGATTTCCGGCAAAACTACAAGTCCTATGTAAGAAAGTTAAATGGCAAAGGTTTTTTATTTTTCTTTCACAAAAATTTTTTTTTTAAAGAATTTTTGTGAAAACACCTTTATATGTCCCAAACACACTTTTTAAAAAAGCAGATATTTTGACGCGAGAATTTTCGATTGAGAATTAGGGTGCTTTTTCGATATTAAGTCAAAATAAGGTGAAAAAATAAATATTTTAAATCAAAAAAATTACAGTGTGTTTGGGACATAGAAAGGTAAGTTTTCACTAAATTTCTTTAACAAAATTTTTTTTTGTAAAAAAAAAAACCAAAAACTTCGTTTGAATTTTTCACATAAATTTTGAGGTTATGTGAAAAATTCAAATAACCAAGTTTTCGGTTTTTTATTTTTCTTTTACAAAAAAAAAAAAAATAAATAAATTGGAGAAATCCAACCCTGGTTTATGTGTGCTGGTAAGTTTAAATAAATAATGAAAAATGACCTACCTGTCAACAAATTTGTTTTGCTACGCATATACATAATACTCACTTAAATCTATCGGTGGTTCCAATAACCCATTTCTTTGTGATTTCATCCAGTAACGATAAAATCTAGCAATACCATATCCTACCATTGCAATCATCATTGTTACAAAAGCCATCAGCATAGGATGCTAAAAGCCAATAAAATAATATACTCAATAAGTGTTACTAACTTTGAAGTATACGTTTTATTATGTTACGCTGTTTTCTAGTATTATTTTTATATTTAAAATTTCAGTCATATTGTCTATTATCTAACAATAAAGACTTACTGTAGGTTTGTATGTAAACACGCAGTCAGCAATGACCATAATGACTCCTACAACAATGCCTATTCCTGCTCCTAACCATGGTATTGTTTCATCTGCTGTTAATAAAATTCAGGAGTTAGTATTACTGTATGATGTGACATTGTATAACTATTACCTTTCTGTTCCTTTAAAATTTCTTTGGCTGTTCTATTTAAAGATTCAACTAGATTTAAATCATCTGGCTTTAACTGAAGAGCTTTCCGATAGGACTCGCAAGCATCAGCATAATGCCCTGCTGCATACTCTACCTCGGCTTTTCTAAAGTACCCCTTAAATAATTAGAATATTTGGTGATTGATTCCCTTTGTAACGAATGTTTTGTTGTACTGACCTTTGGCCATGAGGGATTTAATTTTATGGTTTCATTAGCATCTTCCAGAGCATAATAATATTGTTGCACTTTTAAAAATGCAAATGACCGGTTACTGTGTAGTATGTAATTTGGAGGATCCAATTTAATAGCATGTGTGTAGTGCAATATAGCCTCTTCATATTTTTGATTCTTTACAGAGAGATTGCCCAATTCTTTCAATTCTTCCGATGTTTGCTACAAGGAAGGATAATTTATAGTAAATACGGTTTTCCTTCAATTTTAGCTAGTTACCCCTTCCTCCATTTTTTTACACTTTTATTCTAAAAAATTGTAAATATTTGTATTAACCTAACCAAACTTTTCTGACATTTGGACGACATACTTCAAAAACACTTTGTTCTGGTACTAAAAGTTGCAGTGTCTCGCGTCTCGGTGTCACCGGAGTATGCATTTGGCCGTAGACACCATACACAGCCACGACAGTGCTGTGACATAACTATGCGTATATACTTCATCAGACGTTAGCTTCAACGGTAGGAACCCAGGTGGTAGTAAAGCGCATGGCTTGTATACTCTAGGTTACGAGTTCGATTCCCAAGCTTAGGATGTTTTTTTCATTTAATCACATCCACATTCTTAAATATGTTGATGTTACATGGACATGTTACATGTTACATAAGTTCTGCCAAGGAAGACCAGTTTTAACACAATTACTTTTGTCTTATAGGTTCGGTGACTGATGAAAAACTAAAGATAACACACACGGTCAACGGGTGACCGTGTACATGGCATGCAGATGGCATACAGATGCCCAAAGGTTACGAGGTGTTAAATGTAAGTAGGAACCGCATATATATACACTAACAATATGTCTCTGGTAGGAACCTATATTTAACGCTCCACATTGCGAGCATGCGCAGGCTAGTGGATACTTTTCTAGCCATGCTTTCGCGCAGTAGACTGATTTATTCAAATATTCAGTTGATCAGATATTCTGGCAGACCAATGGTAGCTCAATGGGTAAAGCGTTTGTTCCGTATAGAGACGGAACGTTACGAGTTCGGATCCCGCACTTCTTGCTATTTTTATTTCTATTTTTTGACTCAATCACTTATTCATAAAGATATGTGTACATGGAATAACGTCTGCCAAAGGGGACCAGTTTTGTCACAATTACTTTTGTCACGGGTTCGACGAGTGATTAGATAATAAAAATACGTGTACGTGCCATAAGGTCTGTCCAGTTGGTTTCCCAACAATGTCTCTATATTGTTACGTCACAGAAATTTTGACACAAGGTCCGAGGCAAAGTTAGGCACGAGACGTTAAAAGTAGATAAGGAGTTCAAGCTACATTTAAAGTCTCATCCAAGGAGGTCCAGTATACACGCTTAAAGTTCATTTCCATTGCTCTAAGATCTAAAATACTCCGATGCTCGCAGCCGGCGACCAAATTCATACTCCAGCGAGACACTTGTCTAGAATAAAGTAATGTATGTAAGAACTCTATGCCTCAGATTAAAAATCCACAAGATAAACTCTGGAGGGTTAAGATAAACTGTAGCGAGTGAGAAAACGTAATGAGATGTAATGATTACTGGATAGGGGTGGAACCTTTGATGTAACTGTAACACTCGGAGTAGTTTCCACAAACACCAAAACACTTTCACTTCGCTCGACGCGCTCAGTTTTAATTGTCTCCGGATGATGCCAACTTGGTTGGCGAAACGCGCGTCGAGCGAAGTGAAAGTGTTTTGGTGTTTGTGGAAACTACTCCGAGTGTTATGTAATGATTGTTTATTATCCCACAACATATTATTGGTCGATTCCATCCCAACATCCAAAAATGTACTGGGTTTTGTTTACAAACACTGCGTCCCCCTACCGCAAATTTCTGTTTAATCGCTGGACGAATAGCAGTACTACGTTGGACGTCACCTACCTTCCTGTCGATATTTCTAATCTGAGGTTTATGCACAGAGAAACCTGGAATAAATTTACGAATTAAATTAGTCTATGGTCAATGGTCAGTCAGTGCGTATCACAGAACAGGATTGTTTCCCTGTTCTGTGAATGTGCTTTCTCATTGTCATTTGTCATTGTCAAAAATAACTAACATTCTAGCTTCTAGGGGTACTGGTACTAATATAAATATATTAATCTATGGGGTATTCATTTTCTTCTGAGGACTCTGCCGTCACTTCGACTTAATTCGAACTGGCTTTTCGATAAATTATACTGAAATGGAAATGTGTAAATTCAGCAAACAATGAAAAGTTCGAAAACTCATTTACCTCACGTAGGGTATCCTAGAGCAATCATTTAAATCAAATCTGCTGATAAGATTCATCCATAATTCCCGTCATTCTACATTTCGAATGCCTACAAACATTTTTCTGAGGTAAATTTTTAACTAACAAACTGAATATTTGCCTGTTGGCAATCGAAGTAATCTCACTTTAACACCAGTATTTTACACTTACGAAGACAGCAACTGGGCATTTTGTTAACGTTATTGTTGTCAAAATTGACAGAATCCCATGGCAATTCAATGAAGTGTCAGTTCAGTTGTTAAAAAATGACATATATATATATCAAACAGTGTAGCTGACATATATGGTTGTAGCTATATTGTTCCCAAATAAGGAGCTTCTCTAACTAACGCATTAAGCAAATGGATGGCTCATCATCATGGCTGTATTTTACCTTATTTAGTGACTTTAATTCCTCCTGTGAAACAAAACAAAACACTCGTGGTCTAAAAGCACCATTAGATAAATAATATGGTATATGGTTAGGAAGGGAAGTACTTAATAAAGGGAAGTAATCATTAAAACACAGATCAGAATGCTTTAAATATATTGCATAGTTCAAAGATTGACAATAAAACATAATGTCGTTATAAAACCTAAGCCACTTGATTTGCACTGGTTATAAATATATCATTTAGTTAAAAATGTACAACTGTTAAAATAATAAATATTTACACAGGTTTACACATAATTATAAGATTAAATTAGTGACATCATTGACCAATATCTATTAACAAGTGGCACGCTTTCCATAACAACCAAAGAGAGCACACAAAATGCACTCCGATTTGTTAGTCTACGAACGTACAGTCACTGGATACTCATACAATCAATACCAACCAAACCAAAACAACCAATGAACCAAATTTATTTCTTTTATCACATTAATCCACGTGTCATGTAATTATAAGTTGGAATTTTCCAATGAAAAACAGAACAAGAACAGGCTAGTATGTCTGTTGACTAAATTTTTGTACTTTTCTACAGTTTATTTAATAAATCTACACATCAAGAGGACAAGACGAGAAAGGAATGTGTGTTTTAAAGTAAGCCTGTGTCCGGCTGCTATATACCTAGTGTATTAGAAATACCCTAATTATTTTTTTAGATCAGTATTGAATTTATCTTTGGTAAAAGTACAGTAAATTGTCTAAATAACGATATAAGTATCAAATCAAGTTTGCTCCACAGAGCAGAGTTTAGACCCGCTCGTTCTTACTATTTTGCTGGGCAAAATTGGTTTCCTTTTTCAAATATGATAATACAATATGCAATATATTTTTTGTCCGACTTGCACAAAATTGGTGCTTTCCCATGCCCATGCATTTCAAATAAAAGTACCAGCAGCGACATGACATTCTCTTGTCAAAATCATGATGAAGAGGCAGACAAGATGGAAGTGTAATTTCTCATTATATTAGTGTCATTCCATCAGCATTTTTAAACTCCCAGACATGGCTTTCCATTTAAGAACAGCACAAGTTTCAAATGTTTCAATGCACAAGCTTACTAGTGTTATTATCAAGAGGACTAGAACAAGGAGACCGAGCTCGCGGGTTTCGGATAGCACACGTCGAAAGATAAACTTAATGGCACCATAACCTGAGAAAGCATATAGGCTGGGGAAGCACGAAGGCTGACGGAGACTTCTGAGGTAAGACGCTGATTTCGAAGTCATTTGTGCTGCTTTCTCGGTACCTATTTTATGCGAGCTCGGTCTCCTTCTTCTAGTCTTCTTGGTTGTGTTGATGTTGTGTAAAACAATTGCTGAATAAGGTTATATTCCGCCAAAAATTTCAAAGTAATGTCAGCTGCTAGTACTTTTACCATTACATGTAATTGAAAATGAGTTTTTCATTTATAAAAACAGTTTTTTCGCACAATTATAGGAAAATTTAGTTTCATGTACAGGGTGTTATGGTGTTATATATTATGGCATTTCAGGAGATAAGATTTCTGAAAATTATTTGTAAAATTTCATGTTTCGGATCTACAACTATAAGTTAAGTATTAAAAGAACGATAATAATTAATAACAAATATTGCAATCTAATAAATAATTTTTGTTTGCAAAAATATAAGTAAGGATGGGTATGTAATATAATGTGACTTTACAGTATTTTTGCTTTTATAATATATTTTTCATATCTTTTTAATTTAAATGTACCCCGATAAAAGTGATTGATATATTAAAACTTACATCTACTTAATTAAATAATTAATAAATATGAAACCTTTGCGTAAAAATATAAGGACACAGTAATTAAAATGTATAGGCACTACTTTTTCATGTAAACGATAAAGTTCTTGTTTCTATTTTTCACGAAAAAAACGAACTGCATTAACATCCAGACAACTAAATTTAAAAGAAAAAACGATTGACTCAGTACGTATTCTAAGAAATTACACAACCCCGGACTAACGACATTTATTATTTTATATATTTTTTTTGGTTTTCGTATTTGCTTTGTTTTCTCAAAAAAAATGAAAAGCGAGAAGACAGAGTAGAGTTGATAAGCATATTTCTAACATATTAATATATATATATGTAATAATAATATAGATACATGGTACTGTATGCGGCGTGCGCCGTTAACCATACTCTCAGAGGAAATATTTGCAATTGCAGAAACGTTAAATAAATTACCCGCTAAATATACAAAACATTACCTTACTAAGTGATTATTAGTGTGAAAGTGAATCAAAACTTCCAAATGAGAATATGCCTTGAGGCGTGCCGCATAAATATATATATTTATATAAACATGATGCGTCAAGGACAGGCCAGGTTCGTCATCGTAGATCATATGTACAATCACAACCACATCGCAACAATGCGATTGATGGACAGTCATTTGGCAGGAAGGACACCGCTATAGGACAACAAAACAATATCTAATCAGAGGAATGAGCTGGGCCATCACAGTTTTAAAATTATAGCTATTCTAAATTAGATCTATCATCTCAGAACTAAAGTATCGACAATGCAGATTGGTTCTCTTATAGGCTAAACCACGAAGAAATCTTCAAACAAGCGACAGCTGGGAATGAAAAAATTAATGTAATATAACAAATATAAGTAATCAATTTGCTACTTTTTTTTAATATATATATATATATATGTCTCTATTGAAGATGTGCTTTATCGGTTTAGTTTATAAATTAACATACAGTCGGCGAAAAGGAAAAAACGAAGAAATATATTAGAAACCCTAACCCAACTTTTCCAAAATCGCTAAATCGAAGCTCGATTCTATATCTATATATATATACGTTTCTCACCGAAAAAAACTGTACTAAATACCTTAACTAATTATTACTGACAATTATTGGCAACAAATCGTTGAGATGGCGATGGTTTACCATTAAAACGTAACTAAGGGAAAATGGAGTAAGGGCTCTGAGATATTTCGAGGAGAATATTGCAAAAAATATGTCCAGCATTTATTGAATTTCTCCGCCATAAATATCTACACGTATAGTGTTTAATCATAAATCTATAATAACATTCACCTAGAATTAAAGTATATTTTTTTAAAATAATTTCAGAATAATTAACATTAGTAAAAAACATAATATATAGGACATTAGAACTAATTTACACTTTGAGTAAGTTGGATAATAGAGAGAGCTAGAAACATTCTAATATGATTTGCCTCATTTAGTTCGAACAATGTCAATTTTGACTGAGTACGGTATAACCCGTAATGTTCGTGATGCTTATACTGTTTTGCACGATCAATAAATGACAATGAATTTATACATATGTATTTAATTTTTTATTAATGTCAAAAATAACGTTAACTAGAAATATCACTGAAACCGAAAAAACATGCACCTACTGTACTGTACACTGTACCAATTTCTGTGAGTAGTTACACAAATTGCACATTACATTTAACATCAATAAATAGATTTACAAAATACATCTTTCTTTTAATTCTTATGGACATATTTATATATTTTAATCTTTTGTACGTGTGAACCGGGTTTAACGTCTGTGATTGTCAGTGATTATCTATGATCTCTTCGTGAATGTGTAAACCGGGCTTTACGCCCTTGATATGTGTGAAGTAAGATGTATTTGAGCTGTCAATAGAGAAGTATTAAAATTGGTGGGAATTGCGCATAGAAAATTTAAATAGTGAATTTCCTATGGGAATTGTTTCATTAAAAGTGTCAATGTGTTAAAATCCACCTTCTAAAGTGCCCATTCAATTAAATTTTAAACTGAATTCTAGAAAACCAATTCTATATCAATGTGATGTTTAGAATGGTAAGTGTTACGTGTTACTTAAGATTTTGTTAGCCTTTGCCGGCAGTAAGTGCATTCTACTGTCGTAGAAACAAACACGGTAAGTGAACAAAAAACCCTCAACGTGTAATTTGCTTATTAAACTGTTAACTTTGGGGATGATTAAACAAAAATATTGCAACCAATTTTGTAGTAAGTAGTTTTCAGATTGTGATTAAAAAATTTATATCATTGAACATCTGAGAGAAATTTTGATAAAATAAATTCTATTGGCTGTATTCGTTACTCAATAATAGATAGTTACCGAGTTACCCCACTATGAGGGGTAAATATTCATGATTTGAAAAATATACTCATCCTATAGCTAAGATTTCGAGGTACTATAATCCAAAATTTCGGATCTGTACGTGACCTAAAAAATCGTCCCGAATCGCCCCGTTTTACCATAGCTCAAAACCAGAATGATGCAATAAGCACATTAATTCAATGTCAACTTCTGACAAATAGGACAAGAAAACTGACTTAGTATACCAGTCTTTAAAAAACACCATACAGCAAATTTAGGTTAGGTTTGTTTTGAGTTTGGTAAATGTTTTTTTGACAGATTCCACTAAAAGCTGTTCTATGCACAGTTAGTGCTTCAAAGTGCTACTAACTTATATTTTGACAATTCTATTTATTAAGTATCAATTAATTTGTATTTTTATCGATGCCAGTGATATAAAGCTAGTATTAGACAAAAAAAATTATCTCTATGGTTTCTGGTATAATCAACGAGACTCCAGCTCATCAGTACTAAAATGTTTCATTTTACTTGTTTTTTAAAATAATTATAAACCGTATTACGTTTTTGGTTTTAAAAATTATCGACCCTGGTCTCTTAATTCGCCAATAGTAAAATAGATCAAATATGCATGAATGATAATTATTAATTGAGCACAGACACTTGATAAAATAACAACATGACAAAAATTTCGCCTATGATCATCTTCTATATAGCGAAAACTCATCATCATTCTTATATTATAAACACTAATAACTATCAGTGATGCTAATCTAAGATAGCAAATTGTAGACATAACCTACTATTGGCATAATTGATAATTTTGGATGACCTGATTTTGACATTTCGGCCGTGGGGCACATGAAGTTTTTGCTTATAAGTATGTAACATTTTTGCTTATAAGTACGTAAGTAATTTCGGTATTTTAATCATATTTTCACTTCCAAAATGTAATAATTAACCTCAAATTTGACATATGCCCCAGATCTACGTCATCACCAAATAAGTCACTAAAGATGTCAAATGCAAATGCTTATTATACAAGAATACGGTCAGCTGCTAACACATGAGGATCAAAATGCAAATGCGTTCATGGCACACTGTGGAATTTCATTATTACATCGTATCAAATCACGAGTTTTTACGTCAGTGTCCGAGACAGTGTTTACATTTTGACCCTTACGCATTACTTTACAAACCGAGTGTACCTACAATAACATTTTGGCACTGAAAAGCGTCAACTACTTTTGCGTGATCGTAGAAAAATAGTAATTTCAATGAGTATCATGATTATTGCATGACGATAATTTTTATATGCATTTGCTACTACTTTCTCTACTACCACTTTCAATGTAACAAGCAACAATCAATTTGACATAAAAAACAAAAAAAACAACAGAAAATGACATTTCACATGCATTGTCCTAATTTAAGTATATAATCACAAGATTAAGTATCTGTGAGTATTACCATTTTGCAGGGAAATACAAATTATAGCTACTATTGCACTACCGTCTATCGCCGTTAGAGATAAGAGTCCAGGTAAAGGCATGTTAGCTACGTAGTTTGAGGTTAAGTGGAAGAGCAGGATTTCGCAATGTCAATGACATGAAAACAACTGAACCTCGCCTCGGATAACTGGATTTCTATTGTATTGCTACATATAATTAATGTAGCCAGTTTTTTAATAACCTAGTAACCACTAACTTTACCTTAACCTCTAAAGTTAGTGGTTACGTAAACCACTAACTTTACAGAAAATATGCTAAAAACATTTTATATAGACAATTTCCTCCTCTTCACTTTTGCTCTACATATTTTTTTCTAAAAACGAACAGTTTTTGAGATATTTAAAAAAATATATTTTTTTTGGCGGCCATCTTGGCAATATGGCGGCGGTTTGTGGAAAATGTGGATTTCAGTTCTAGACATCTAAACCTTCAATTAAAGTTTCGAGGTAAGGCCTATTTTCATTCCCTGATCAATGGAATAACAGTATAGACTTAATAGGGAAGTGGAAGGGGGTGTTTTTAAGGGTAAAAAACTGTGTATCTCGATTTCCGGCAAAACTACAAGTCCAATGGAAAAAAGTTAAATGGTAAAGTTGTAGGCAATAAAAAGATATACAATTTTTGTATTTACACTTTTTTCACATAACCACAAAATTTATGTGAAAAATCAAATAATCAATTTTATAATTTTTTTCTTTTACAAAAAAACAAAGAAATTTGGTGAAAACATATTTTATACGCAGATATTTTGACGCGAGAATTTTCGTTGTAAATTAGGGTGCTTTTTCGATATTAAGTCAAAATAAGGTGAAAAAATAAATATTTTAAACCAAAAAAATTACAGTGTGTTTGGGACATAAAAAGGTAAGTTTTCACCAAATTTTTTTTAAAAAAAAATTATTTTGTATAAGATAAAAATAAAAAACCAAAAACTTGTTTATTTGAATTTTTCACAAATTTTCAGGTTATGTGAAAAAAGTGTAAATACAAAAATTGTAGATATTTTTATTACCTACAATATTTGCCATTTAACTTTTTTTGATAGGACTTGTAGTTTCGCCGGAAATCGAGATAAACCGTTTTTTACCCTTAAAAACTCACCCCTCCACTTCCCGACCTCAGATCGCCCGTTAATTATTTTTCCTTTCATTTTTGTTATATTCTCTTCCCTCTACAATGGGTTTCATCCTACTAATATTTTTTTTGGTTTTAAAAATTATCGACCCTGGTCTACATAGCCGATAAGGACATATTTGTCTTCTATAATAGAAAAGGGCTATTGCTGATGACTTGAATTCACCTCTGGATATAATTTTATTAAATAAGGAACTTAGGAAATCCAATGAATTAGAAGAAAAAGACGTTGTCTATGAAATAGAAAAACCTACAATTGCGTGTAAAGTATAATTTGATTTTTTAAACGTTTATTTAGGTATTTTGCTAATTTTAATATTTATATTGAAATCTGTATACTCGCGTATTCGTTTATTTATTTGTTTCAACAGCTTTTTCAACTACTTTCCGACGAGCGAGACTTGCAATTTGGTAGTTAGATAGTGTTTAAAAAAATCCCGTCTATTAACCGGAACAAAGACAAAATTTATTTTAACTTTCATGAGATTTCGAACAACCCTGGTATGAAACCCAAGGTTCCACCTGGTGGAGTACTGAGATTGGCCCCATAAATGTCACCAAATGCATCGCTTAGACCTGCGAACCTCAAAGGGACTACAGTAATTCAACAGCCCGTGACACAACTGTTATTTTATTCTGTAAACTTTGTCATGAGCATATTTGTTCATATAAAAATTATCTAACGCAGCCCTGGAAAGGCCAGTTCTTATCAGGATCAGATGGTGGTTGTTTATATTCGGGAAAAATTGAATTCATGCGATCCAATTTGTTTGCATTTACTTAAGGGGCTGCCCATTAGTAGCACTTAATGTAACGGCTTCCGGTGTACGATCTGGCCGTCAGTGGAAGTAGCTGGGATTGAGTTGCATTATCCACTATTTAAAAGCCACCTGAGACTTGATTCCTCTCGGTACTTTATGATTTGTGTCACATGGCGGACATCTTGAATTTACCTGCCAAATTACCAGCAATAGAAAATATACGAATAGGCACTGCTAAAATGGCACTAAGTGTATACTTTTTGACACTCTATAGTTTCTTATAAAATTCTATAGCTTCGCTAGTAATATCTAAGGCAGTACTAAGGCAGTTGTGGCAATAAAAGCATATGCGGAATTAACGGCGGTAAATAAGAGTAACAGGCACTCCGTTGCACTTCCAGGTAATAAACTGGCGGTAGCAGCTTTATAAGGCAAAACTGGCAATATTATGATATTTTGAAGGTACCTCCACCGACGGGTATTCGAAATTCCGGTATCTCTACTGGACGCCCCTCGTATTTACTCTTTTAATATCCTGAACGCGGATAGACGGTAGTGCCCTAAAGTAGTGTTCTTCATCGAATTGAAAGCAAATAAATTTTCATTTACTACATGGGAATATTATACGGTGAATGTACTTATGGCACTGGATAAATCGGTAGCGTCGGGACTCTGTAATTTTGACAATTTGCGGCAAGCAGAGCGTGGAAAGAAGCCCATGGCCTAGATTCTAGTTTTTAGCTCTAATTCGATAGATACATTTGTTACAATTACGGTTAAAGTAAAATTAAATTGATTAACAAAGATATGTAGTATTACTAGAAATTACGGTAAAATATAATAATTATAAGTAGATATGACTAAAGATCATTTGGATTTCTTGAATTTAATTGAATATGCTGTCAGATATGTTGTACTTTTTGGCTGTAAAAAGAGCACTGTGCCATTTTGTAGGAAAAGTTGACGAAGGTAATGTTACTTATTATGAACTCCCCCTCGATGGATGCTGCGTCAACTTCGCTTTTTTCCTTTGAGGCACCGTATAAGATGCGACACATCCCAGCTATGTGTAATGGTGTTCCCGATTGAATACCTGGAAATTAAAGATAATCTTACAAATCTATGACAAATTAATCTTTTTTTTATTAAAACAAGCAAACTGCTTGTCAATAGGTTCGGCTAATCCAAAATTATTGGCCATTTTTATACTAAAATTGAGAAACGTCCCATTTTCACATCCGTGTGTTGTCATTAAACTCTGATTAAACGGCTGGCCTGATTTTTATGATGATTAAGTTGATCGAGAATGGTTTTCAGCTTCACAATTTGACTCGATAAAAAGCATTTTTTTAATTAATTTAAATATCTATAAGTTAGGGTTGGCATTCGCCATTTCTTCTGGTATATCTTTGGAATCCAAGGTCCAATGCCAAAAAAAACTAAATTGTGACCATCTTGAAAACATCCCTTTTCCAATAAAAAAAGAACTTTTAAAATTGATTTATAAATGATGGAGTTCTGAGGTAACAAACAAAAAAAAAACAGTCGAATTGAGAACCGACTCCTTTTTTGAAGTCGGTTGAAAATGGTGACCGACAAAGTATCATTGAAAAAAATTGACTGAGTAGTCATTTAAAGTTACCCACTTTTTTACGATTTTACCTTTACACCATATTATTTTTACATGCAAAAATATTTTTTTCGACAATCGTCTCAATAGTAGGCTTTTGCGCTTTCAATTCTCAACGCAAAGTACGCCATTTCCGATGAAGGCATAATTGTCATCCATTGCCGCTTTAAAGCGGCAATAGTGTCAATTCCCGCTCGCTTCTTTAATATAAATTCCTTAGCAGGCGCTTGTCAGTCAAAAATGACACATGAGAAATGTAGCTAACAAAAAAAAACTTATAAAAATCGGTTCGTATATAAACATATTAAACATATGTCAAATACATACAATAACAAACTGTATTAAGCGATTGTAGAAAAAATGTTGTATGTATTACGAGCACAAACTGAGCACAAAATAAATTTCTTTCGCAAGCGGCAATGCAGTACTTTTGCGCTCTTAACACACAAATAACTATTATTGAATAAAACAATTATTTTCGGTTTCTATTCCTTGCTTATTATTTGTCTGTATGTATTATTTATTAATTCACTGTTTCAATGGCATTTTGAAAGAAAAAATACCTCATTTAAAGTATAAATATTCTCTTAAAAATTAAGCCTATTTTGAGAGATCATAGAAATTGTATTATTTGGAAGGGATTGAGAACCTATCGACCTAAGATGTCATACGTACAAATATTTTTTTGTCAAAAAAATTATACCTTATTGACTTACCACTTTATCCACGCACTAAGACCTAAATAGTTGACAGATCTCCCAGAAGGATATTATAAAATGGCACACCAGCGCCACATACGGAGATTTCAGTAACTAAACCTTCCCAATCACAACTATAGTGTACCTCGAAATTTCTTTATTTGCCTTATAGATTTAATTCCAAATTAAAGTGTGCTATTATTATGGTGGGTTGTCGAGGTTAAGCTAAAGTTTACGAAATAAAATAATACTTGTCACGGGCATTGCATGCCGCTTTTGCTTTACCCTTGCCCGTGGATAGGGTGTAGATGTATTGCAGTGTTCCGGTGACTATACAATTTAACATTTTATTTATTCCAAAAAAAAATGGCGGACTTTGTTATTGATAAATCGATTTATTAAACCTGGAAACTTTGCGGTGTTTAAGGTCACTCTCAATACAATTTTTGACTGAAGCTTTAAAAATCAAAATGGCGAATCCAAAATGGCGGCCTATCGAATTTATGAACCGATTAGCCTCAAACGTGGGGCGCATTTGAAATATAGTTTTTATGTATCTATAGTTTGAAATTTATTTTTTTTTATTATTATTTTATAGTTTTTAGTACAACTGATGATTTAAAATAAAACCGTTTAAGTTAAAGGTTTTTTACCTATTTTTATTTTGTAGTTTTTAGTTTTTTTTAAATTCCACTGTCCACCTTCTGCCTCCATCATCACCAAGCGCGTAATGTATGGAACTCGTTAAAACCGACCAAATGAGCCCAGTAACTTTAAACAACCCCAAGTACCAAGTTTGAGACAAATCAGTTAATAAATTCGATAATCCGCCATTTTGATTTTTTAAGTTTGAATAAAAACTTGTATTGAGTGACCTTAAACACCGCAAGGTATCAAGTTTGATGTAAATCGGTTCATAAATAGGATAGCCCGCCATTTTATATCCGCCATTTTGATTTTTTAAGTTTGAGTAAAAAATTGTAGTGAGTGACCTTAAACACCGCAAAGTTTTAAGTTTCAGACAAATCCGTTCATAAATAGGATAGCCCGCTATTTTATATCCGCCATTTTGATTTTTTAAGTTTGAGTAAAAAATTGTAGTGAGTGACCTTAAACACCGCAAAGTTTTAAGTTTCAGACAAATCCGTTCATAAATAGGATAATCCGACATTTTGAATCCGCCATTTTGAATTTTTCAAGTTTGAATCAAAAATTGTATTGAGTGACCTTAAAAACACCGCAAGGTATCAAGTTTGAGGTAAATCGGTTTATAAATAGGATAGCCCGCCATTTTATATCCGCCATTTTGATTTTTTAAGTTTGAGTAAAAAATTGTAGTGAGTGACCTTAAACACCGCAAAGTTTTAAGTTTCAGACAAATCCGTTCATAAATAGGATAGTCCGACATTTTGAATCCGCCATTTTGATTTTTTTACGTTTGAGGCAAATATTTTATTGAGTGACCTTAAACAACGTAGAATTTCAAGTTTGAGACAAATCGGTTCATATATAGAATATTCCGCCATTTTGATTTTTTTTTGTAAAAAAAAACTATTATCACCGAAACACTATACACATACCAAACTTCAAGATTCTAGGTCATCGGGAAGTAGTTGAAAAAGCTGTTTCCTTCTTATTGTGCGCATTCGGAACAACCCTGGTATTGAAACCGAAGGTTGCACCTGATGGAGAACCGAGACCCGCCCCTTAAACGTCACCAAATGTCCGCGCTACGATTTACGAGCTGCAAACAATTCTAGTGCCCATGACACAACTGTTATTTTATTCTGTAAACTTTGCTTAAGCTAAGCAGTCGGTAAAGTGATAAAATGATATTAGTAATTTGGTACAAGTATTCAGATTAACTTTATTTGAGATAATATAGATATACAAAAAAAATAAGAGGATTAAAGAGGCTTACAATAATAAATAATAAAATTACGGATAGTAACATTGACCTAGAGAGTTATTTGCACAAATATAATATTCCGTTAAAAATAACTAAATAATTTAAGTAAAACCTAAGACTATCAATAATTGCAACAATTCATTAACAAGAAAATAATATTAACAACCATTTTCCGTCCGCGCTCCCACGAGTAGGGACCAAATGAAAATTAACAATACAAGTTAAAAGTTACGATTAAATAAATTCCTAGGATTATTTAAGGTTATAGAAAGCAAGTGCGTGGGCGAGTAAGAGAATACGGTCAATGAAAACTTACTTTGATTAATAACGATGCATTGCTGGCTTCTCGGTCCAGATCCGGAGAAAAATAAAATTTACAATCAAGTCCCCAACACTTTTCGGCACTTTCTCAAAATGTACAGTCCTCCCGAACTGATAGACAGATCAAACGCTAGTTATACAAAAGTCAATTAATTACACATATTACAACAACACTTAATTTTAATGCACTTGTTTTTTAATAATCATAACCAACAAATAACAACGGAAGAAGCATTTACAACACTTTACTTTAATAACGATCTCATGATATACTTTAGCCAATGTAACTTCACTATAACTTAAAAAGAGAGAGGTAAAACTTTTCATATGATTCGTGATGTGATTGTGTCGTCCGATGGCGGAAGTCCGTGCAAACGAGGGGGGGCATGGGGCCTTCGGGCCGTCGCCCAGCGTCAGTACTGACTGTCCGTCACGCCCTGATCGTATTCCAATACCAGTCGTTTAATGTAAGACAGCTTATTGTGCAGATATTGAAATCTCCTCTTCGCCCTCTGATGGTCCAGATCTTTCTTGTTCTCCTTGTACTCGTGGAAAATCTGATTCTTAATGTCCTGAAACAAAACACGGCGTAAATAATCGTTCCGCCATACAATGCGCCACAATAGGGAACATGATTAAAATTTTAAACATAAAAATGATACTAAAAAACAAACGTGTTGTACCTCACAAAAAAAAAGAAACAAGATTTCTAATTCCGCGCGGTCGATATGAAGGATCTAAACAGCGATAAAATTGACGCGGTCCGTAACGAGCTATGACGTCACAGTCTACAATGTTCGGTAGTCGATGCGCCGAAAAGCGGCCGAATGAACTATGAAAACAAGCGGTCGAGTGCTGGGAACTCCCGTAGCCGACCGAATCTGCCTTCTTGTCGTTTGTAAATTGTAGGCTGTGGCGTCACGATTTTGAACCTGTTTGAAACGGTTCGCTCGGGCGCCAGACTTTAATAATTTATAACAAATTTATTATTGAGAATTAAGGCGTCATATTTTGCAGATCTTATTTTTCAGTATGGTAGAACATTTTTATGCAATAAATGTGAGAATGTTCTCTATTAGAGACTTTAATGATAAACGATACGTAGTGTTGCTGGTCTAATATGATTTTAAATTATGACCGATATTTGACGACCAAAATTGATATGTCAAATTGATATTTAACTGATCATTTTTAATTTAATCAATATTTGTCCGGTTCCGGTTAAATTCATATCAATAAATTTAGTAGTGCTGATTTTGAGTTAAAAATCCCACCGCAAAGTTTCAAGTTTGCGACAAATCGGTTCATAAATAGGATAGTCCGCCATTTTGTTTCCGCCATTTTGATGTTTCTAAGTTTCAGTGAAAAATTGTACACCGCAAAGTTTCAAGTTCGAGAGAAATCGGTTCATAAATTGGATTGTCCGCCATTTTGCATTTTTAAGTTTTATAAAAAATATGTATTGAGTGACCTTGAACACCGCAAAGTTTCAAGTGTGAGACAAATCGGTTCATAAATAGGATAGTCCGCCATTTTGATTCTTTTAAAGGAGTGTAAAAAATTGTGTTGAGTGACCTTAAAAACCGCAGTTTCAAGTTTCAGAGAAATCGGTTCATAAATAGGACAGTCCGCCATTTTAATTTTTTTAAAAGTCTAAGTTAAAAATTCTGTTGTGACCTTGCACTGCAAAGTTTCAGATTTGGGAGAAATCGGTTCATAAATAGGATAGTCCGCCATTTTGGATCCATCATTTTGATTTTTTTAAGTTTCAAATTTCAATTTTGAGACAAATCGATTGATAAATAGGATAGTCCGCCATTTTGTTTTTTTTTTAAATAAATAAATTGGTGATTTATTATATGAATTGTAAATAATTTGTATTGTCAACAGAGCTGTCACATATCGTTTAAAAAACGATTTAAATCAAAGATTCTTTTGTCAATAAGAAAGTATTTAAATAATAAATCATTTTGAGATTTAAATCTTTTTAGAAAGTATTTAAGATACTTTTAATGTATTTAAAACAATTTAAAAAGATTTAAACCCTTTTTTGTTGATTTGAATCACCGATAAAGATTTAATGAATATAATGATATAAATCTCTAATGATTTTAATCATCGTTTTATGACAAAATTTTTGTAAAGGATTTTAATTTAATAAAACATTGATTAGTCATAATTCATCTAATTATTATTATTACCGATACCGTTTTTTATTGATATTATTTATTATTAAATCTAAGTAAATTAATGAGTCTAAAATATTAAAATCACTACGGGACGATTTAAATCTCTTCAAACGTATTTAAATCTTTTTAAAAGATTTCAGTCATATGTTCAGGTGTAAATTCAGTAAGTTTCCATAATGATTTAAATCTTAAATCAAAAATCATTCTCCGTAAAAAGATTTAAGATCAAAAGGTTTAAATCGAAAAAAGTATTTAAATCATAAAAAATATTTAAATCTTATTGAAAGTGACAGGCTTTGATTGTCACAGGAACAGTATAATACACCCACCAAATTTCAAGTCTCTAGCTTGAAAAGGCCTTTGTGCAAGATTTGAAGATTTGAAGTCGAGCTAAATAAAACCGTTTAAAATTTTTTTCCAAGATACATTTACTTCCATCTGCTCGCAAGTGTACCCAAAAAAATCTGTTAAATACTGAGTGTTATTAAAGAAAGATGTCAGAAAATATTTTATCAGTAGTATCAGTAATAGTAGTTACCTTATATCTGGTACTGTTTACATCCTCTTGATTCAGGCGTTCTTCCAACTGAGCAAATTTTCTGGAGACCTTCTCCACGGCACCGTGCAAATCCCGGTATTCGGTGTAATCCGCATTAAAGTCAGCCTTATAACGCTTCCTTTGCTCCGGGCTTCTGATGGTCTCGTATTGCCTGAAACAAGAGGAAAAATGAAGACCAACGGCCCGAGGATGGACGCTATTATGACTTACTGCTTATAATCGGGAAACTCGTTGGGCTCCTCCTTAATCTTGGGAGGCGACTGCGGCGAATCGGCCACCACCGGCAGACTATCGGTCTGGCTATCGGGACTGACTCTGGATATCCTGTTCTGAGTAGAAGAAGAGACCTTGCTACACTTGGTATTCCTCTCTCGCTCTTTCTCTCTATCGTTCTCGCGTTCCTCCTGCTTGATCCTACCGTTCGCCATGTCGGGCGGGCCGTATTGCCTCTCGACCGCGACCTCCTTCCTGGCCTCCTCCGGGATCGTTTTATTAGCGGGAGACGAACTGCGCTTCACAACAAATGTCTTTTCACGGTTTACACCGAAGCTTAAACTATGACTATCACATGAACGTTTTTTACTAGCGTTGTCTTCGTCATCACTTAAATTGCGTTTATCATTGAGCATTCCATTAGCGTAACCATTCATAGAACCAAAGTAGGCGTTCGTCGGCGACTCCCTGCTCCTGGGGTTCATGTTGCTCGCATCGCGGGAATCGGTGTTCGGTCGACGCTGGCTGTTGGTCTCTATGGGCGGCCGGTACGTCGGTTCCGCGGGTTTGATGCCGTGAGCGATGCGTTGCCTCTTGTACGGGAATCCGTCCGGTCCGTCGTGGAAGCCGGGCCGCTTGGTGGACGTTATAGGCGGCGGGGACCCGGGATGGGTGCTGGTAGGGGACTGGCCGCTACCCGAGCTACCTCCATCGCTGCTGCCCGGAGGAGTTAGGTTTTGCGGTTTGCGGCTGCAAATTAACAAGCGTACAATCACACCGCGGTTCCGGATAACAGGGAGGGATATATTTTGTTTTTCCTATGTAACATGAATTTGATTGATGGGTTTGCGATGTTTACACAAATTACAACATAGTAGAGAGATAAAGGAACTTGTTAGAGTAGAAGCATAACATGGGCAGCTAATTATTCTTTTTTTTTGTCTTTGATTTCTTTAAAAAAGGGTATTGGAGGAATTTTATTTTATAAAAGAAAGAGAAATAAACGAGAACTTTTCGGATATACGGATATATTTTGGACATGTCGGAAAAGTTTTGTTAGACCTTGAACCAGATAACGCATCACCTAGTGCGTTTCATATTGTCTAGACTGATTATTAAAGACTAGACTTAAATTTCCAACATGCTAAACGCATTTAAGTTGCACATCAATGGATTAAGTTAGTAAGTGGAAACTTCTACTTCGGTTTTTTTATTTCATCACACTTAATGTCTGCAGTGAAGAAAATAATTATGTGCACTATACTATCCATCTAAGTGTATCATGACGTATATCATGTATGTAATTTTTCTTAAAATATGAACTTTTGTCCCATTTTTTCATACATACCCCAATGATGATAGAACACATAGATTTTAAAAATCGTAAATTAGCGCCACCTATTTAATAGCTTCGAATTAATCATAGATATGTATTCTAAATAACTGCTTGCGGCCCTCAGTAGGTCTTGACTATTGATAGTGGCCAGTAAAGTGCTCCCGGGTATATTACGACGGCGACGCCGTTTTAAATTTGTGTGTAAAGTGTATTTTGAGGACGTCGATGGTGTTTTCTATAGAGAATAATTCTTCGATAGATTACCTAGTTCAATTACCTTAGTGCAACCGCATATTCCAAATTTGTTGCAGAGGAAAATAGTGGCGCCCAGAATTATTTTCGTTTTTCCTTACGGGGAAATTTTTTTATTTATCACACGTAATGTATAAGGACGAAAATAGTTTCGGATGCCACTGTATATTCGTCTGCGAAAAATTTCGAATACACCACTGAATGTCCGTTGTTGTTGTCTGTTATTGAACATTGGAATATACCATTTAATATTAAATATGCCGCGATGTGTCATGACGTTATTTTCCTTAAAATATGAACTTTCTTATATTTCCTGTTTTTGCTTCATAACGTAATAATATAAACAAGGTCATATACGGAAAATGCGCCATATCACCATTAGTTCAATCGCATATTCCAAATTTGTCGCAGAGAAATATAGTGGCGCCCAGAACTATTTTCGGCGCTAGACATTACGTGTGATAAATCAAAAACCGGAAATAGAAATAAGTTCATATTTTAAGGAAAATTACGTAATGACACCCTTAGTTCAATCGCATATTCTAAATTTGTCGCAGACGAATTCACTGGCGCCCAGAATTATTTTCGTCGCTAGAGGTTACGTGTGATAAAGCAAAAACGGATATAGAAAAAAGTTAATATTTTAAGAAAAATTAGCAGTTCTAAGTTCAATGGTATATTACAAATTTGTCTTGTCACAGACAAATACAGTGGCGCCCAGAAATATGTTCGTTGCTTCGTGACATCACATGTGATATCACATGTGATAAAGCAAAAAATATTCTACATTTTTTTTGCCTTATTCCTTTATTTTTATTGCTTTATTCTTGCTAACTGGCAATTTCCACTTACTAACTGGAAATAAATATAATTTTTTTATGGTGGCGGCCCTTCGGTGCCATCGTAGATTAATATTATGAGGTTGAATTAATGTCACCACAAATAACCATCAATTGTAAATCAAATCATCTTTGGAATGATAAACAAGTGAAAGATCTTGTAAAGCATTGAAATGGCATACAAACTGCTCAAAAATTGTAGATGAATCAATTAAAATGATAAAATAGGCAACATATAAACAATATCGTAATAAAGTGATACTCCTAAAGTAAAAAAATCTCAATATTATGAAAAGCAAATTGTTTCAAACACGCATGACCCCAAAAAAAAATGTGACAAACTTCAAAGCACACTAACCAAATGGAACTCATAAACAGATGATGATCAATATATTGTAGCCGTACTTTTAGATTTCAAAAGAGCGTTTCAAACAATTGTTAGCATTATTATTAAAAAATTGGAATATTATTGACTTGCAGGTAAGATTCTAACCTGGTTCAATGACTACCCGAATGGTAGCAGCCAAGTTTCTAAAATAAACAATGAAATTTACGAGAACAACTAAACGAGAAGCAACCTCTGAAGTGCCACAAGGTAGTGTATTAGGCCCATTGTTACTTTTCTGTATTTAAATGATATAAACTTTGTAAATAACTGCGAATTTAATAATAATAATTTTAGAGAGACTACATTTCTTCTCGGTATATCTGGTGAGTTCCTCGCTATATCTTCGGAATCCAAGGTCCAATGCCAATAAAATTAAATAGGGACCCCCTTGGAAACACCTACTTTCCAATAAAAAAGAATTTTTAAAATTGATTCATAAATGACGAGGTCCTGAGGTAACGAACATACAAAAAAAAATAGTCGAATTGAGAACCTCCTCCCTTTTTAACGTCGGTTAAAATGTGTGTACATGGCATAGGGATGACCAGTCGGTTTCCCAAGAATATTTTTAGATTGTTATGTTACAGGAATTTTGTTACATGGCCGCCTACTGACCAGATAATAAAGATATGTGTAATATTGTTAGATTCACGGCGATTAAATTGTGTAGACACCCAAAATAATGGTCAGTTGCCCATGTGGCAATATCACCAACTTGTCAATTAAATTGCGTCAAAAGTTAAAACGACAATAAATTATTATAATAAATAAATTCAACCTCAAGGTTCATGTTTTTCAATTTTTGTGGAAAAAGTATAGTATTTTATTCGGGAATAATGACTATTAATACACTGCTCTCATGCTGCTTCTTATGCAAGCGCAAAACTTCTGTTCTCTTAAAAAATACCGTCTTATTTCAGGTACGTGAAATTAATTAAAAAATGCTTGGTCTCTCTTCAATATAATGGTATAAAACCTTACAAAAACCATATTAGTAATTTGCGACGATGTGATATAGGAAAAACAGAAATGAAATTTGAGCAGTACCGTTTTAGAATTTGTCTATCAGATTCAGTGTAAAAAGGCCAGTCCTCTTGCACCTCGTTCCACATAGGCCTATTCAGGTGGAAACAGTTATCTCTCAACGTCGAAACCTGTTTTAGCACCGAAGTCCAGCCCTTTTCGCGGAGGCCCTCTGGAATGCACAACAATGTGGTTAAATTGCAACCCAAAGTAGGGGAGGATAATACAAACCTTTCGTTAACCGTTCGTGCAGTTCAAACTTTTTGTATGGCCTCAACGCCAGTATATGAATTAAACGTTCTCTGCAAATGATTTTATTGTACATATCGGTAATACTAATAGCTACAAGGTAAGGGCCGGTTGCATAAACACAGTGATCTACGGTTCAGGCTGAACTGCAGATCGTGGTCGTCATCGGTCGTTTAGTATGAACTACGAATTCATCGTAGACACCTCTTCTTACGACCGTATTTCGATACTTGATCTACAGTTCAAA
This sequence comes from Tetropium fuscum, assembly GCA_964058915.1. Classification (NCBI taxonomy): domain Eukaryota; kingdom Metazoa; phylum Arthropoda; class Insecta; order Coleoptera; family Cerambycidae; genus Tetropium; species Tetropium fuscum. Next base: position 183,478 of record CAXKVY010000496.1, on the reverse strand, counting down.
CTTGAACTACAGTTCACTGTTTTATACATCAGGCCCCTTGAGGTCCTCAGGTGCAGCTTCTTAACAACTGGATGAGTGCAGTTGCTGTGACTTTACAATAACCGTTAACAAACGCAATGGTGACTCTTTAACAAGCGATAAATGGCTCCAAAATAGACGCCATCAGCTCTTAAGTATCTTTAAAATATTCCTATTTTAATTACCATACTTAGAGACTAGAATTAAACACTTGAGAAATTATGTCGTAAAAAAAAAGAGATAATAATATGACAAATGTTTGTTAATATCGTATTATTAAAAAAATTATTGCCTCAACTTATTATATAGAGCAACTGCTAATCGCAAAATATATTTGCAAAAAATAGCAATTAGTGAAACAATCTTGTAATTTTGCATGCTTATTTCTATGGTTTATTCCGTCTAAGTACCAAATTTCCAGTGCCAAAAGTACCAGTACCAAACAGAAAAATAAGTTCTGGTAAAAAAAACATCTGGCAAGCCACCAAAAAATCTGGGATATAATTCAAAAAAGAAAAGAAGAGGAAAATATAGGTAAAAACCCTTTAACCAAGAATAATAAATGGGACTCGTTAAAAACAACCAAATGAGCCTTAAACAACCCCAAGTACCAAGTTTAAGACAAATCGGTTCATAAATTCGACAGTCCGCCATTTTGGATTCGCCATCTTGATTTTTCAAGTTTGAGTCCAAAATTTTATTGAGTGACCTTAAAGGCCGCAGAGTTTTAGGTTCGAGACAAATCGGTTCATAAATAGGATAGTCCGACATTTTGAGTCCGCCATTTTGATTTTTTCAAGTTTGAGACAAAATTGTATTGAGTGACCTTAAACACCGCAAGGCTTCAAGTTTGAGACAAATCGGTCGATAAATAGGATAGTCCGCCATTTTGATTTTTTAAGTTTGAGACAAAAATTGTATTGACTGACACCGCAAAGTTTTAAGTTTGAGACAAGTCGGTCATAATAGGATAGTCCGACATTTTGATTTTTTCAAGTTGGAGTAAAAAAAATTATTGAGTGACCTTAAACACCGCTATGTTTTAAGTTTGAGACAAATCGGTTCATAAATAGGATAGTCCGACATTTTGAGTCCACCATTTTGATTTTTCAAGTTTCAGCAAATAATTGTATTGAGTGACCTTAAACACCGCAAGGCTTCAAGTTTGAGACAAATCGGTTCATAAATAGGATAGTCCGCCATTTTGATTTTTTTTAGTTTGTCAAAAATTATCCAAGAAATTTCAGAGGTGCAAAAATTTCATTTTTTTATTATCTAACATTATACATTATCTAACGTTATTTGGAGTCAGTTAAATTATTTATTTACTTTAAACAATATGTAATCTGTTTTTTCTTCATTTTATATTAGTTTGTTGTCAAAAAGTCACTATTTATAATCCGAACCAACAATTAATATGTTAGTGTCATCTGCAATATCTATGTTATAGGGAATGTTTCGTTATAATATGTTGTTTTTACCAACTTTCCCATCGAAAGACCCCAGCATATCACCGTGCCGTTTGAGAAATAACATCTTTTACTAAGACAATCCACTTACAACAGCCAAATTACAGATTTGTTTCATTAATTAATAGCCGTTGTGTAGTCGCTCTATAATAAATTAAACATAACGTTTGGGGAAACCCTTGAGTATTTTTCTAATGCATTACTTTAATTTTTAAGGTAATTAATTAGGTAATAAATAAGGTAATAATAATAAATAAGGTAATAAATAAGGTAATACAATTACTAAATTTCTCAGGTCATACTGAACAAACATTTTACGATCAATTAGGGACCTAAAAAACGATTTTCTATTGAATTGATCTAAAAAAAATGACAAAATTTATTTTTTGAAGGCGAATTTCCATCGTCAGGTGTTTCTAATAATGACGGTAAATTAATTAGTACATTTCGTATTATTGAAAATAGTTGAGGATTTTGAACCTATGCAAACACTGCTGCCAAAGAGCCTCAAATGTGGAGGTTATTTATTTGTCAAGCAGCTTCACTTGCGGACCTCCAGATGCTTATTAACTACTACTGAAATTTTAGGGACTGGAGCAAAGAAAAGCTTCATAGGATTTCACTCCCGTGAAATGGGAGGCGGCAAACGGCGGGAGTGGATTTCAAACAGTGAATGGGGACGGAGAATGGGCCCAAAAAAAAAGGTGACTTACTTAAGAGGGCGCCGAGCAATATCCGGCACCGAGGGCTTCTTGCTGAACTGAGGTCTGGAGCTGCTGACGTGGTTGCTGCCTAAACCGTTGGACAGTCCATTGGTGGATGAATGAACGGGTGGCGGAGCGGGCTTGGAGGGTACGTTAGACTGATAAGACGGCTGCATAGATGGTCGCATCGAGGGTGCCTCTCTGCGAACTGGAAGGAGTTGCGGGCGGGTTTGCTTCACTTTCACTTTTCGACCGATATCCGTCTGGTTTGGCTTTATTTCTCTTGTGCTGTAACAAAAAGTATCACTCGAAAATCTGCTTTCTCTTATGACAAAAAATAACAGAATTTTGAAAAAAGTCATAATTATTACTATAACTAGGTATTTAACATTTAACTTATTTGTTATTATTGATGCTAAGAGACGTAGATGTCATAACAGACTGGACTGAGACGGGTATGAGGTCTGATCTGTTAATAATATAATTTTCCCATATAATATTAATTTGGTACAATTTTGCAAATAAATAAGAATTTTAAGAAGAAATAAGAATATAAACAATCTGGCTCATTTTTAAATTGGCATGTGGAATGGTTTCATAATCTTGAAAAATGCTGGGGTTCATAAAAAACCGGTTAAAACATTATTTTCTGTGTGTTTCAGAATGCATTTAGACTGCAACATTATGGAAATTTGTTATAAAAAAAATTATATTTTTTTTAACTTAAACGGTTTTATTTTAAATCATTAGTTGTACTAAAAACTACAAAATAATTAGCACACAAACCTGCACCTTCCTGTGGGGCGGGCGCATTTGAAATATGGTTTTTATGCGCACCACGTTTTTATTTCTTACCAAACGTCAGAACATCAGGAAGGTCCTGGTTTGTGTCCTGATTATTTTGTAGGATTTTAAAATAAAACAGTTTGAGTGAAACGTTTTTTTTACCTATTTTTATTTTATAGTTTTTAGTTTTTTTAAGTTCCACTATCCACCTCCTGCCTTCATCATCAAACCTCGCCACCAAGAATAATGTATAAGTCAAGTAACCTTAAACAACACCAAGTACCAAAGTTTAAGACAAATCGGTTCATAAATTCGATAGTCCGCCATTTTGGATTCGCCATTTTGATTTTTTAGTTCGAGTGAAAAATTGTATTGAGTGATTTTAAACACCGCAAAGCTTCGAGTTTGAGACAAATCGGTTCATAAATAGGATATGCCGCCATTTTGGATCCTCCGTTTTATTTTTTTTAGTTTGAGTCAAAAATTGTATGGACTGACCTTAAATACCACAAAGTTTCAAGTTTGAGATAAATAGATTTATAAATAGGACCCGACATTTTGGATCCGCCATTTTGATTTTTTTGTATTGAGTAAAAAATTGTATTAAATGACCTTGAACACCGCAAAGTTCCAAGTTTGAGACAAATCGGTTCATAAATAGGATAGTCCGCCATTTTGATTTTTTCAAGTTTGAGGCAAAAATTTTATTGAGTGACCTTAAACACCGCAAGGAATCAAGTTTGAGATAAATCGGTTCATAAATAGGATAGTCCGCCATTTTGGATTCGCCATTTTGATTTTTTTAATATTGAGTAAAAAAATTTCATCAAGGGACCTTAAACATAACAATGTTTCAAGTTTGCGACAAATCGGTTTATAAATACGAAAGACCGCCATTTTGGATCCGCCATTTTGATTTTTTTAAGTTTGAGACAAAAATTGTATTCATAGACCTTAAACACTGCAAAGTTTCACGTTTGAGACAAATCGGTTCATAAATAGGATAGTCCGCCATTTTGGATTCGCCATTTTGATTTTTTTAATATTGAGTAAAAAATTGCATCAAGTGACCTTAAACATAACAAAGTTTCAAGTTTGCGACAAATCGGTTTATAAATAGGAAAGACCGCCATTTTGGATCCGCCATTTTGATATTTTTGTAATAAAAAAAATATGAAATTCTATCGTCACCGGAACACTATACACCAACCAAATTTCAAGTCTCTACCTCATCGGGAAGTAATTGAAAAAGCTGTTGCAAGATTTGAAACGAACATAAACAAACGAACAAATATAATGAAGTCAAGTTAAATAAAACGTTTTAAAATCAAATTACACCTACCATTTATTCTTGTATTTATCCTCAGCCTCCGTCATGCGATTTCGGGTAACCTCATACACATCGTCATTTGCATGGATGCGGATTTTGTAGGGAATGGAACCGAGACCTTCTAGGGGGCCTCGGGGCGACCCTACCTGTTTGATGCACTCAAAACTGCCGCCGGGCCCCTCCATATCCGCCGTACTCGACATGGCAAAATTGAATGATGTGCTGCCGTTGGCATGATGCAACGAAGGAAATCGGAGCTCCTGAAAAAAAAAAGGAAAATGAGTTTTTCCCTCAATTCAGTCAGTCAAATGGATCGGTAATCTTAAATTTCAAGAATCTTAAAATTCGGTAAGAGTAAAGTTTGTACTTTTTGATCACCACGTATAAAAAATGATGATTTTGCCACAATTATGTTTTTATACGGGGTGATCAAAAATCACAAAGTTTACTCTTACCAAATTTTAAGATTTTGTAATTCTTAACCACCCTGTATATACGACACAATTTTTGACAAAGTCATCACTATTTTTAGGCAAACAAAAACTTTTTTAAAAATGAGACTGTAATTTTTGACCACCCCATGCAAGATAACTCGTTTAAAACGACAAAACCTTCAGGGTCAATTCACTTGAGAAATTTTTACCAGTTGTGTCTGGTATTTTCCATACGCCTGTGATACTTGCGTAAGATGCGAGATCTGTGATTTTTAAATATTTAATTGTTTTACATCACCCTACATCGTGTTTTTATACTTTACAGTGAACTAAAATGGCGCATTTCCCCAAAAATAATTTTAAAAAAAATTGTGACACCAAGTAAAATGATTTTTCTTTACCTATTCAGTTTAAACGCGTTTTTATTAGGTACCCAAGCAAAGTAACTGCATCTGATATCAATGTTGTGAAAGTGAAACCTGAACAAACTAAGCGTATGACCAGAGAGAAAGGTTATTATGTTATTACTATTCTACTCTACTCTAGAGTATAAAAGTCTGGAGATGTTGCCTCACCGTTCGGCTCACGTGTTCCTCGGCACAGAGGGCTCGCGGATTGTGCTTATTTCCAGTTTCCATCATAGAAAGTTTTTTTTATCACAATCGAACTGATGCGACGCGCTTACATTTATTTATTCGTTCCGATAATCACCGTTCAATCAAATCATGTTTCCGTACAGGCACGAAAATAAAATGTGAAAGCTAGTTTCTAATGATAGCTAGATAATGGCAATGGAATGTTGCACTTTTGTTGGAAAATACCGCGGAGCGTACGAACCACGAAAATCCGGTTACAGATATTCCTCGGGAGTTTCGACAGCGATATGCTTTTCCATATTTCAGGTAGGTAGACCGAAGTAACGGTTTCAGAATACGATGCCGTCCAAATACAGGATATTAATTTATGTAGTTCTCCCAAATTTTGCATGGAAACCGATAAAAACCGCTACTTGTACAAGACTGGGTCAAGGTTGGCTCAGCATTTATTTATTGTGTGTTATTAAGAAGTATTAAGTAAAACGTAAATTTACATTTCTAGTTGTCCTAAATATTTAATTAATTAATTAATAAGTTACTTATTCCTGTATGTTTAAGTTAAATTAAAGAAATTTTGTTTATTTGCTGAACTCCTTAATATTTTAATATATTACATAAATGTTTTTTTATACCTCTTGCTCATATGTTACCCTGGCTAGGCTCATTACCTTAATCCTTATGCAGCATGATTTTCTCCTCGCAGTAGCGAATTCTGGACGTTGGTGTTGCAATACTTAGTACACATATTCAAACCAAGACATGAAGATATACAAATTTATTATAACATTAAGAAACGCAGGAATAGATCGTTCTGTGAAATAATATTAAAAACAGTAGTAGTTTATATACCAAGAAATAGGAATAATCTTGAAATATTATGAGAAAAACAGTAGTTTTATAATGAGAAATAAGAAAATGTAAGCAACATTTAAACCTTGGAAATACGTATGATCTTTATAGAAAAATATATTATTATTTTAAAGATTAATAAACAAGAAATATTTAATTTAAAACAGCTGTGTTTAATTTAATTTTTATACATAATACAAAGGTATACAATTGATGTATGCAAAAGTATATAAAACTCATTACACATGACTTTTTACTGGTATTCTATACAACTTTTACAAATGCCGATAAAAAAAGGTGATGTGGTGATTTAGATATGGAGCTCATATTTGCACGAGTTTTTATATGGTAAGTAATTATAATCATATATTGACTGTTTCTTATACTTCCCATCCTTTGAAATAAAACTGCTTTTATAATGAGAAATAAGAAAATATAAGCAACATTTAAACATTGGAAATGCGTATTATCTTTATACAAAAATATATTATTATAAAGATTAATAAACAATAATAATTTAATAACAACTGATCAACATTAATTGCTATAGATTTTTTCAAATTCCGATGAAAAAGGTGATGTGGTAGATAAAAATCAATATTATGGATTTAGATATGGAGCTCATATTTGCATGAGTTTTTATATGGTAAGTAATTATAATCATATATTGATGTTTCTTATACTTTAAATTTTACGAATTCGTTTTATTTTTAATGAGCTATCTTTACTAAAGCGAATCGCACCTTGTTAACGTAAGTTTGTGGTTTTGTACCAATGGGATTCTGGGATTTCTCCAGAAGCGACCGCTTCTTAATCTCTCGTAAGTAATTTTATTTAAATCAAACCGAATTTAGCTACTACTTTAGCTAAGAAAAGTTCGCAACAAACTTTTGCCATTCTTCTGAATTTTCTTCGTTGCTAATCAATAAGATTGTTTTTTTAACGAGATTCATTGTTCGTTGCCTGGGTACTAGATATTATAATGTTTTTTTTTGTAGGTATGTACCACTAGGTAGTTTGTGAATTTAATGTTTATTTCACTATTATATATTAATTTATCACTACACTATTATTTAGATGTCACTTCTTAATCTATTACAAATTTAAATATCCCTTACATATATATTCACAATATAATATTTATAATATCTATTACACATCTATACAGGAGGCTTTTGGTTTTGACAGTAGCTGTCACTGAATTATAGGGATATATTATGGATTTAATTATATATGGTGCTCATATTTGCATGACTTTTTATATGGTAAGTAATTATAATATAATCATACATTGAACGTTTCTTATACTTTAAATGTTACGAATTCGTTTTATTTTTAATAAGGTATCTTTACTAAAGTGAATCGCACCTTGTTAACGTAAGTTTGTGGTTTTATAGCAATTTCCCATCCTTTGAAACGAAACTATATATTAAAACTATATATAAAAACGAAATGAAAAATGAATTTTATCATGTTGTCTCGCTGCCTTTTATACTACCCTCTATATACGCAGATAACCTAGCCATATCAGCGCATATCATATTACACATCCTTTCTCATGCTCTTATATTTCGCTTATCAGCACGTAATGCAGATTAAGCTGTTGACGAAGCTGTCGCTTGTGCACCTGCATTATATAGTTTATATAACAACATTTCAGTGTATGTACTATTCAGTATAGTACCATGTAACGACTAGTGTAGTCTCTGTATTCAAACAGTAAAGATTAAAATTAAACTCACTCACGCACTTTTGTATTTCTTCGGATAGTCGCAACTATCCTTTCATCTCAATAAAAGTTTTTAAAACAGTTATGTTTGCAACGAGCAATATAACCAAATTGACGCAGTCGGTAGGATCTGTGAAACATCCCGGAACAAGGTGCCTAACTGGTAGTGCAACTCTATAGAATAAGGGGTACATCTTCGTGGTGCCTAACTAGCCGAGCCGTACTTCCAGAACTAGGAGGATCTGCCACCCTCACCGTGGTGACAGATCCCAATCTCTCATTCTCAAGAATCATCTTGTATTCGCTGTATTTTGGTGCAACGTGAAAAGAAATCAAAGCGATTCTTTTCAAACAGTTCTATATTTCAACGTAGCGAATGTATTCACATTTTTTTTGTACTTTCGTACACATTTTTTTTTGTACCAAACACATTATCGCAATGACGCCGATGCCGAAGCAAACATAGCTATAGACTATCGGACATATTTTCCATTGTCCCTGATTGCGACGGTAATCAGATCTTCTTACAAACATTTTTGAATTCTTGCAATACTGCCATTGGCAATTACCGATCAAAAAATACTCCTAACTCTCCATGTAAAAAAACAAGTTACGTGGCAGAGGTATCGAGTTGATTATTAATTCCCGTAACCCTGCGACTTGGGAAGAAATCAAACATTTATTAAACATTCTAAACAACACATTTTGGTGATTCGCGCGATCTCACTTCGTTAATACAGGATCCTCAACGAATCCGCACTTACTTTTGTTTCCCGGCTACAGACGTACAATGGATAAATGAATACCGCGAAAACTAATTGCGTAAAATACAACTCAATTCACAAATCAAGTAAGGAAACAGATCCCACGTTCGTATTGCAAACGTACTGGTCATTTAATAAATGAGTGCCGCACAAGGCAGCAATCGCAATATTTAGTAGTAGTAAAATTTAGTTAAAGTCCAAATTTAACTCACTCATATTTATTTTTCGTCAGGATAGTTGCAACTATCCATTTTCTGTAATAAAGTTTTTAAATAGTTATTTTTGCAACGAGCAATATAACACATATATATTGTTTGAAATCGAAGACATGAATTCATGAACAAGAATGGCGACAATAGGTGATTCTGTTCCAGCGCTCTTTACGCGTACGTCACGCCCACATGGTGGTTTAACATGATTTAAATAGACGCACAACAGTGGCGAAGCGACGGCACTGATCGGTGACCAAGTGGCCGTTAGACTGGCCCTTAGGCAATCCTCCAAAATTCCCCCATGAATGTTTTAAAACTGCACTCTCCTCATCTATATTTATGATGACGGTGGCGTATCCGTACAGTACTGTACAATGGCCGTCAAATTAACAGATCCATTTCCCTGACAAATGCATAGGCATACATGGTAATGCACTCTCCGACGCATATCGCTATAAATTTGGACACGAAACCATGTCCATTTGAACAATTACTTTACTTCAGTACACTCAAATAAATCAATATAGATATTAGTAATAATTCCGCCGAGAAATATATTATTAAAGCAAATAAATAAAAATATTTCCAAATCGGATGTATATTTATTAGGCAAATGTAAGATGTTATAATATTATGTTAGAAACATGTCATTTAGATAAAATGGTACACTGTCATTGGATGATAGCTAGCTTAAAACAAAATGTAAGAGCAAACCCTACCGAGTTCCTCAACTACGAAAAACAAATCCTAATTTAATTGTTATTATCAAGGGGAAAGGCACTTTTCACAACTAAAGTATAAACAATTCACAAATCCCCGTAAAATTCGATATAAAATGTGTAAATCCAGCCAAGGAGGCTATTTCTACCGTTATTTCTACGATCTAGTGAATATAATTTTTGGGATTGGCTTCAAGAAATCGTGTTGCACAATATTCAACGGTTCTGTTAATTCGCAGTATTTTGGTATTTTAAGAAACTATTTCAATTTTCGTATTGCATCACAAGTTGCACTGCTGTTATGGATAATCGGTTTACATGTCTGGAAGAAAACGCGGGGGGCGTGGCCCTCGTTTAACATATTCCTATCAAAACCTGTTATAAAAAAAAACAAACAGAGCACGATTGTAAGGGGTACAATCGTGCATAAAAAAACCTTATTGTTACAGAAGCGACATCAAACGACTCGATATTTTTTCCATCCTATCCTGGGTGGATGGACTGCATAATTAATATGATATAAAGAACGAGCCGATCGCGTACAGGTCAGTGGTCGCAAAAGCCATCAGCATTCCAGTTGAACAACTTCAATATTGATCCATTATTCGTCAGAGGCAATCCATGTATCCAAATGGGACGTTTAATTATAAAACACATTCATTTTGGTTTTATTGTTTGCAACCTAGTGCTCATAAAGGCTTATGGCGAATACACGGGTGAAAAGTTGTCCAGGAAAATACTGAAATGCTGCCTATAACTAATATGAATATTTCTTCCAAGCAGGGCCGGTTCTACCCAAAGTTATAAGACATTAAGCTGCGATTTATAAAATAACAAAAAAAAATGTTAAACGTGAAATTAAGACTTTTTTTTTTGTTTACGAGCGTTATATACTGTAGGCGGCCATGCTGAAATTCGGTAAATTCCGAATTTTGGGCCCAATATTAATTGTTCGACAGATGTTTACAACCGTTTTTTCAATCAAATCCATTAGTATTTAATCATCGAAATTCGGACAGCTGGTATGTATTATAGAACACCCTTAATATGTTTTACAATCTTTAGAGTAATAGCACACTAAACAGCTTAAAGTATTTTTTAGGTTAACTTAGGCTATTCAGGCGTGAGCTGAAAGAAATAGAAACTCATATTTAAATTTATTTACTACTCAGTGGCGTGCCCAGAAATTTCGTCTGGGGGAGTGTATGGGTTTTCTCCCATACACTTAGTATGGGAGAAAAAAATCTAAGATCGGTAATTAAAAAATATAATAAGAATTCAAAGAAAAATCTATTCTCAAAAAGAAACAAAACTGATTTTAAAAAACCTACAATCCCAAATCAAGTCTTAGTTTTTTGGATTTGGCCAAGTTATAAATTTTTCGTTTTTTTTTTTGAAAATTCTGAGCCTTGGGGGGGGGGGTTGAACCCCCGAGCCCCACCCCGTGAGCACGCCACAGTTCCTACTCGCCCATATTTTTTTGGTCCAGGTAGGAATTTCTGCTAATTTAACATTAGGCCGTGACAGAATGCTTGGACTGATTGTTTAACTCTAATGTTAACCCGTCCAAAGATGTCTGCCATTTATTTTTTTACTCAAAACGAGACCTCCGTAAGATAGAGGCCGGGAAAATAAAAAATATGACGACAATGACGTCACAAGACCTATCCCGGTGATTTTACACTATTTTACATCACTACTAAAAGTCATTCCCTACGTATTTCTCGATATGGTAGGATAGAGATATACAGAATGTGTAAGTTAGATAGAGTAAGTAAGATCGGACGTGAATCAACGAATCCAGCATACAACAGAGTAGTTAGTTAAGGCGTCGTCCGCTGCTTGTAGTGCTTATTGATTATACCTGTAAAACGCTGTACGTTTTTCCTTAGTAAAAATCTCTATTTCAAAGTTGTAATCAAGCTAAAATAATATGTAATTGACTATGTAAGACTCCTCAAATGTATTTAGTTCTTGGTGACAATTCGTAAAGTCGGTAAAGTCAGTAAAACAGACATCAGAAGGTGGATTGTTTTTGTCATAGGCAAGCGCCTAGTGCGCCTAATGGATGCGTGTTAGAACGAAATGCAAGAGCGTCTTATGGGTCTGAAGCCGGGTTCAACTGCCAAAAGCATGAATGGACTGTATTCGCCGCCACCCTGTATATAAGATACGTACCAGGTGCTACGTTATAATCATATTATTCGCATTACAAGAATGAAAAATGTCGCTTATCATTTACGTGAAAGAGCCATAGCAGGAGATGCGGCAAATAATATGGACACTTCAGACAAAATATCCAAGAGGCTTTGGGTTTTGCTCCGCAATCGTTACTTTCTATCTATAGCGCGGCCAATACTATTCGGTTCCGTTACACAAGAATTATTATAATTGTATGAAAAACGTAGTCTTACCAAGAAAGAGCATTGCGGTAACGTAACTTGCTGGCAAGTCTCCTATTACATGAAAACAGATGTATATTGATAACGCAATCTGTTTAGATCGTACGATAGTAGATATAAGACCCAAGGACAAGTTAAAGCGGTTATAATTCCGTTTTTTATTTCGCGTAAATATTCAGTTACATCAATTAAAATAAATATACAAGTGAAAACGTGCAAATGATACAAAAGTTTGCAAAATAGCGACAGAGGAATTCCAAAACTTTTTTCTTGCACACGAAATAACAACACAGACTATTAAATAATATTTCGCATTGTGTCATTTGTGTTATTAAATGTAAATTACAGTAACTATCTTCCATAAACCTGTTCTAAAATGAATTAATGATTTGGGGCAGATAACTAACTACATAATATTATAATATAATATTAATAGTACCCATATTTTTACGTGTATGTATATTAAAAATTGTAAAAACAACAATTATTATAAGTTACTTGTGATAACAGAGATAAAATATGATTAACTATTCCTAGTAAACAAGTATCTCCTTGGATGACATGAGATTCTTTCATGGGAGGCGCAAGGCTGGGAAAAGTTTTACCACGGCAGTAAATAAGAGAAAATTAGCGTGAAAAATTCGTTGCAATTGTGCAAAAATTATATTAACGATAGTCTACACAAGAATTCTACCTAATTCCTACCATTCAACATTCAAAAGTTTTTTGTCTTTGTAAAAAAAGTACAAACAAAGCCACTTGGATGGAGAACATTTAACTCCTTTGTGCTGCATTGTACATCGCGGTGTTTAAACGTCTGTTCGAATTTTTGTACATAAATACATATTTCTATTAATGCGGAATCCCAGTCTAGACTAGACAGGGACGAAAGCGCAGTTCCTGTTACTTATAAAATCAGCCCGGAATCATACGTAAACGACGACAAGGCAGTCAATGAAGCGAAAACGGTCGCGAAATTCTTCATATTTAGAAAGCAACAATAATAACTGCAACGAAAGCGAAAGGAACGCTACCTTTTAAACGTTTAAAGTGCATCGTCGTACACCTACCGATCACCTCGCTCGCCGCTTATATTTGGTGAAATTGAAGACTGACTCAGGCCAGCCGTCATGAATCACTGCTTTGTATTCAATTTCGTTATTGTGCCAAATATCCAATTTAAAGCTAGGACGTAAACATCGTCGTACACCTTGCATTCCTAACGTTCGCCGCTGCCGAAATGGATAAGGCTCAGATTTTTACACAGTATTTCCTGTGACCAGAAATTATAATCACTTAATTGAAGATTGTGTGGACGCCACAGTCGAAACTGGGCGCCGCTATTCTGAATTTAGGCGGCTATCAATGGCACAAATAATGTATGAAAAAATCCGCGCAAATCATTTTGAACATTGTACGCCTTTCGTACCAATAACAAGTCGAATCCGAAGCGTCTCGTATTTCCAGAGTCGAGAAACCCACTTCTAGCTCTATATAAGCGAAATAATCAATATTCCAGAAGGGAACAGCGGTTAAAGGGCCATAAATATGTATATTCCAAATTCGCGGTTGCCCTAAAAGACGCCGCCCGTTAGCACATAGTTACTGAGCGTTATCCGGGCATTTCCGCTTGGCTCTGATATATCGGAATGATGAAGGGGACCTCGGGGACCCCCACGCCTCACGACAAGGGCGAAACCGGGCACAATAAGTTACATAACCCGCTTAATATCTATTTACATTCAGCGAGGGGCTTTTTAATCGCTCGCGTACGTATTTCCTCCATTCCTGCAAATGGATTTGCAGAAATGTACGTAAGCGTCGATCGAGATGTGCAACAGAGCAGATGCAATAATAATCTCACTTCTGATGTCGTTTATTTAATAGCGCAATGCATTGAAATGACAAATAAGTTAAAAATCATCACTATAGCTTGCACCGATGAACAACTATATATTCAACCCCCTGACGTTCATCGAAATGCTTTATTTTTCTGGGCGATTTCCCCCGAAAATTTTTCGCTTGATCTGTTTTTCGTTCCTATATTTATAGACCAGGGTCGATAATTTTTGAAACCAAAAAAAATAATAGTAGATTATGTAGGTCATGATTATTTTAATTTAATTTGAAAAATAGATCTTTTACATTTCCAGAACCTGGCTTGAGAAAATAAATGTCATGGTTATTTTAATTTAATTTTGAATTTAATTTGAGCCGATATGAATACTGTGTAATCTAGTGAGCGGTTAGACATAGAAATTGAAATGCTAGATGAAATATTATACCATTTTCATGGATATTTACTACATCGTGACGAGTCACGAGGACTCTCCCTAGTTTGCGATCGGGTTGTTCAGCCTCGATCAGTCCGCTTCTAGCTATACAGAAGACGTAGTAGATTCGCAAATACATTTACGTGGGTTTGACAATTGTTCGCAAGTTTTGTTCCAGGGATTTCATTCAGAGAAAATTATTTTCGATTGAAACGGCGGCTAAATAAACATTTCCAATAATTGGACAGAATCGACTGGGCAAAAAAGCAATTAAACCCGGATAAAAGCGGGAATTCAGTCGATTTAGTTGACACATCTGGCAAGGGGAATTGCTATGAAGGTTAATCCGAGTGAAATGTCGCCGATTTAATAAAAAAATTTAATGGGTATTTCATTAAATAATATTACAACAAATTATTTAATATATATTAATAAATCCGCCTTCTAGATTCTTATCTACATCAACGCAAGCTACATGTCTCCTATAACAGTCGAACACCTTTCTTGCCAGGTACATCAGGAGTACCACAAGGTTCTAATTTGGGGCCACTCCTGCTTATATGATTTGTAAATGACTTATCTGTCTTTAAAATCGATTCATCTTACGTTTTCTAACGACAACGACTTGAAACTGTTCTTGAATATATCATCATCAGCATCATCATCATCTACGTCTGATTGCTTGACATTGCAGGACCTTATACATCATGTGGATCAAGACCAAAAAGCAGGGCTTGTTATTTCAATTAGAAATGTAAATTCCGCGTCAGCCGCACAATTTTTTTAATACCGTTTCATGTTATAGCTCAAAAATACATCTAATACATGTATATATTTTTATTATAAACAATACACGAAAGATATGTAGGAACACGTATTTGACAGTACTGCACAGAGTCGAGACTCGTAAACAACTACGGCACAAGTGCCTCATGAATCAAACAGGTGGTCAGACTCACTTGATAGCAGAGCTTAGACTTGGGCGATGTTGCAATGACAATTTTTTTCTTACCATCTGTCGCGAATCTGAAACAGCTATTGCCACGATTTTATTTAAACGTGTTATATTATATAGTCGTAAGATAGGATACAACCCCTATCCCACTTCTGAGGTTAAAGAAAAATTGTTTCAATGAAAACAATGAGACAAAAAGGACATTTCGAAATATGCAAAGCTGACGATGTTTTAGAAGCGACAAATAGGCTTCAAATTGAAGATATCGAGTATAGTTCAAGATAAAATATCGATGATTTTTTTGCCTAAAGCCCCTAAGGATAATTTTGTTTTACTTTTTACGTGCAAAATAATATAAAAACATGTAAAGATGGTTAAAAAATATATTGATCTGCATAAATCTGTTCAAAACCAAAGATTTTTTACGCAGTGGAGACATGGCAAGCTATGCAATCAAGTTTTAGGGTATTCAATAGCAGCATTTCCGAAAAAAGTGGCTTCCTTTTAATAAAAAAGTGGCTTCCTTTTAATAAAAAAGTGGCTTCCTATAATTTAATTTTGAATTCCTCATTTATCGTCAGTTCTATTAGTTCTTTTAACTGGGATGATCCTGCTGTGTTGGCATTCGATGAATGATCCAAAACCGAGTTATGCCCATGTTTAAAATATCAAAATCTTCAAATAAAAAATGTATACTGGCCCTCTCAATACCCCCTGGTTCTCTGGGTCCTCGACTGCCCCACTGAAAGTCTCACACGCCCAGAAAGGGGCCTATGATTTAGACGGTAACAAAATTCATATTGCAGGGCTTATCTGTATTGTTATTTTAAAAGGATTTTTGCGTGACATTTGAAACGATTTCAAATCCCATTAGAATGCAAAGTGAATCAAACAACAACATGGGTACTGCGATCGTTACAAAACGCGGCGATTAATAGATCCCATTTTATCGAGTGTAAACAAAGGAAAGTATCACGCTTTTGACCTGTCAACCAACATATTTGGCTGTGCCTCGGGTTCATTAAAAAACAACTAATCATCTCGTATCTCGCGTTTACGATTGCGTAATAGCGGGAATGATTGTCGCTTTAGGGTTCAATCACGATACGTGACGTACGTTTACAAATAAAAAACAAGTTATATAAAGTAGTATAAATACAACAGTATTTATATTACAATACGACGTACGCGGATTTAGTTGCCGAACGACAAAAAAATAAGATTAAGTCAATGAAGGATTGCGAGGACTTATCAAGAGTACCCGAAAATTATCTCGTTTAGATTGTATACAACAGCTGATTTACCTTGCATAGCAACGACATGGGTAATCATGGGTATGATCAGTTCACTGTTGCCAAGGGTCATGGATTAAAATAATATCAATAAAATATCTATAGTCCAGTCATTTAATGCAAAAATAATATATAGTCTAAGATCCGGTATTAGAAATATATACCCTCATCTGTTAATTGAATATGACAAAAAATATTTGTTAGATACTATGTCTACATTAAAAAATTAATGCGAAAGCATCATAGCAGAAATGGGTTTCGGGATTATATAATCTAGAAGCAAATGCAATGTCGATATGACGCCTAAATTAAACACGGAAGTTATGCGACAGAAAGTGAATATGATTATAGTAAAATGTTTAGAATTCAAAATTAAATCAAGTGAGGTCAAATTGTAAGTTATACGTAAAATGAAATAAATCAAATAATAGGCATTATGGCCAGATTATATAATAGCAATAAGAAAGAAAATGGTACTACCACATAAAAAATCAAAAATACAGTTTCCATGTACTTAGGTATATTGAAAAGTAAGATTTGCTTACCTTGGACAATAAATACTTAACATCTGGGCGTTCTCTAATACATTGTTTTGTGTCATTTGTAGAAAACGCTTCTTAGATAACTTATTAAAATGTAAGTAAGACGTTTTCTGAAAAGCTGCTAATATTATTTATGTTCCTCCAATCGCGATAAAAATCCTAAATTGCGATATTAGCAAATCTTGAATGTTTTTAGGCCAAATTACAAGGTAGGACTAAGTTACATACATCCCACTTCTGAGATGTAAGGAATTTCGAGCAAAAATAATAAATAACAATAAAACTGGTAATACATTTTTTGAGGCATGTTAAAAAATTAAGATCTTTTGACTTGGCGGGCAAAAAATTATTTTCCACTGTTACATAAATGTGCAATAATGTAATTAGCACCCCCACCAAGTAGTGTGGCTAGTGAACAGCAATTCTCTTCAGCTGAAAGTTTATATTAAAACGCAAGAAATCCTCTAACCGCAGAAAGGGCAAAAAAAATAATTTTATTGTACTTGCCAAAACTTAACCTTACATATTAAATATTTTTTTAACTTAATCATTTCTTTCAAGATTTTAATTGCTTATTTTATTAAATTTTAAATAAAATCATAAAAATATACCTTTATTTGTTTCAATTTCCTTAAAAAATTCTTAGCAATTGAAATACTTAATAATTGACATTTGTATTAGGCCGATATCGCTCTTACATCTCGGCGATACCGATATCGGCCATGAAAGCCATTTTATCACTCTCTTGCATTTCCAAACAGAATATAGCACAGATGCCAAACTAAAAAAAATATTTCCACATCATTCCCCATGCTATCGGATATATTTAGATATTTTAGATAAATAATATTCGAGCAAAAACAATAAACACTAATTAGTAGCACAGTGACACCCAAACGCCAATCACCACCAATAACGAGATAAAATTGGTAGTAAATAAAATGTTTTCCCTATCAAAACCTTCGTAATTGTAGAAAAAGTATGTGTCAGTAGTTGAAAATAATTCCTTCAAAATCATCAAGCGGGACTGTTATCCCATTTGCAGAAAATCCTATTTTCGTCACTTGTAAAACAATATATTTAATAAATATGTATTATATTCGTATTCAGATGATACCTAATACATATATGTATATGAATAAGAATTTTTTACCTCTACACATATATACACTGGCTAAATAAATTAACAGATCACCATAAACTAAACAGAATCTTAATTTTTGTCCGAGCCATCCATCAGATTATGTGATTTTCTTTCGAAATCTTTCGTGTTAGATTTTGTGTACTGCGCAGGCCCAGCATAACATTATTGACGACATCCATCGTTCAGCAGTACAGCGACTAATATTTTGCCGGAAATCGCAAAGACTTTCCAAGGGTTTCCATGATGTTCCATGAGGTCGACGTTCGACCATCCCAGAGCTTCGTAAGAGCTAATATACAACAGCACAAACACAGTTACGGGTTTGATCAAAGTTTACAGAATAAATACTGTATTTAGTTTTCGTTATTTTTTTTCGGCAATCAGTAAAACAACACTAGGATATGTCTCGACTACGTGAATGCTATCGCATCAACGGCAATTCATCAACGGAATTACCATTCCGTTGATGGAATTGCCACCTCTCAGTCCCGATTTACATCCCATTGAACATCTATGGAATGCTCTCGACTCAAAGGCCCGCAGTCGTGCATCTGTTAACCACAATATACAGAAAAGAATGTCTATAAAAACATGTTGATATATAAGACGTATCTCTTCCATTAACAGAGCAAGTGCAACATAAGCAAGTGAACAAAAAATCAGAATTTTAAGAAAAGATGAAACTACAGTCTGGTTCACTGTTTTAAGAGGCTCAAAACAAATATTAGCTCTGGATATCGGTTTTGTTGGGACGCCGTGCGAAGTCACTAATTAACCACGTTGATTCATGAGGTTTGTTTACTTAATATTAGCAGTATAACTCCAGGCGGATTATTAATGGGTACTGCGAAACTGTGGCCTACGTACAGTGGCGTATAAAGGGACCTAAAGTCGTTCCAAGACCTCTAGCCCTTGATAGTCTGCTTGTGAGTTGCGAGAAGTTGATACAACTAAAAGTAAATAGTCTGTTTATAATACTAGTCAAAGTGTTTTATAGCAAAGTAGTTTATAATACTAATGTCAAAGTGAGTATTACTAACTAACCCTTTTTTTCACTGGATATAGAATGTTTGTCTAAATTAATCAGATACTTTATAAAGCCTATTTCATTAATGGACATTATTAAAAGACATCGATGAAATTTGTGTGAATACAATTCTTCAGTACTAATTTGAGTTAGGAACTAACTCGATATTGTTATCTAACCGAGACACGTAATTTTTTGACACATAAAAAGCTCGTAAATATCATGATTCACTTTGGAAAAATCTGCATCAAAATTCGTATCAAGAGTATCATCTCTGATTTGGATCGTCAAATTTACTTTGGTTACAAATAATGCTGCGAGATTAGTTTCTGATCATTTGCGCAAAAATTCCGTTGTTCTATAACATTTTCCTTCCAAATAGTTTTCATACCAGGTAAATTAATATAATTTTGATACAGAAGTGCTATGATTTAAAACGTTCTGATCCGCCTCAGCCTTAGATTTTACGACTTGAGAGAATCCCGTCCAGTCAAGTAACTGAATGAGCGATTTGTGTGTGTAGCTTTTTATTTAGCCGCTAAACCGAGGTCTAATTTGCATGAAAGGCATTTGCAGAAAGTTACACAAAAGGAAACAGCACCGAATTTAAATTTAACTATTGTAGTATATACATTGTTTTATCCGTTAAATTCGAAATATAGGTAGTAGGAAGTTTTCTAGCATTATTATTGTATTACCAAGAAATAATAAATAATAAATACAGTATGCCTTTTAGAGAAGTGGAAATGTACCTTGTGACAATAAAGAAAATATTAGCATACACAGTAGCCGACCAGGGAAAATAGTCGAGAGGATTTCGATCTGGAAACGTGCTGGCGATAATACCTATTATTCTTTGTAGGTCTACTGGAACTATTCATTCCCCACCGTCACGTCACACGGATACAAGTCAATAAGTCTGGCATAGTCCTCCTCGACCACCAACTCAAGACGATGTTCGTCATAGAGTTTTAGGCTCCGGCCGAAAAGAACATCGTCTTGAAAGAGGAAGAGAAACGGACTAAATATCGGGATTTACTCTCCGAACTCTGCAGGCTGTACCTGGGTCATTCTGTTAAATCTGTTTCGTAATGTTGAATATCAAACCTGATTATTTACCTAAGACCACTGACGAATGGAAATATTTGAATTTTCGTCTGTCACTGACAACAATAATACCTCCAATTCGAATTATTCATTTAATTCAGCACAACCAAATCGGATATTATTCTGCTTTTGCATCTCCTATTTCATTGATGATTTTTTTATGGATAGTACCATTGAAAAAGGCCTCCATGATTTTTTAAATTTTTTTTGTATAGCCTTTTTCGAGATATCGATTTTTGAAATAAATCGTTTTTTCAAATGCCCGTAACTTTGCGAAAAATGGGCTGATTGGGATTTTTTTGAAATTTTTCTTTTTTACACGGAATATAAAATGAAAAAAAATTTCAATTCTATAAGATTTCCAAATTTTGATAATAAAATGTTGATTTGCAACCTAGCAACGTGTTTTTCCGATTTTTTTCGGCAAGATATAATGCCCTTATATTACTTACGACAATAAACAAGAAGCTTATATTGCAGAAGACGACATTACTGAAGATATTATCATATCGAAATGTAGTTTGACAATATTATTGTTGAAATGTAGCAGCAACATTGTTCCAAACATTAATTTATTGTAATTGTCATGTATTACTAAAGGGAAAATGCAAAGGGCCGTATCTCGGTCAATTTTCAACTAAAAAAATTATTCCGCCCACCATTTTAAAGGAAATTTAATGTACTGTTTTTCATCTGAAGCAATGCCTATACCTATCTAAGCCCAAAAAAAAAGATACAGACGAAAAAGCAAAAAACAACAAAAAAATCGAAATTTTCGTTTTTTTTCATCAAGTTTGTTTCGACTGTTTCCGCTTGAAATATTTTTTTTAAATATTCAGATAATGCTATTCCGATGGGAAATTTGATTCTCTACAAAAAGTTTCATAAGAGACATATCGAAATTTTGCTTTGTTTACGAGATATATTGAAGAACCAGAAGGGTTAGTTTTTCACCCCTATCTTCAATTTCCACCCTCTAATTTAACACATTGATCGATTCCTGCAATAAAAACCCGTGAACGTCATAGTTCCTTATTGCCCTGTTCTTTAAGACATAATTTTATTTTAATTCTAATTTTTAATTTAATCTAAAATTTTAATTTATACAGTGTGGATGTAATTTTACAAATCATTTAGGTAAAAAAAATACCAATTTCGCAACATATTTTCACATACGTGATTAGTATATTATCTATATTTTCCATTATGTAAATTTACATTCAATATCAGTATTTGTACAAGGGATAAGAATCACTATTATTATGAATTAAGGATTTTTTATAACACAGATAGATATAAAACCGGAACGGCGAAGTTACATTCCTGGTTTAAGACAAAGAAGAAAAAAAATTTATGGGATAAAAATCTGGGATACGCGCGGGAACGTTACTTCCCCGTTTTAGAACAGATAAGTAACCGTGTAAAATTCCTCTATTTTTTACGGAATTATACATATTTGCTTGTATTGAGGTAAATTCGCAATCAGCGTTTGTAAAATTCCTCGGCTAAATGTGAACTTATTCCCCCTGTGGGTTCGGGGCCACAATTGTAGAATAGACCCAGGGTACCTCCTACCTGTCGTAAGAGGCGACCAAGTTGACTGAATGGGACCGCCTAGCCGCTTAGCCTTGACCGGTAAGATCTTCAAAGTTATGCTGGGCGGACGTTGGTGGCACCTGGATGGGTGACCTAGGCAGGCTTGGGCCCGGACTGTGGCATCTGCCGCGGACGCGTGGTCCCAGATAAATGGTAATGAGGAGTAATTAATCTCGGTAACTCAGAACCATACTCTATCATACATACAAATTGTAGAGACTTTGCCACCAGGCCACCCGTAATAAATAGGATGGTTTGAAGAAAAGTACTCAAGTAAACAGGAGGAATGCATAAAGGGCCTAGTGAGGACTAAGTGCTGTGGTGGAATGGGAGTGTAACACTATTCCACTACACTCCGACCCATACGCATACATACATACATACATGTGAACTTACTTAATCATGACTGAAATTTTGCAGAAGACTAGTAGCAATTTTACGAAAGTTGTAAATTTACATAAAAACTAAGAATATTTTACATGATTTTCAAAATGCAGACTACTCTATGTATATTTAAATTATCATCCATGTAGATACATATCCATTTTTTACAGTGTTGTACTGCAATTTGTTTGACCAAGTCAATAGAATTCCAGGAGCGGAAAATATTGATTTTGCGCGAATTCCGCGTCAAAATAACTTTTTAATCATCCCGTTCTGCCGGCGAAACGTCTCGGGATTAGTTTAAGAAATGAGACTTGGGACGGGCGACGATACCCTCGAGGGTTTCGGGATCGTCAGCCTTTCTGAATGCGTGTGTCGAAGTAGGGGAATGTGCAGCAGACGGCGGACGGAGAGCAGGAAAACAGGAATTAGTCGGGTCGCTTTTGTAGATATTATTTTTGTACATATTATAATATTTTGTGGAATTTTACGATGTTTTTAGGACATATCAATGAACATTAATACTATATTTTATGTCTCCATATCAAATAATATTGTTAAGAATGAATTATTGTTTCACATAATAAGTATTTTATGAGAAATACAGGGAGAATACTCTTATTTCCTTCTTTAAAAGATAAACTAATCTGGATATAATACATATATTTTGTACATAATATTATGTTCTATTAATATTAAATCGAATATTAAATCGAAATATTGAATCGAATCGGTATATTAAATCGAATATTCTATGAATAATCCGTTAGAAGAAAAATGTTCCTGTGGTATTTTAACAAATATTGAGTTTGTTTTTCGTTCTTTGTCAAACAATTATTAAAATTTTCGATTAGCGCTTAATTATTATTAAATTAATATTTCCTTATTATTATAGTAATAATATTATTATATTAATAATTTCCTTCTTTAAAAGATTATTAATCTACTAAACTAATCTGTATATTCCTGTAATATTGTCTACATAATATTATGTTCTATTAATATGCAGGTATATTAAATCGAATATTCTATGAATAATCCGTTAGAAGAAAAATATTCCTGTGATATTTTAGAGATTTCTAAAAAATATATCCATATAGACTGAATTCCGATTTTTAAGAGAATGTTTAAACGAGTATATCTTTGGAAATACTGTATTCACGGATTTAGTACTAAGGACCTATTTTGTAGAAAATTTAATTCTCCATAAAATGCTGCCAACAGAAATTTTCAGAAAATTTTCTACCAGCTATTTCATGTTTGAGTAAAAACGTCGATTTCCAATGTTAATTAAATGGGAAACAAACTTCGGTTTGCGCCGTTCACAGATTTGATCTAGGAAGCTAAAATTTTGGGAGAAACTATTTTAGGTCCAATGCTAAATCTTTAGCCAATGGGACAGAAAATAAAAAAATACCCTAATATATATATATATATATATATATATATATATATATATATATATATATATATATATATATATATATATATATATATATATACATAATTAATTTTACGAATTTTATGACAGATATTTCCATTTTAGGACGTTCTTAGGACAAACTGGCTAATTTTATAATTTTTATGACACTCTGAGAGCCCTGGATATATAAATTTTCTATATACACTGCTCGCCAATAGGTTGGAATCATTAAAAATTTTAATGTAAATTTGGATGCATGTAATATCTTCTGAATAATATGGAATTACAAAATACGGTTTTCTGGACGTTTTTGGAAATATCATTGGTAATAAATGGCCCGAATATCATGTTCCTTGTGCTCAAAAAGAAAATATACCGGGTGTAAATTAAACCCCCCCAAAATTTCATTCTTACCGAGAATTTAGGAAAACCAAAATAGAGATAGAAATTTTTATACCTATGGACGAATTCGAAAAAACGAATTTGGCCATTTTTCGATACATGTCTCGCTTATTTTCGAATATATGGGGGTTTTATTGAAACTGGGATATTTTTTTTTAAAAATGCACACTGTTTTAAAACAAAGTAACGGATTTTTTCTCATTTTCAAGTATAGTTTGTAACAGACATACATGAGAATGAAAAAATGCCGCATCGTCAAAGGGAAACCCGATGTCTATGATGAGAGCCGCGCGTGCCGACTTTAATCTCGTCGAAGCGTAGCCGCAGCCTTTGACGATGCGGCATTTTTTCATTCTCATATATGCCTGTTACAATAAGCTTGCATGCCTCTGTCTCAGTAGCTAGAATTGTCATTTCTTATACAGGGTGCCTGGGAAAACATTTACTACCATGTGTCACCAAAATCTGTAAATTTAAATAAGCTCCGTGCAAAACCCTGGGTAATTAAAATGACCGATGATTTCAAGATTTTAAATCTGTGACGGGAAACCTTAGACAAATATCTCGAAACGGTTTTTGAGTGTATTCGAGAAACTATTATTTCCAGTGAAAACAAAGAACTTGTATCTGTTCAGTTTGTCAATAAAGCAGCTCATGTAATTGCTCGTTTATCTCGTTATCTGTTACAAAATATATACCTATTAAGATTACATTTTTGCCTTGCCACTTCACATACTGTGGAGAACAAAGATTATGGGTATGATTCAAGTTGTATCTAAATTATTGTTCTCAAAATAATTAGTATTCCCTTATTAATATATTATATATATGAAAATGCAGCATAAACTCAGTAATCCTGATCAATTAAAACCACGGTAATCCAGATTATCGCAAAGTTCGGATTTGGTACATTGTTTTATATTTATGTGTACATATATAAAAACAAAACACTTCAATATTGATGTAATACATCACAAAATTGATTGATATAAATGAAAAAAGTCAAATATGTATTGATACGTTAAAAACAACGTTAAACTTTAGTAAAACAAAGTAACTGAACTGTTGAGAAAAATAATGTATTGGTCTCTCATCAATTTGGTTTTATAGCTAAACACTAGACACTCTACAACACTATCTATGAATTCCTTCATTAAAATTAATAATGAAGGCTTTGAAGATGGCTTGTTATCATTAGACCGCACAAAAGCCTTCGACTAGGTGCCACAAAAGAAGCCACGCGAACGATATCCGAGGGATGTAACATTGACTAACAATCCTGTGCATCCCAACCGACATGCATACACACCAGGAAAACCCACCGACACTGCCCTCCATGTGGTAGCAAGTCGGGTTCAGAAAACCCTGGAACACAAGGCGTCTTCATTCCTCATATTGTGAGCAGCTGGATATCCAACATGCTCTCTAAAAGAGCAGTACAAATCAGTGCAGGAGACACTGTCACAAGAGGACTGGTTGCGAAAGTCTGTCCGCAGGCAGAGAGGTGTTTTATCACCACTGCTATGGAATCTGGTTCTCCTAAACCACTTCAACATGGAAGAACTCTATACAATTGCATACGCAGATGACCTAACGATACTGCTTAATCGAAAATTCGAAGGAGCCCTCTGCCAGAGAATGCAGATGGCCCTAAGAATAATCGAAAACTGGTGCGAGTGTCATGCCCTATCCGTCAACACCAGGAAGACTGAAATGGTACTCTTCACAAGGAAAAGAAAACTGAAGCCAATGAGAGCACCCGTTCTCCTAAACACAGCATTAAATTTTGCACCACAGGTGAAATACTTCGATGCTAAACTAATCTTGAATCTTCACTTCGAAAGAAAAATAAATAAGGCCTAGATATCATATGAGCAGTGTCGCAGAACCCTGGGGAATGAAGCCCAGGGTGGTCCTGTGGATTTACACTGCTATCATAAGACCAATGTTGGCCTATGGAGCTGTTGTCTGGTGGCCCAAGAGTCAACAAATAACAGCAAAACTCAAGCTAGGCCAGGTACAAAGAGTTGCCTGTCTGAGCATAACCGGAGCCATGCGAACAACACCAACGAGAGCAATGGAGATAATGCTGTGTCTTCCACCACTAGACCTACATCTAGAAGAAGTGGCTCTGACTACCATGACTCGCCTTAAATCTGTTGGCATACTACCAAATGCAAGCTGTGGCCAAACCAGAAGCCGCCTGTGGACTGAGGCTGTCAGAAAGATACCCCTTTTACAGGCATGTGCAGATGGTATTCCGCCTCGGCTTGTCTTTGATAAACCTTACACCATACACGCAACTGGTGAAGACGAGGCCGGCGTTGAAGTTGTAAACTATGTCTTCACGGACGGATCAAAGAAAAAGGATGGAGCAGGCTGTGGTATATATTCCAGAAATCTGCGACTCCGATGCAACTGGACTAGGGTAAAAATGCCAGTGTAGTTCCAACTGATCTGGCAGGTATAACCAGAGCCGCTCGCAGAGAAAGAACGGGCAAGACAATCAGAATCTGCACAGATAGTAGACAATCACTACTGGCCCTGAAAAACTATAAACTAACCAAAGGGTCAAAATGGGAATGTCACCAAGCACTTGTGAGAGCCTGTCAGATGAATAACATCTGCCTATGTTGGGTCAAAGGACACTCACAATGCAACGGCAATAAAGAAGATGACAAACTGGCCAAGAAGGCGGCCAGTCTGAAAATCTCCTTGGGCCTGGTCCTCCGAGTACGCTACCAATTGCAGTGAAACTCCAAATAATAAAGGAAATCACTCATAAGAAATTTAAGACGTTGTGGGATGAAACAAGTAGCTGTCAGCTGGCCAGAAATCTCCTGAGATATCCCAGCGAAGAGACGGCGAGGAATTATCTGGCATGTCTAGGGAAAACCTACGATTTGTAACGGGAATCTTAAAGCCGTGTCGACCAGAGAATCCATATTGGGGGATCGTTGGCCTCCCATGGCCAATTTGAGGGAAATGCCCATAGGCAACACCATCACCTTTTTTTACAACATTAGGCTGGTCGATGGCCTAGGGAGACATCTCCCTCACGGAGGAAGCACAAGGGGCCCAATGGGGCCTATCTCCGATCACATTACAGATACAGATGTGTCACATAAGATACTAGATAAATTAAACTTTTACGGCTTTAGTAACAGTAACGTCGACTTATAAAATTCCTACCTAACTAATCGTTATCAATATGTATCTTCGTAAAATATAAACGAAAACCGAAACGAGCAGTAATCTGCAGGAAAAATTAGTCCACCGAGGATCGCAGAGTCGGCAACATACGTATACATACGTATATGATATAACTCGTCGTGTGCCTCTATTCGGCGCTCCAACCAAATGGTAATTTTCAATGCGAAATGATCGACTATGTCCGTAAAAAACACGCGAATAAGCAATCCACCGTGCGCTCTGAAGAAACACACTTTCGGTAATTCTCGTGACAGCGTATGATTTTGATTAGATCATTCCGTTGTTTCCACGTTCTTACAAGATAGTGGACAAAATGATTTTTTTGAACACCAAGATGAAACCAATGCTCGTAGCTGAGCGAGTAAAGACTGAATTAGAGGCGAGCTATTCTAGAGACGATTTCAAACTACAACTAATTAAAGAAAAAATTGGTAAGCAGTTAGTAAGTTTAATAAGTTTTTTCTCTTGCCCAGGCCCCGTCCATTAGGCCACGAGCCGCTACTGTATGGAGCAATTTACTTGTTTCAAATATGTGGATTATTGTAACCTTATATAATTGTAGAATATAGAATACTACATGATAAAAAAATCATATCCGAACTATTATAATAGAGAATAGAGAGATTCTAATTTGCATAATTTTATGTGGAATTCAATCCAATCGTGATTGCTTAACAGTTAACATATTAATTATTTAAATGTAGTTACCTATATGGTAACCAATCTCTGCATTTGCAGTTTCCGTCTTCACGGTTACATTTCAATTGTCTTATTTCGAGAAAGATGAGCATAATATATGTAATTTGTGAGCTGAATCGTAATGCGCGGCGCGCGTCCTTTGTTCATACGGTTAGCATGCTGGATATCGACGAATTGAAATTTTATGGGACGGTACAGTTATACTTCCTGGTTGACATTAGAGCGAGGATAGCGCGACGCCACACCGTCGCCGCAACCTTTCTTTTTGCAAATCCGCATCCCCGTTTAGTCGCGAAGTAAGGGTGCACGAGTTTGTTTCCCTTATTATTAACGATCTAGGTGACGTCCCGCCTGATTGTGATACTGACACGGTGGCGTTAAGAATCTGAAACCCGATTGAAAAAGTAGCTTTAAGAAATGTGTGTATACCACAGGCTTCAGTTGTTTCTCCCCTATTGGTCCTGTTGTTATGAATCATTAGCCTGTGTAGTGATTGAACAGGGAATTATCTGATTCTGATATCTGAGTCATTTTTATAAGAAATAAATAAGTTAAACCCATTTTTGGTTGATATATTGAACGACACTGACGGACATAAAAAGTGGCGCACCTAGATTTTGTCCCAAATTTGATGGTCAATAACTTTTTAACCAGCCTATCGATTTTGATATTTTTTTTTGTTTGAAAGGGCGATTCTTGCGGATGACTATTTTGTAATTGGCTTTCCATAAAAAATGTATTTTTTAATATGTACAGCCTTTAAAAACCGATTATGATTTTGACACGAAATTTGATGCATTTGATGCGAAATTTGATGCGAAATTGAAGATGCGACATTTTAGATGAAACGGTGTTATTAAGTTTGATATTTGACAAGGAGGCTATGGTAACGGTTAAAATATTACGCAACTAGTTGTGTAAAGTTCGTTTCATAGTTAGACCTGGCAAGCTATGAAAGTGACGAGCTGTCATACCAACCTACTGGATTGTTTTGGACGTTAAAATCTAAAAAATAAGTTATTTAAAAATCTATAAAGATTGCACGAATAAATAAATCTATCGAGCTTTCAAGCTCCGTAGCAGCCAAAGTATTGATTTTCGAGCTTTGTGCCCATTGAGACTTTTGCTTGGGATGACGAAACCTAAAGGCGACCACACACATACAGATTTTTCTCAAGGCAAAACTGCGCAGTCTAGGCCTTGAGGATTTCCTTAATCCGAACGGTGCCCACACACGGGCTGGGATTCCGAAGGTTTTTACGTCAGTTCGTGACTCGTATAGCAATGGCATCTACGGACAATGATACTTTGGCGGTAATTGGTTGGCTTATGGTGACAAAGTGTGCTAAAACTCGCGAAAAAATGAATATTAAGAGAAGTGTCTGGGCGAAGGAATGGCTAATGAAGAGAAGCAAATACTCCCATATAAATGTCCTTTCCGAGCTAAAGGGTTTTCTGAAGGATTGGCACAACTATTTGAGAATGGACGAGCAAAGCTATTTACATTTATTATATGACTATACACTAAGCTCGTAAAGTTTGGAATAAATTCAATTAATCGTTATTGAAGGATTTTCACAGGAAATCCTCGGACACGTCAACTTTATTTTATAAAATGTCACTTTTTTCAGCCATCGATTTTTTTTTTGTTTTGTTCGTTTTTGAGCTATGACGTCATCGACAATTTTTTTAAATGACAACCCATATTTTTTTTCCAGGATTTCGATAGAGCACATTTTTCTGAGTGCGAATATGTCAAAAACATAGTACCTTTAACATTAAAGTGTTCGAGATATTCGGTTGCAAAGTTTTAAGAATGAATTATACAAGCGATGACCAAATGCTAATCATTTATCAAGAAAGCGCAGGAAAAACAACAGTTTTGACAGTTGTCACAATTTTGAAGTTTTTCCTCGCAAGTTTGTGTTTTAATCAGTTGAATAATATCATTAAGTAAGTTGATTAATCATTATTCCATCATAATTTATTTTATTTAAAAATGGTCCGTCGTTTGAGTGAAAGGGAAAGAATCGAAATTTTGATGATGATCGGTTACGGGGACAGAGCTCGCACACAAGTAGAAGTTTGCCGTTTATTTAACAACAAATATCCAAACAGAGAACCAATTACACAGTCCACCGTTAGCAAAATAGAACAAAAGTTTTTAGAAGTGGGTCATACGAGAGATCGCCCTAGAACGGGTCGTCCACCAGTGCAACAAGATGTTAAATTGAATGTTCTACTAGAGCTTCAAGAAAATCCCCATTTACCCACCCGCCAAGTGGCGGCAAGTGACGGAATAGTTCAAAGCTCCGTCTTGAAATATTTGAAATTGAACAAATGGCATCCGTATAAAGTGGTTTTGGTCCAAGAGTTAAACGAAGATGATCCTGACCGTAGGTTACAGTTTTGCCAAACCATGTTGCAACGCCTGATTGATGACGACGGATTTTTACGCAATATTGTTTTTTCTGATGAGGCTACCTTTTATCTCGACGGCACAGTTAACCGGCAAAACTGTAGATATTGGTCTCCTGAAAATCCACACTGGAAAATGGAAACTCGTAGTCAGTTTCCACAAAAAGTTAACGTTTGGGCTGGTATTGTAGGTAATCGTATTTTGGGCCCATTTTTCTTTGAAGGCGTATTAACAGGTGAAATATATTTAGAATTTTTAAGAGACGACTTAGTCCCTGCACTTGCGGTACTTTACCCAAATGACGTAGATCCAGATCTGCCCCATCACACGATATGGTACCAACAAGACGGTGCACCACCCCATTTTGCAGTGATCGTTCGCGATTATTTAAACCATGTATTTCCTAACCATTGGATTGGTCGCAGGGGAACTATCGAATGGCCCCCTAGATCTCCAGATCTCACTCCCCTAGACTACTTTTTATGGGGCTATTTAAAGAGCAAAGTCTATTTCAATAGACCAAATACCATCGAAGAATTAAAGGACAGAATTCGCAATGAAATTCGAACCATTCAACCCGATACTGTTGGTAAGGTTCTGCAGGAGTTTCAGTGGCGGATGGGATATTGCCAGGAAGTGAATGGAGGTCACTTTGAAAATTTACTCTGATTTTATTTTTTACTTTAATTATTTATCAATTATTTGTTAAAATATTTTTTTATTTGTTTAAATTGTTGTTAAAAAATTAAACAGATTACTCCCAAATCTTTCAAAATGTTCGATAAGCTACCAAAATAAATAATATTACTCCTTAATCTTTTAAAATGTAATAAGCTATAAGATATTAGAATCAATAAGCTATTAAAAATCTTGACCCGCCCGATAGCTTATGCATGGTGCCATGGTACATTTTATAAACTTTGCAACCGAATATCTCGAAAACTTTAATGTTAAAGGTACTATGTTTTTGACATATTCGCACTCAGAAAAATGTGCTCTATCGAAATTCGTGAAAAAAAATATGGGTTGTCATTTAAAAAAATTGTCGATGACGTCATAGCTCAAAAACGAACAAAACAAAACAAAAATCGTCGGCTGAAAAAAGTGACATTTTATAAAATAAGGTTGACGTGTCCGAGGATTTCCTGTGAAAATCCTTCAATAACGATTAATTGAATTTATTCCAAACTTTACGAGCTCACCGTATGACTTCAAAGATTCCTTAACTTTTTTATTTTCTTTTCTGTAGGCGCTTCTTAGGTTATTTATTTTTTTAATGGCAGCTTCTTTTGTAGCATTCAGGTCAATCTCTTTCAGTTTTTCTGTCAATTTAGCGTATCCGGCATCTTTCTTATTTCTTTCGTGGTATTCCTTACACTTTGTTTGCCAAAGGCAAGGCTCACTTTCGTATATTTTAATGGTCTTCTACAAATTGACGGGTCATATTTAAACAATCATGCACGCTGCACATCGGAAAACTGCTAAATGGCCTTACGATACTACCGCACACATCGAGATTGGCCTGTTCAGACAGGCCTGTACGGTTATTCACAATGGTTTTTCGAATAGGACTGTACAGTCTACAGAGGAAATTCCCAAGGTTTGGACTGCGCAGTCCAAACCTCGAGGAAAAACTGTATGTATGTGTGTGGCTACCTTAAAACATATCCAGAATTTCAGACGAGTTGACCGAAACCCATAAGATTACCGCGGGGTTCTCTAGAACTCTACTTACTGTTTAGTTTAATAAACAAATGCTAAGAAATGAAATTTAATAAATAAGTCCTAGACAAATTTTGATCGGTCATGACAAAGAAACTCATATTTTACCGGCGTATTTTCATCAGTACACTTTATTATCCGATAGATTCTGGTACTTAGAAACCATCCGCTTTGTGAACCATATAATTGTCTATTATTCAATCGTGTATTGGATCATTAGATAAAATATAAATTTCTACATTTTAGGTGCGCTGAATGAGCTCATTCCTGTCCATTGTTATCTACAGATATCGCGCCATTAGCATAAGTATTTCTGAAGTTGCCCTATTTCCCATAGTGACATCATGTTACGGGTATGAATGGAACTTTCAAGATTAATCCTCTTATGTGTACTGTAAATGATATAATAATATACGCTTTACCGTTTGCTTTTAAATAAATACTCTTACTCTACTCACTTGTTAGTCGTCTCAAGAGCTAATTGTTCATCAATACAAAGAACTAACAACAGCGATCTGACGTTTCATCATTAGCTGATATAGCGGAGAAAGGTGTTGTGAAAGAAACGCAGAAGATAGGGAATTTTTTGTCCGAAGGCGATGGAAAACCAAGGTCGACACCTTTCGGAGCATCTAGGGGTATAATATATTTACGATTCGTACACTTTTTATCGGTCACTGAATCGCCATACCTAACTACATTGTAGAAAGCATCATTTATTGGTCAGCCGCAAAGTATTTGAAGCGGAATATATAGACCCCAAGAGACATCTACGAAGCTCTGGAAGACACCTAGTGCAATTGTGACGTAATATAAACGAGTTATAACACGAAATTTTAAAATTCCGACTTATAACTCGGAATATTTTATTTCAAAATTCCGAGTTATAACTAAGAATTTCAAAATTCTATAAAATTCCAAGTTACATCACGAAATTTTAATGTAAAATTTTGAGTTATAACTAGGAATTTTAAATAAAAATCCGAGTTATAACTCGGAATTTTAAAATTCTGAGTTATAAGTCGAAATTTTATTTCAAAATTCAGAGTTCAATTCCGTGTCATAACTCAGAATTTTACGTCAGAAATTCGAGTTACAGTACGGAATTTTAGAGAACGAAATTATTTTATTTTATTTCAAAATTCCGAGTTAAAACTCGGAATTTAAAAATTTCCTGTTACAACTTAGAATTTTAAAATTTTTGGTTATAACTCGAAATTTTTAAGTAAAAATTCCGTTTAAAATTTCGAAAATAAGAAATTAAATTTTAAAATTCCATGTTACAACTCGGAATTGTGAAATAAAATTCCGAGCTATCTCAGAATTTTCAAATTCCTAGTTATAAGTCGAAATTTTATTTCAAAATTCCGAGTTATAAGCGAAATTATTTTAGGTGTCCCCTCCAGAGCTTCGTTGAATTTTATTTCAAAATTCTGAGTAAAAACTCGGAATTTTATTTCAAAATTCAGAGTTCAATTTCGTGTCATAACTCAGAATTTTACGTCAGAAATTCGAGTTACAGTACGAAATTTTAGAGAACGAAATTATTTTATTTTAGGTGTCCCTTCCAGAGCTTCGTAGAATTTTATTTCAAAATTCCGAGTTAAAACTCGGAATTTTAAAATTTCCTGTTACAACTTAGAATTTTAAAATTTTTGGTTATAACTCGAAATTTCAAAGTAAAAATTCCGTTTAAAATTTCGAAAATAAGAAATTAAATTTTAAAATTCCGTGTTACAACTCGGA
The DNA here is from genome assembly GCA_964058915.1 of Tetropium fuscum. Taxonomy (NCBI): domain Eukaryota; kingdom Metazoa; phylum Arthropoda; class Insecta; order Coleoptera; family Cerambycidae; genus Tetropium; species Tetropium fuscum. The sequence goes on along the minus strand of CAXKVY010000496.1, from coordinate 149,522 downwards.
ATTGTGAAATAAAATTCCGAGCTATAACTCAGAATTTTCAAATTCCTAGTTATAAGTCGAAATTTTATTTCAAAATTGAGTTATAAGCGAAATTATTTTAGGTGTCCCCTGCAGAGCTTCTTAGAATTTTATTTAAAAAATTCCGAGTAAAAACTCGGAATTTTATTGCAAAATTCCGAGTAATAACTCGAGTAAAATTTTAAAATTTCGAGTTATAACAGAAGTTGCTTGAATAAATCAGAACTTCTGTACTTATTTAGTATCTATGCTATAAATTTCATAATTATCTATTTAATTATAATTACTATTGTTTAAATAATTATAATAATATAAAAGTTTACTGTTCTACCTGAATATTTCTTTAAAAATAATACAGAAATTGTTCAGTATATCATGTTATATTTTTAAATATTTTTTAATATACAGGGTGCCCCATAAAATCGTGGTTCTACAACATATATTTTCTTAAATGGAACATACTATATTTTGCTGCGGATATTAATTCTCTTTGTAATTTTAAGTATTTTTTTGTAATAAAAAGATGTTTTTTTATTTCTCAATAAATTCACTAAATTATTGATAAAATCGTTCGAAACCTTGTCTCAATATAAACACATTATATCATTTGATGGCAAATTGAAAGAAGAATAATTTTCTAACAAAAATACAGGGTGTTCCATTTAAAAACAAAGAGTTTGAGGCCCTCGAAATGTGGATATCTTTTTCACACCTCGTATAATATTTTTCGGAAACTAAAAATATTCCGTATATTAGAATGAACCTTTGTTTATAATCAGACTTTGTTTATTGTTTATAGATATAAGTTAAAACGATTTTCCTAACAACAAGTGAATTTATTGATAAAATAAAACAGCGCAAAGCTCGTTGCAAAACGTTTGCAAACGCATGGCGCTGTCTGATGCATCGGTTTCTCTGCGGCTTTTCAATCAACTCTCTACGGTTTCAATAGGGCTACGTGATCGATTAGAATGTTTTAGGGACGCCTCTGGCACCCAAAGACATTAATTAATAAAATTACCGGTGCGCCGCGAACATTCATTCCACCTGAGCTGGCTGCGGTTAGTGTCCCGTTAGTCGTATCATCGCCCGTCCCAAGACACCTCTCATAGTTTCGGCCCACTCTTTGAAAATACGCGACAAAGTATGACTTTTGTAAAACGGGCAGAATCGTAGAACGGGATTAAATTAAGGTCGACCCACCCACGATATGGCGATACGGCAAGAGGTAACCACAATGAAGCGAGACGCGGTAAATGCAAGAAATTTAAAAAAAATGTTATAATAACTCGAAAACAGTTGAGAATCAAGATAGGGTTGTATTATCAAACTTACCCTTAATATTGATGAAGAATCCAAAAACTTAAAAAAATGGGGTGGTTTCATTTAAATTAACAAAGTTGATGTCAACTTCCGGTATAACCGGAAGTGATAGAAATTCGAAAATTATGTTAATCCTCTTTATTACCACGCACAAAAAACTTATCACGTTTCTCGATCTCGTGTACCAACGGGTGACGTTGGTACACGAACTAACAAATTGCTGGGCTTTGGTGGTGGCGCCATCTAGCGGAGGTCGCCGTACTGCCTCTGGAATGCCGCTGTGTTCAAACCCTCAAACATTTGATTTTCTGCTTCTGCATTTATATTCTATTATCACTTGAATTTACTGAGAAAATTATTGCCTTTTCTTTTGACATTAATCACAAATCTCTTCTGCGGCTGCGACGCTACCAAGCCTTCCACTGCTTACTTGGTTAATTACGACGAACACGCTTATTTTGCTGTTATTTCTGCTTTTATGCATTTTACACTGGCTTTCTTGCTTATTCAGCACAAATTTAATATTATTACTTTAGATTTTCTATTAATTTATGACAAATTTTATGAAACTTTTTTCGGAGTGTGGCTGTTGCTGCATCGAACGACTTGGCTGGACTCTCTTTTAGTTGTTGATTGTTGCTACGGATATGCCGTATTGAAAAACATTTGACTTTCCTGGTTTCATTTTCACTTTATATAATTTCGAATTGTAAACACTATAATAAAAACAGATTCACTTTCTGTTGCGTAACTTTAAATTAATCGTTGCCTCGGCATTTTATTCTGGTTCGTAGCTAGAAACTCTCGAACCCCATTTTTACACTGATGCTTTCGCATTAATCTTTTAATCTAGACATAGTTTATTAGTGACCGATCCTCTATAATTATAATTCTAACTGCTTGTGTATGCTTGCGCTTATACTATAGTCTGTGCGATAGTTACAGGCTACTGAATTTAATTTAATTTTGATTTGATATATTTATAGGTAATTCGTTTAATCGTAATTTTGGCATAGGGGTTTGTAGTAAGGGTTGAAAATTCGTAATACACATTCAAGGTTCGCGAATAAACGCCTTACTGTCATTAGCCGAGACGCGCATTTATCATTTTCAAGTAGGCTTCCTAAATAGGAAAGTACGAGTCCTGTGAATATTTTTTTTATTAACGGACCATTAGCTTCGTGTACGCGACGCCGCATCTTCATAAAAGGTGCTGGAACTAGGGCACAGACACAGCTTATAGTGGAAAAAAATGGGGGATTTCAGCCGAAGAAGGCAGAATGGATATGGAGAGAGCATCGCGTTAAGTTTATTATGGTACGAAGACCCGTCAACTTCCGTCCTTGCCGGAGCCGCATAACGAGTTTTTTTTAAACCAAACTTATGTAACGATGTTTAAGAAACGAGCTTAACGGGTCACTTCGACAGCTTGCGATTGGAGAGATTGTCTTCTTGTGCAAATTTATCTTTTTTTATATATATAATTATAATATAAACCAAGTCAACAGGTCTCAGTTATTCCGGCTAAATTTACGTATCCTAGGTCAACAATTTTTCTTACTTCGTAGACTCAAATACATCTACCGATCCATTGTGGTAATATAAAGAATGATATCTGAATAACTCACCCCATTTTCATTTCCTAGGAACTTTATAGTTGGGCTGTGACTGTTGAACTTGTTCTGGAAAAGAAAACCGAATTAATATCAATAAACGGTTTTTATTACAAAAAAAAAAAGAAAAAAAATGCCGCACATTATATTGCGTGATTTCTAACATATATAACTCATGTCAAATTGAACTCTCTTATTTTTATAAATCTTGGAGGCATGCTAATGTCATACTAGATCCAAAAATTAATATTCCCACTGAATACAGTCATTTGAGATCAATATTTATTTCACCCACAATGTAGTCATGGGAATTAAATTACTTAGTTATTTTCTATGTCATCATAATATTCTTCTAAAACAATCAGACTTCAGGGAGACTCATCAGCAGATAACTTCCATGTGTATCACTTGTAAATTAAGAAGCTTTATTAGTCTTTTATTTCACATAAATTGTATTTTGTATAGATACTAAATATTGTTTGTCTTATTGCTTATATTTAGATTGAAAATAAACGCTTCATGATTATTATTACTAAAAGTAAAATAAGGCCATTCATTCCTCAAAATTTAAATAAATACAGTTTAAGTAAATAAATATAGAAAATCAAAATAATATTTTTTTTTTAAATCCCAAATATTTTTTTGTACTCAGAGTACACGATATAAAAATATGTCAACATCTCCAGCCTGAATTTTCCTTATTAACATCCCCTTATTGTGGTTCACTTGTCCTTTACAGGTAAAACATAAAGTTACAACAAAAATATCTGTAAAAAAATGCGCAAAAACGTAACTTCTCTTATCTCCATTGGTTATTATCAAAGGTATATTTTCTCAATGAAGTCCACTTTCCATAAAAATTAGCTTGTTGTTTTGGGTATAGACCAGGGTCGATAATTTTTGGAAAAGGAAGAGGATATAGCACAAATGAAAAATAATTTACGTGCCATCTGAGGCCGGGAAGTGCAAGTGGGTGAGTTTTTAAGGGTAAAAGACGGTTTATCTCGATTTCCGGCAAAACTGAAAGATCTACAACTTTTGTATTTACACTTTTTTCACATAACCTCAAAATTTATGTGAAAAATTCAAACAACCAAGTTTTTGGTTTTTTCTTTTACAAAAATTTTTTTTAAAGAAATTTGGTGAAAACTTACCTTTTTATATCCCAAACACAACGTAATTTTTTTGGCGTAAATTATTTATTTTTTCATCTTATATTGACAAGAATATCGAACAAGCATCCTAATTTTTAATCGAAAATGCTCGCGTCAAAATATCTGCTTTTTTAAAAAATTCGGTGGGCTTTTTGTTCGTTGATATCTCTACTTTCTGATGGTGTAAAAAAACAGCAAAAAACAGGTTCTAGAGGTTAAAAAGCCGGTTTTTACAGGTGCTACGAAATAACAGGTAATAAGGCCCAGATCCTTATCTTAAAATAGCAAATAGGCATCTACGCATATAATTTAAAGAAGATTCTACAACTTTCTCAAAATACTATAGACGTTTTATTAAATCTTAACTTTATTAACTTATTTGGTTGTTAATTATAGTAGTATATTTCGATTTGCATTTTTTTGTTTATCAATGTAACATGGAATCTTACGTTTTTCAAGTTTAAATAAAGTGTAAATTTTAATAAATTGCTCAACATTGTACATAATGATTAAAAAAAAATCGATTTACGGATTCGTTTTTTTTCCGTTTTACTCACATTTTCTGAGAACATTTACCACAGTAATGTATATATTTTTTACACCATCAGAAAGTAGAGATTGCAACGAACAAAAAGCCTGCCGACTTTTTAAAAAAAGCAGATATTTTGACGCGAGAATTTTCGATTGAAAATAAAGGTACCCACACACATACAGTTTTTCCTCAAGGTTTGGACTGCGCAGTCCAAACCAAGTCTGGACAGGCCAATCTCGATGTGTGTGGTAGTATCGTAAGGCCATTTAGCAGTTTTCCGATGCGCAGCGTGCATGATTGTTTAAATATGACCGGTCAATTTGTCTTCATTAAAATATACGAAAGTGAGCCTTGCCTTTGGCAAACAAAGTGTAAGGAATACCACGACAGAAATAAGAAAGATGCCCGACACATGGGGATGCCGGATTCATGGGGGGAAATGGCATGCCGCATAACTGTATCTTTTTTCTTAATCAAAGGAGTGACCAATGATAATAAATGTAAATAGCTTTGCTCGTCCATTCTCAAATAGTTGTGCCAATCCTTCGGAAAACCCTTTAGCTCGGAAAGGAGATTTATATGGGAGTATTTGCTTCTCTTCATTAGCCATTCCTTCGCCCAGACGCTTAATATTCTTTTTTTCGCGAGTTTTAGCCCACTTTGTCACCATAAGCCAACCAATTACCGCCAAAGCATCATCGTCCGTAGATGCCATTGCTATACGAGTCACAAACTGACGTAAAACCTTTAGGAATCTCAGACCGTGTGTGGGCACCGTTCGGATTAAGGAAATCCTTAAGGCCTAGACTGCGCAGTTTTGCCTCGAGAAAAAACTGTATGTGTGTGGTCGCCTTTAGGGTGCTTTTTCGATATTAAGTCAAAATAAGGTGAAAAAATAAATAATTTAAATAAAAAAAAATTACATTGTGTTTGGGATATAAAAAGGTGTTTTCACCAAATTTTTTAGTAAAAGAAAAATAAAAAACCAAAAACTTGATCATTTGAATTTTTTACATAAATTTTGAGGTTACGTGAAAAAAGTGTAAATACAAAAGTTGTAGATCTTTTTATTAGCTACAACTTTGCCATAGGATGCTTATAACTTTTTTCCAAAGGACTTGTAGTTTTGCCGGAAATCGAGATAAACCCTGTTTTATCATTAAAAACATATACAGGGTGTTCCTTAACGACGTGCAAATATTTCAGTGTGTAATATTATATAACAAGAGGACCCAGGCTTGAAAGAAAGTACATACATATGTGTATTAGACCAACTATGGATGTCAATTACGTCTTCCTCATTAATACGATTGCATTCATTCCCAGTAGTGTATATTAATCTTATTAATTGTTGACTGAGAGGATATATTATTATTATTATATCTCATTGTTTACGTGCGTAGGTACGTGTAAACATTGACTATGCCGTTGTTTCCTTGTTATTTACTCTTGTAATAGCCCGTTCTCTTTCATGATAAATTCAATTAATTGCGGTCTTAAAACCGAGGTAAGTATCCTGAGGTGATTAAGGAGCATGTGGCCGTCTCTTACGTCACGATAATTACTAAATTGAATCTCAACTAGCCATTATACTAGATGCCTTCTGAGTGACGACTCAGATTAGATTTAAATAAATCAAGCCAGAAGTAAATAGAAAGCAGCTGTTCCAGTAGTTATCAGAGCTGGGCAAATACTCAAATGTACTTAAATACTAAAAAGTATATAAAGTAGTACGCCCATGGTCGGTTCTGATTATAGGGTTTTATTAATTACTTTATTTCATTTATAAATAGACCATTACCCCAGGAACATTAGTCAAATAAAGGCAAGAATCTCGGTATGAGAGATACTCGGTTATGAACTTGTATAAACCTTTATTTTGGTACCCTAAAACTTGTCTCAAAACCTACCTATCGTAGGGTGTCCGCGCCGCGTCTTCAGATATCCCAAGGTCAAAGGTCAAAAAATCGATATTTTTTTTTACACGTTTATTGCAAATATCTCGTTTCCTATGGGTTTTACTGGTGGTGGTTTTACTATGGGATTCCTCGTTTCCTATGGGAATACGAGTTTATAGCCGACTATCTCTCTTTCCGAGGTGAAATCCTAATATGCCTGTACTACATATAGTAGAGCGAAATCTAGGGAAAATTATGAAGTTTTTCGTTGACGCAGATCCAGACGACAAGTTAAGTGTTAGTTGAAGTAGCTTATTTGGAAGTTAGAATAATTGCTGTTTATATTTTTTTGTGGTACAGGACTTTTTTATATCGAAAAAATTAAAAAAATCGCAAAATAACAAAACTAAGTTTGCTATTTTTTAAACACATTAAGAAAACATATGGTATAATCGTGTTGCACATGTTTAGAAGCGGTATTGTGTCGACATTAATTTAAAAAAAAATCAGCTCGATAGCACAATTATGTTTACAGATATAACAGTGAAGACATTAAAAAACAAGTTTCACAAAAACGTATTTTTTTTAGTTTTTTCGAAATAAAAAAGTCCTGACCAACAAAAAATGTCGTAAATCGTGGTTTCGTATACACAATCACCCAATTAATGAATCGCAAGTCCGATTTGGTTCTACGAAAGATTTTTTTTCTCTACTTCCCAATTTCGCTGTTCTAATAGAAAAATTGCAGCTGCCCTTTAATCTTCAATAGACACAAGAAACGCATCTACTTAAACTATCTTGATAACAATATAATAACGCCTCTTATGAATCTGGGCGAGCGCTAGAAAAGATGCAAAAATACATTGACCTACTTAGACTACTTCGTAGACATACTAAATTAAGGTTATATATAATATGTACGTGTACGCCGTGGTTGGATTTCTTAGTTGCGCTATGGATTAACGGTGAAAGATCCAAATCGATAAACGGCATCGAATGAATGTAGGTACTACCTATATAGAGTCGATCAGATGATTTTGTGTAATTGCGTCAAGGCCGTGACCTACTGCCAATCGGGGTTGAGGTATGGTCGGAACTGCATCCGGTAAAAGCGCAGAAGAATTAGGTACTTTTAGTATTTAGCATCTTCCCTAAAGCTCGGGCTTCACTGCATTAGGTTTTACCGGAGACATAATTATTTATGTTTTTGGCCCATCCAAGATCGTTCCATCCTCGTCGTCCGTCTTTCCCTCCCGAACGGCACGTTTGCCAGGCTTGCTGTTAAATTCACTTGAAATCTTTGAAAGAGATGTTCAAATAATTCGACAAATTCAACGAATCTGATTCATTTTAATACTAAAATATTATTTAAAACAGGCAAAAGTAAGCTATTGTATTGCATTATTGCGTTAATAATATATGGTGAAAACCGAAAATGTACTGTGCCTTGAGATATAAATCTGACCAACGCCAACGTCGTTTGATGTCGAGGGATTGCATATGAGGAAGCAAGTAGTTGGACTCTGGTGTGTGTTAGTGCTTGACGTCAAATTTCCCAGGTTAGTAAATATACTTAATTTGTAATGTTTATTATTAAATTTGCTATCTCGAGAATTTCCGCCATCATTTTGTTAAAATTGTCCGTGTTATATTTTGTTTTTGAACTATGAATAATTATGATACGTTATGCATAAACTATATACATTTTACTTGTTTATTTAGTGTGTTCAGCTCATTCTGTTTTTAAGATTAATTTTGTTTCATTCAGTTCGATCTAAGTAATGTTGTTGACCTTTTTGTTCCATTCATGACTAGGAGTAGGTTTTTCACACTTGTGGGTTTTGCTTATAACAGTGACTTAATTGCAGCTTATTTTATGAGATGATGAATGTTTGTGCCTTGTTGAATTTATTAACCCTTTTTCTCCGTGCCCGTGCGAACACGCTAGTTGCCTCCCGTATGGCACCTCAGTACCTTCTGACGAAAGTCGGCTAACTAACAACAAACTCTTCAGTTTTGTATCTAGAGAATGATTGTAGGTTAAAACACAAGTATGGGAACCCTTGTAAGTTTTCATTTTACTTACCTAATGTCCCACAACATTATTGCGATTCTTTTGAATAGAAATCGAGGGTTTCTCTGCCGTGCACTTTCCCCTCGTGAATTCAAGGCTGAGTATGGCATGTACTTATTTTATATTGTTCATAAATTGAATACCTGTTTGCATAAGTAGGTGTATTAAAATGCTTAGTCTTTTCTTTTCATCTCAAAACTCCCGCTTTTCGTTAGTAACCAATCTCGGACAGGGTTAATTTAAATTAAATACAACGTAGGGTAGGTATTTTTCCTTTTGATCATCACGTACCCCGGCCATGTGTTTCTCAGATTATTATGTTTAACCGACCCGGGTTGGTTACATTACAATACCATTTTCATCTCCGATTAAATTCACATTATAAATCAAAAAAGCTTACTAAGAAGGTTTCCCAAAGATCCAGAAAGCACGATCCGCTGGCTTGAGCTGATCGGCTCAAATTAGAAAAAAAAACTACAAAAAATAAAAAAAATAGAAACCAATAGGCGAAATAGAACAAGAAGTTTGATTAACAAAGTTTGATTTACTGTGTTGTATATAGGACATAGAGTTTGTAAATTTTGCAAACTTGTGATTTTTTTTAATAACTGTCTAATACGTTCGGTCTAAAGAATATGAAAAAAAAATTCTTTTATTCTATTATTTATATTTATATTGATGATATTTATGTTCATGTTGATTTTAATATGATATACATTTATGAATTTTATAAATCCCAAGTTGCGATCTCAAAGAAAATCCCAAAGTATGATTTTATTCTAGTTATAAGTAGCATTTTCTTATATTCTTCTAATGAAAAATCGTTTTTCCATTTCTTAGTCTGAATACAGCACTCATATTATTAAGATTGTTGCATTTATAATAGGTCGAGTAATAGCTTTACTTTATAATAACTTTTAATTTGAATGTATGTTTAAAATTCTTAAATATATGATGTCATTTTATTATATGACAGATGAAAGCAATTTTGCCACAAGTTCCACATTCCAGAAGAAGATGAATATGTGAGTAAAGGTTGCATTTACAAAATTAAGCAAAAAGGGAATGCAGAAGGAACTGTTGAGTACATCCATAGAGGGGGCCGTCAGAAATTCAGTACTATGGAGGAAGACGAACTCGTCCTTGACCATCTCCGACAGAATCCTTTTGATACAGCACTGCGACTGCAAGAATTTTTCAGCTGCAAATAAAGTTGCTCTGTTGCCACGGCATAAGGAGCAGAGGTTAAACTTTGCCAACCAATTTGTCGGTGTGTGTGTGTCGCATTTTGGAATATGTTACGTTTCCGTTTTATATCCCGAGAAGTTCACTTTCCAGCAGGAAAATATTTTTATTTCCTCTTTCCTTTTGCCATATTTCAATTAAATTTATATTTCAGGATAATTCCTCTATTCACAAATCACGAGTTTTTACTGAATGGCTAAATACAAACCATATTAACACTCTGCCTTGGCCCTCTAAGTCGCCGGATTTAAATCCGATAGAACATGTATGGGCACAAATGGAAAAAGACATGTATAGCAGAAATTTCCGACCAGCGAACGTAGAAGGACTGTGGTTGGCGATTGAAAATGCCTGGGAGAATATTGGCGAGGATTACACCATGACACTAATATTGTCTATGAGAAATAGGCTTCAAAAAGTTATAAACGCGAATGGTGCTTGGACCAAATATTAATTCATAGTAATTTTCTTAAGTTCTCAGTTAGTTTGTTAATTTAATGGATTTTTTTACAAGAGACGTCCTTATCATATAGATTTTCCTTAATAAATACCGTATATAAAATGCCAAATAATTTTGAATGTGATCTGTTTACAAAAGCCTGCTTCACAATGGGAAAATTTCCAAAATTTCTCATAAGAGTCGTTTACTTTCAATTGAACGGCACCGTACTTATCTCATTTTGCACAAAATAAGTCCAAGTTTAAGCGCCTTGACATTTTATAATACGTGTATGTACACAAGGTGATGGGAATGATCGATTGCTACAACGCTGTTTTGCGTCAAGAGCTGTGAAATATCAAATAGTACAAGACTAATTGAAATTAAAATGTCTTGTAAACGGGATACCTGACATCATTTTCGCAAATTCAAGTCGCGTAAATAAATAACGTGTATGATTTTTACTTTTTTGTTGGCGGTATCGATTCCCACTTTTTGAGCGGTTTCTTTCGTAATTTGGAGATAGCATTAACACCTAAGGGGACGTTTTTATACGTTGCTGTAGTCCATCCTGACCTCCAATTTTTGTTTGGGGTCAGCAAAAACCTACCAGTCGTTACATTATCTGGTCGCTTTACTATCGGTTTTAGAAACCATCGAACTGCATGGACAGATCAGGATCTATTTGCTCTCATAGCGAGTTTTGTCGCCTCTTGATTGGTTTTGTTAAATACTGGATTGCATTCAATTTGGTTAGTAAAGTTTCCAGAATTATCAATTTCTTTTTTGAAGTGATACATACATGCAGATATACCTTCGCTCAGGTGTATTCTCGACCCAGACCTTTCGCAGTTTTTTTACATTCTTCTGATGTAAAAGCAACTCACTAACCATTATTTTAGATTCCATGCCAGTAAATGGATTGAACTTGTATATTCAGTGAAGGTTTTTTATGTATAATCTTTGTCGCAGAGTTCCATATATGATATATTGACCACACTCTATGTCTGTTATTCCATGAATTGATTAAACTACAAAATTGGTTGAAATGATAATACGAATATCCTTGCAACATTTTTTATCGGCTTAACAATTTGGCGTTTGTATTAAATAACAGTTGAAATTGCATCAGCAATCGCGTCGATAGCGATTAAATTGCTTTAAAAGGTCATACGATTTTCGGGGATAAATAAAAGTGAGTAGCGAGATACTTTCACGCAACACTGCAATACGAACATAATTTCTGCGTTTGAGCATGCAGCAAAGCCGACCTTTGATTCTGTCAGCCTCAGGCTACTGACGGGTCGTGAAAGTCGTAAATACATCTTTATCAAATCAATTATTCTTTATATTTACACAGTAATTGTGTACTTTGAAGGTTATATAATATGTATCAGCATCGGAGGACGAACAAGTATACCAGATATGTTGCGATGATTCCTTGAAAGTACCAGTTATGTTTTTATATAGATACATATAAGTACCCACTTGACAGGCAGGCAATAGCTATTAGAGATACCAACAAGTTAAAATAAAGCGTCCCATCGAATCTAATCCCAAACGAATTATCTCGGTAACCCCAGTCTTCAATTTTATTATATAATTTACGCAATGCGGCCAGTGGCGTGGCGTGTCGTGGGGTTTTAGTTTAGAGGGGGAAAATTTTTGCACATGTCTAGGTCAAACGCCTTAGAAAAAAAAGTAGAAAATTAACCCTGTAGAAAATAACTCGTTAAAATGGGGGGTTTCCTAAGAAGAAATTTGCTGATTTCCTGTAAAATTTCAAAACAAAAAACACGCTCGTTTTACACAAAAATCCACCTACCTTAAAAGCGGGCTATACGGTATAGGTCCCTTGTCGCTATTCATACTACTTTTACATGTTGCAATTTCTATGCTCACAAATGCATCCAACTGTCTATTATTGGTCACACTTCTAACTAATCTTAAATTACTAATATTATCTATTCTATGATTGTTCTCAGAAGTATGTTGTGCAACACTAGACTTATCTGTTCTTCCATATTTTAGATGAGCTCTTTAAATCTGGTGTTAATTGATCGTCTCGTTTGTCCAACATATTTTCGATCACAATCATTACAACTAATTTCGTAAATCCCGTAGATCAATTTTATCCTTTGGATTGTCTAAAAGTTGTTTTAATTTATTACTCGACGAACGAATCGCTGTTATACCCAAACCGCGAGTAAACCGGGGTTCGTACGGGATGGATACATATTTTGGAGTCTCTATATCCTTTTGAAAGGTGGTAGCATTACGAAGTGTGTCCTTAAATTTACGCTTCCTAATTAGTTTTTCAACTATATCTCTAGGATATCCATTACTCACAGCTATATCTTTAATTAATACTTTTTCTTTTTCAAACCTCTCATTACTGAGAGGGAAACTTAGTAAACGATGGACAAGAAAATTAAAACTACACATTACACTACAACTAGATTAAACTACACAAAATCGGTAGGTAAGTCATTTTTTAAAAGTAAAATCCGCTCTGCGGAACTTCAAGGAGATGAATTTTTCCATCACTTTATCATCAAAATTGTTTATTTCGTGCACTAAATTTCGATTTATGGATATCATAGCTAAAGCATTTAGTCTGTCATTAAGCATGGCATTTCGCAAAAATGTTTTTATGTATTTAAGCGTCGAAAAAGCCCGTTCTGCTTCGGCTGTTGTCGCTGGAGTTGTCACGATAATATTTAATATTTTCGATAAATGTTTCACTAAGGTTATTCTCCATAATAAATAAAAGAAGATTCATTGCTCCAATGATTTCTTTTAAATCTTCACTCGAGTAAATTACTTTCAATTCAGTTCTTAATCTTCATTTGTTCAACATCGGATAAAATGAACATATATCGTTTAAAACAGTTTTTTGAAAACTCTGCAAGCACGGAAAACAATACCACAAATTTGTTATTTCACACCCACATATCCAATTGTTATTTTTATAAATGTCTTTTGAAAACCGACGCGTAAAAGACCGATTTTCGGCCTTTCGTACACAAGTTAGTGACAACTTATATATATAAAGTTTAAATCAGGCAACGGCCTCAGTTCTTTAATTTTAAGTTTGTCGGCGAATGACGGCCTGTCAAAATGTATTTAAATGATATTATTTACGGAATTCATTATTAAGTATCACTATTACACGAATTATAAAACCCACACAAACGCACTCTTTCAAAACTCGAAATGATCTGGGAACGGTGTTGATTCGTAGCTCCTGTAGTTGTTTTAATAAGAGAGACTGGGGATGTGGACTGTATTTCCTTGGTCTTGGTCCTAATTAATACGCTTCACTGTTGTGTTTTTTAAAACTTCTTTAATAACAATTAAAGCACACATTCAGACATAAACATTAACAAAAAAAGAATACATTCTGTAAATACAAGACCTGATACAAGACTCTGTTTACTCAACATATAAGTATGAGACGTTTTACCAGACCGATTGGAGTTGGAAAACAAACGCGAATTAACCGCTCAGGCATGCGCACTGGATCCCATTGCTACACGCTTGTTGCCAACACCAGGCGCGAAAACATTTAAAATTTAAACTTAAAAGTACTCTCAACAAACGGCGAAGCCGCACGTCGCACAGAAGCTGCGCCCCAATTGCTCCTATGGAATCGGATATTATCGGGAACGTTCGACAGGAATGTATACAGAAACCGCCACTGAATGAGGCATCGACCAACATCCAGGGGAATGGTACTTCTTATATAGGGCGCATTAGAAGTTTCATATTTTACGCGATGATCGATTATGGTAATTTAGCAGTATGCTGGATTCCGTTTACAAGCCTATGCAAGCGCCGCTGAATACTGCACTCGAGAAACCGGATTAAGCACTTCGCGTTTATTGAAAACTGAAGTTGACAAACTCTAGTCACGTAGACGTCTGTAGCCCTGCATGAGCAGATGTGTTGCCTTTCTTGGGTTTTATACTACTCTCATAAATATCAATCATCAATAATCTGCGGTCTGCATGTAATCTAAATTATTCAAACTTTTCACCAGATTTTCACCGTCCTGTACCCAAAGGCCTTAAGAGCGCTTTTCAGAGCGTGATAAGTAGGGTATGTTTTCAACTAATGTAAGTCTTCTATCACGTGATACAAAAGCATCAAATTTTAACTGCAGATAGAAAAAGGTATGCCTTAAACATCATGCATATTTATTCTCATTTATTTCTACACTGAATTATAAATATAAACATCTTAAAGAACCCCATCTTTTAAACTGAATAACTCTCGTAATTAATTAATGATTTTTTTTTTCAAAACCATAGTGTTTAGATCAGACTCTCAACATTGCAAACCCCAAATATCTTTTCTTAATTTTAGGCCATTATTTAATGGCGTTTTTTAAAAGATTTATAAGATTTGGACACAATTTTTCACCAGGAGGTGCTGCCGCCTTACAGGAATTTACTCAAGCGCGTGCGTGTACCGCCATATACAGTCAGTATAAGTTAGTTTAAGTATAAGTGTTAGTTTTACCTCACGGAGCAGTTCTGTGAACACGGGCTCTTAAGTATCATTTTTCTTCCTTTTTGTGAAAGGGTCGCTTTTTACGCTGGCACACTAAATACCTTACAAAAGTCTATGCTTATTTCACTCAATTAAGATATTTATGTAAACAACTCAAGCAACAAACAAAGTACTGAAAAATAATATATGCACAATATGACGCCTTAATTCCCAATAATAAATTTCTTATAAATTCTCGCGCGCGAGACAACCGTTTCAAACAGGTTGAAAGTCGTGTCTCGTGACGCCACATCCCACAATTTACAAAAGACGAGAAGACCGATTCGGTCGGCTATGGGAGATCCCAGCACTCGACCGCTTGTTTTCGTAGTTCATTCGGTCGCTCTCCGTCGCAACGCCGATCGAATATTTTAGGCTGTGACGTCACAGCTCGTTTCGGGCCGCGTCAATTTTATCGCTGTTTAGATCCCTCATACCGATCGCGCGGAGTTAGAAATCTTGTTTTTTTTTGTGAAGTACACACGTTCATGTTTTTTAGTATCATTTTTATATTTAAAATCTTAGTCGTGTTCTCTGCCCCTTTCCCTTTGCTCTCCGGGTTCTTTCATCGGCTTGTAAACTACTTTCATTGTCGTATCTATCGCCACCTCATACTACGAAATTACAGTTATCTGGTTTCAATTTGAATAACAATTCAATATATTTTGTAAATAATTCAGTAAGAGTTAAAACAGTTCATACTCTGATATTTCTGTACTAATGCCATCATGTCAACCATAAATGCAGTTTCAAAATTTTCGTTGAATGTCTGCTTCATTCAAGTCCGCCGACGTCAGTGCATTTTTATACCGGAAGATTTAACTGAGACACGACGTACCGGATGGATTTTTAGGCAACAACTACTCAGAGAGCTAATACTCCTTCCTGTGTTGAACTACACCTGCAAATCCGATAAGATAGCCATGAGCCATCCACCAGGTGTAGACTAGAAAGATTATATACTTATTCTAATTGTTTTAATTTGTAATTAAAAACACAATCAATATATAAATAGTTAGTGGATGATTGGAACCTTCAGACAACGCTGTGCCTTTAACTTCAATTGATTTATAAAAAACGTTAGTCGAGGACTAGTAGTTACATCTCATGGACTCGATTATATTCTGATGATGTTCAATATCTAATTGGAGATATGACTTAGTTGATTGGCTATCTCCAGTTGGTGCTATCTCCAGTTATTTTAATGTTGCTGCTCAACAACTCCCTTCTTTTTTTTAGCTAGGTTATAAACAGCTGTAGTTCTTGGCAGAATGATTTGTCACTTTATTCTTTTTTTTATCTCTACTAATCTTAGATGCTGCCGACTTAAATCATATCGTATTTTTTCCTACCAGACTATTCTTGTACCATTTCTTAGAGTCAGGTTGATTCCAAGTTGGATTAGGGGTACAACAAAATCCGTTGAAGACCAGCTGGAGAATTTTCATCGCAAGTTTCTATCAGAGTTTCTATCAGAGCAAGTTCTTCGTCAGATGCCAGCGAATTTGATTTTCTTTTTAAACGTACCCTCTGTAATTTTCCACGAATTGCACCACGTGCTGATCTGGCAGGTGCAAATTCGGGATCAGAAAGTGGATCATATTAAATAGTAATTTATTAAACTTCTGAACGGCTTTGCTGTGCTCTTCCTCATAACTTTCACCACACTCTTCTCATAATCATCGGAGCCCTTTTGCTTCATGTCAAACGCATGGTCTTCTAAAATTTGACTCGGTGCTTTAATCGAAATAGATGGATTGTTAATATCGTAAGATTTTTCATAAAAAAGCAGAACCTTCGCGACCTCGAAAATATGTTTCGCGAGGTGTCTTTGCGTCAACATCCACCGTCTGTTTTGTTGAATTCAACGCACTCCGACTAGATATTAATATTTTGCATGTCCTCATTGCATTAACGTTTCACACTCCTCCCTGAAAACTGATCCAGATACACCCCGCTGATTCACAGGCTGATCAAGCAGTAAAACTAAAAGAATCAAGAAAGACGATCTCTAATGCCGAATAAAATTAAATTATGAAAACAATACTTAATTTCTCACAAAAGACCTCGCTTTTCTTGTTGTCAGTCGATCGAGTCGTGCGAATTTCCACGTTTCCGAAAGGTCACCGAAACGGTGAAGGAGAAATCGGAATCATCGAACGATAAACGGCATGGTCTATAATGTCGGAACCATTCTACAACAAAATACGATAGCATGTGACAGTATTCTGCATAAGAATTGTTTGCCCGCCTTCCACCATGTACATACAGGGGGGGTGTCTTTAATCTTGACCCATATTATCACTTATTTTTAAACTAAAATCGCTGGAACGTTGTTTTTTAAAAGATTTCCTTATATACCTTACCCCGTAAGATATAACACTTAAAAGCTAAATAATAAAAAAAAAACAACGTTCCACCTATTATTTTAGTAAACGCAACTTAATTTATAAGTGTATGACGCCTAAATTAAACACTGAAGTTACGCAACAAAGAGTGAATCTGAGTAGATATATAATGGGAAGAATAAATGTGCATGATCATGTGCATGATCAGCCACATTTACTCTTCCCATTACCTATTGTCTGGAGAGCGCAAAATGAGAATCATCAAAGGTCATTAACCTAAACATCTGGCGTCTAGACTACATCCGGTCAAAGGTCAATGACCGATCAAGGTCAGAGGACTAAAAAAATTATAAAAAATAAAAAAAATAGAATTTGAAATTGCTCCCCACGAAATTACCCCCCTTAAAAAATGTTGAAAAAATGCTCCCCACGAAATTACCCCCCCTTAAAAAAAAGTAAAAAAAAGCTCCCCACGAAATTACCCTCAAAGGAGCTTTTTGGGAGCTTGGCAGAGCCGTTTCGCGTTTGGGGGAAGGCACACCAGAGATACTCTCAAAAAGAGAAATTGCCTTGGAATCTCCCAAAAAGCGCTCTTGACATCTACGCCTTTTGAGGGTAATTTCGTGGAGCTTTTTTAAAATTTTTTTAAGGGGGGTAATTTCGTGGGGAGCATGTTTTAAATTTTTTTAAGGGGGATAATTTCGTGGGGAGCATTTTTAACATTTTTTAAATTTTTTTTAGGGGACCTTTGACCTTGACCGGATGTAGTCTAGACGCCAGATGTTTAGGTTAATGACCTTTGATGATTCTCGTTTTGCGCTCTAAATATAATAAGTAAAAATGTGACTGATCATGCACATTTATTCTTCCCATTATCAAATTCTTGAAATTATAAGTTATACGTAAAATTAAATAAATCAAATAATAGGCATTAATCTGATTGTCTAGATTGTAAAATAACAGGAAGAAAGAAAATGGTAACCAGGAAGTGCAGTTGTTTTTCTATACGGCACATCCGTGGTTACATATAACAATGCAAGAGAGTTCAGCCATAGCGTTCAAGGAGAGAACAGCTCCGCTAATATTTTTTATAAAATTTTGTTAAATTTAATAGTTTAATGTAAGAAAAATAATTAAAACAGTGAAATATAAGTCGAACACCAGTGGGAAAGGTTTTAAAGCAGAAGTAACTGCATATTAAGTGTTTTTGCCGAAATTAAGACGCGAGAAGTGGAGGCTTGGTAGCGTTCCCAGCCTGTAGAAGACTTTAGTAAGCAATATAAGGAAACGGAAGTCAAATTATAAGAAGTTCCAAGAATAAAGAAGCAGTAAGAGTGCAGAATTTGACGATCCACAGTTTGAGGGTAAAGATATACTACAACAGGTTTCCGGAAATCGTAACAGCGTTCCCGAGAAAGCACGGCCAGTAGTAGCAGCGTTCCAGAGATAGTACGACGGCGTCCGGTAGATGACACCACCAAAGCTATTGTTAATATCGTAGGATTTTTCATAGCAAAACTGCAAAAATTATCACCACACTCTCTTTACACCTCTTTGCGTTTTGTCGCACTAAATTTTCAATTTCTTTTCTAATACCATCTTGATTTTCTAACACTTTCTTTGACTTCCTAATTTTCTTTTCTAACAAGCAACATTTTTCCTTAACACTTCACTCGACCTTACAGAATGAGAAAATTTAAAGGACATACCAAAAAACATTTGTGTAACTCTCATTAATATTTACTTTTATTGTCTCTTATTGTTATTTATTGTCTCAATAAATAACGAAGTGATTTTTATCAGCTGCATTTAATAAAATTATTTCTATGTAATTTAGTTAATGTGGTAAGCCTATTATTACGGGAAAAAACGTTAGTCAGAGCCAGGAATCGAACGCAGGATCCTCGGTGCACGGGGTCAGCGTTTCACGTGAAAACTTGTAAACGTGTAAACTTGTTAAATTTCTGATAACAAATTTAACAAACCATTAAAATATACATTATAAACTGTTACAACAGCAATGATCACCGCACAGATGTTAAAACCTGACGCTTGTTAGGAAATAATAAAATTACCTAGTTAGTGAAAGTAGCCGTTATATATATTATTTAGTGCTTTAGGTAAAGATTATTGGTTTTTATTTCAACTAGTGTAAAGTGATATTTAGTGGCGTTAAAAATAAACAGTTATGTAATAAATATGTGGGTCTACAATAATAATTATTGTCCCAAGGATATAGTAAAAAAATAGACCAATATGTTAAACTAAAAAAATAACTGCGCAATTGCGGTTTAACAGCCAGAAGAACAGTCGCTCATGCCGTCACTGAAATCGAACGACTCTAGTAAACAATAGCCTACTGCTGTTTTGTAAGACACGGTTTCCACGGGTAAAATTGTTTCGATGTGTGTTCCACTTACGAGCTTCTTTAAAAAAATGGGATTTGAATTAAAGAAAAGCTCTGACAATCGGCTGGTTTTGACGTCCGACTGAAAGGAATCGAATTTGTAATCCCGGTCTAACAAGGCCTGCTGTTCGATAAGCGTTTATTTGGAATAATTACATGGCTAATTATGGGAATATTTTTTTCATATAAGAATACATCGCATTTAGACAATGTTAACGGCGACATAATATCTATATCAGCGCTGACTAATGGCTGGTTGTCTAGTCGAACTAGTTAGTATAAGTAATTAAACAACAGAAGGTACTGTTTATAACATGAGACATAACTAATCAATTTTAACCCAAAACCCATCAAAATAATACACTAAATTAAATAATAACTGTATTACTTCTATTTCAATTATTGTTGACCCCACTTTGCCACAAAACGTTCGATGGTATTAGGCAATTTAGGCATCCAATGAATGCCAATGATGCCGACGTGACACGGACGAGGAACGTGTAAAATGGATCCGTAATATTTGAATGGGAAACATTCTTATTCTGCATCACATTCACCATCCCCAATTGTTTTATGATATGACGAAAGGTCATCAAAGTGTGATCAATATTTTGTTATACTACCTGATAATGTCATAATGTGGTATATAAAATACCACATTATTAATTTGTTTCCTTAAATTAGGTTATACTTGACAACGCTGTTAAAATGCGGTAGCAGGCGTGAAGATATCGATATAAGGAGGGTCTTTTGCTCGGGTTTTTATGTCTCTTATTTCGATGTTACAAAACATAGCAATTTGAGGCTTTATGTAACAGGGTTAGAAGTTACGACCGGTGTAACACCCGAAAAAATCGTCTCCAAAATAATCAAAATAGTATTTAAGAAATTGTAAAAAAGATAGATGATTTTTAAAAAATATTGAAAAATTCATTTTACTGAATGAATGTTGTAATTGTATTATTTAAAGTTTTAATATTTTTGCTTGTTACGGACGAAAAAAAACAGTTCACATATATATGTAGAATTACAGTTTTGATGTAAAAATATACCAATCATAGAGCAGCGATTTCCAGACTCTATCGTCTATCATGTCATTTTTAATTTGGCGTAGAACCGGGTAGAACATTGTTAAGGATATCACTGTTTATATAAAAACTAATAAATCCATCGAAGCCATTTTTTTCGCAATTGAAGCTTTTAACAATACCGAAGGTTTTCACACAATTCGTATTTTCACTTTTCTAGAATCATTTTCTATCAGTAAAAGTATAACTCGCCTCAGTTATTTATAAAAAGGACGACGATTCGTTATCTGGTTGCTAGTTATAAGGTATAAGTAGTAATTCCGTTAATTTTACTTGCCCAAAAATAGTAATGACGTCGACAAAAATCATATTTTTTATACGGGGTGGTCACAAATTACAAAATCTCAAAAATAGTTTAGTTCTCGGAAAATCGCTATTGTTTATAAAAGTTTTTACTTGCCCAAAAAATAGTAATGACGTCGATAAAAATCATATTTTTTATATGGGGTGGTCACAAATTACAAAATCTCAAAAAATGTTTCGTTTTCGGGAAAAGCTATTATTTATAATTGTTTTTGCTTGCCTAAAGTAATGTCGACAAAAATTATGTTTATCATACGGGGTGGTACAAAAATTTAAAATTTGGTAAGAGTAAAATGTACTCTTTTTTGTACTTTTTGATCACCACGTATACAATTTTACGTTGTCGAGTAAATGTTATTGTTTATAAAAGTTTTTACTTGCCTAAAAAACAGTAACGACGTAAAGTAATGACGTCGACAAAAATCATATTTTTTATACGGGGTGATCACAAATTACAAGATCTCAAAAAATGTTTCGTTTTCGGGAAAAGCTATTATTTATAATTGTTTTTGCTTGCCTAAAGTAATGTCGACAAAAATTATGTTTATCATACGGGGTGGTCAAAAATTTAAAATACGGTAAGAGTAAAATGTACTATTTTTTGTACTTTTTGATCACCACGTATACAATTTTACGTTGTCGAGTAAATGTTATTGTTTATAAAAAAGTACAACTTATTGTTTATAAAACTTTTATAATATAAAAGTTTTTACTTGCCTAAAAAACAGTAACGACGTAAAGTAATGACGTCGACAAAAATCATATTTTTTATACGGGGTGATCACAAATTACAAAATCTCAAAAAATGTTTCGTTTTCGGGAAAAGCTATTATTTATAATTGTTTTTGCTTGCCTAAAGTAATGTCGACAAAAATTATGTTTATCATACGGGGTGGTCAAAAATTTAAAATTCGTTAAGAGTAAAATGTACTTTTTTTGTACTTTTGATCACCACGTATAAAATTTTACATTGTCGAGTAAATGTTATGGTTTATAAAAGTTTTTACTTGCCTAAAAAATAGTAATGACGTCGACAAAAAACATATTTTCTATACGGGGTGGTCACAAATTACAAAATTTAAAAAAAATGTTTAGTTTTCGGGAAAACGCTATTATTATAAAAGTTTTTGCTTGCCCAAAAGTAATGTCAACAAAAATTATGTTTATCATACGGGGTGGTCAAAAATTTAAAATTCGGTAAGAGTAAAATATACTCTTTTTTGTACTTTTTGATCACCACGTATAAAATTTTACATTGTCGAGTAAATGTTATTGTTTATAAAAGTTTTTACTTGCCTAAAAAATAGTAATGACGTCGACAAAAATCATATTTTTATACGAGGTGGTCACAAATCACAAAATCTCAAAAAATGTTGTTTTCGGGAAAAATTTTCGGGAAAACGAAAAATTATTTATAAAAGTTTTTGCTTACCTAAGTAATGTCGTCAAAAATTATATTTATTATACGGGGTGGTCAAAAATTACAAAAAGAAAATGTTATTATTTATAAACGTTTTTACTTGCCCAAAAAATAGTAATGACGTCGACAAAAATCATATTTTTTATACAGGGTGGTCACAAATTACAAAATCTCCAAAAATGTTTAGTTTTCGGGCAAACGCTATTATTTAGAAAGTTTTCGCTTGCCTAAAGTAATGTCGACAAAAATTATGTTTATTATATGGGGTGGTCAAAAATTACAAAATCTTAAAATTCGGTAAGAGTAAAGTTTGTACTTTTTGATCACCACGTATAAAAAACTAATGATGATTTTGCCACAATTATGTTTTTATACGGGGTGATCAAAAATCACAAAGTTTACCAAATCTCTTACCAAATTTTAAGATTTTGTAATTCTTAACCACCCTGTATATACAACACAATTTTTGACAAAGCCATTACTAGTTTTAGGCAAACAAAAACCTTTGACCACCCCATGCAAGATAACCCGTTTAAAACGACAAGACCTTCAGGGTCAAACGAAAAAAAAAAATCGTAACACAACTGCGTTTTATTTTTATTCAATTCACGTGAGAAATTTTTACCAGTTGTGTCTGATATTTTCAATATGCCTGCGATACTTAAAGATGCAAGATCTGTGAATTTTTTAAAGTACTCGCTTTCAATACTTCTGCAGATTTTTATCTGTACTACTATTTAAGTAATTTCGCACATGCGTCGAAAAACATACCCCTTTAAAATTTGTTATAAATAAAACAATAATTAACATATCGTAATTATTCAAACGGATCACGATAAATGGGATCTAACTCTACGTGGCACCTTAAGACGAAAATCCAACTGCCGCACTGCTACTAGATAAAAATAAACAAACATTAGTGCTTAGACTATTAAGTAGCAGCAATAAATAAACAACTTTCAACCGATTTAACAGGTCCATCAGAAACTGTTTATTTTTCACCGACTTACCTAGTAACCCGGTAGTGTAGATATGGAGAAGACGGATCACAGCGACAATGAATGATTTAGTTCACTTGCCTTACATATTAATAATACGCGCCGTAAAATACAAATTGAAAGGCATACATTTGTGTTCTGTCATACTTCTTATTCTCTTTCTCTATTCTGTTTATAATTTTCTTATCAAATTCTTCTCTAAATTCAAAAAAAAACTTTTCTCGCGATCATATTCAACATGCCTGTATTTCTTGATCATTCCATGACTGCATTTTTTTTAGATATGATAAAAAAAATGGATAATTAATTAATTTGTTAATTGCATATTTATTTTAAAAGTTAATGGTATTTTGTTTTTATGTTTTTTTATATTATTTGAATAATAAACGTTAATAAAATCAACTTATTATAGAAAAATTTGTTTGTAATTTTAAGGAACTTCGTAAATGTAAATTTTTTTTTTGAGAAATTAAAAATAAAATTTCCCACCCCTTGACCCGGCTTCTATGACCCCAAGCGTACTGTTCCTACTCTGATAATTATCATAGTGTAATATAAATAATTATAATAAATAATAAATAATACGAACTTTTTTATACAACCCCCTTTTTTATAAAAATAATTATATAATTCCCCGAAAAACTATATTTTTGTGTATCTATACCCAACCTGTAAATATCAAGAGTGCTCATAAATGCTTCACTCTCGGCGTCTGGATAAACCGAACAACTTCTCGAATTTATTACCCGCTCACAATAAACTTCGTAATAATGCGAGAAGCGCATTAACTCGTCTCATGGCCGCCCTGTATTACCTGAAACCTTTCTAAATTTTGGAACGCCAAGTTAAAACCACCTAATTGCGTCATTGCTAAATTCAAGCGATTAAGCTGTTAATATATCTGAGTGTCTATTATCTCTTATTGCATTTACAACTCTTTCGGAACCCGAAGACGATAAGCATGGCCAACTTTTCCCGATATATAAAACATTATAATTAAAAGATAACTATGTTAATGGTGCACGTACATTACACCGTTTAGATTCAAGATATGCATTTAAGAGTTTCAGATTCGGTTCTATCATAGCGTCTCGTCAGCCACTATCTTGTATTTTATCGAAACATTTAAATTAACGTATATAAATAAATCATTATCGTACACGAAGCGCTAACAACATGAAAAAATTACCACACTCGTCAATATGTTTTTAACTTAAAATAATTCCACTGATTAGGAAAACTCAACTTATCGTATTATTATGATTCATAATAACCTTTAAGGGGACGAAAACAAGACGGTTATAATTTAAATAAGTTTAGTTTAGTAGCAAACTATTTCCGTGAAGTTTTCAGCTGTTACATAATGGGTCAGTATCGCTTCCCTCGTACAGATGGCGTCTATGATCGACGTTTACAAGATGCGATAGCAAATATTTATACATATTTATGTTCAAATAAGTTAGATCAGCATATTTTTAACGTTTTATACGTGTATTCTCAGATTTTATTATTACGAGTAGTAGATGAAAATCTTATCAAACAAGGGGTAGTTTTAAGGTTTAATCAAATGAGGTAGTAATGACAAATTAGTTTCCCACGGATTATTGTTAAATATTTGAAAACAAATATATTTTCGGGCGCTTTTCAGTTTCAATCTCAATTTTTACCACCAAGGACATGTGTTACGGCAAAGTCACGATGTACACTTTTTAAGAAGAAAAAATTTGCTATAAAATGAGGACAATTTGGTTTCCATAGACTAAATAGTTTCTAAGATACAGCTGTTCAAATATTTGCCATTCTGAAAGCCAATTAAATTTCTCAAATACCATACACTTTACAAATACAGTGTAAACTCTTTATAACGAATCTCGTTTTCGTTATAAAGAGTTTGCGTTATATGGAGTGAAGTAAGAAAAATAACCAAATTTCACCAATTACAATATCTTTTTATTTTATTTCTTTCAATATGTAAAGTCTGCTAACTTTGCCTGATGTTTTCTGCCATGTCAATATTTGCTTTGTATTCCCAGAGACAATGTAATCCAAGAATAAAAAAAAGCAAGGCGGCTGTTGACCGCAGGTGCCTTTCTTATAAATTTGTAAGCTGAAAACCTTCTGTAAGCTGATTATAAGACCAATTACACTGTTGAATACATCAGTAAATTTTTGCTGACGTCTAAATATGAACATATTTCTTCCTAATAGAGAATCGCGCTATAACATATTTCTATGTTATAGGGAGTTTTTCGTTATAACGAGCGACGTTATAAAGAGTTTACACTCTATTTTAGAAAATATTGTCAATCGTTGAATTATACTATCATAATTAAAACAAATATCTAGCACTCGAAGACATAAAAAAATTTGATAGCATCTACATGGTTTAGTCTACAACACATACGGGTTGATAATTTAAATATTAATACTGGTTATTAATTATCCATACGTATACACTGTGGAAGTTGCAATTTTCTTTGTCGTTATTTATGCATGTCTTTCACAAGGCAATAAATAATACACTGACGGACATAAAAAGTGGCGCACCTAGATTTTGTCCCAAATTTGATGTTCAATAACTTTTAAACCAGTCTATCGATTTTTTGTTATTTTTTTTTTGTTTGAAAGGGCGATTCTTGCGGGTGACTATTTTGCAATTGGCTTTCCATAAAACATGTATTTTTTAATATGTACAGCCTTTAAAAGTCGATTATGATTTTGACAGGAAATTTGATTGTCGCTGTGGAGTGAAATTTTCGTCGATCGAGCGAAATCGATCGTCAATATTTTGCATAATCCTGGAACTACCCGACCTGGACGTCTGCTGTATTGGCCCGACATTCAAATTTCGTGTCAAAATCATAATCTGTTTTAAAAGGCTGTACATATTAAAAAATACATTTTTTATGGAAAGCCAATTACAAAATAGTCATCCGCAAAAATCGCCCTTTGAAAAATATCAAATTCGATAGGCTGGTTTAAAAGTTATTGAAAATTAAATTTGGACAAAATCTAGGTGCGCCACTTTTTATATTCGATAGTTTATATCAAATAACCTAAAAGAAATGAAAAGTTAAGAATCAATTGAAAATTAACGGATCGGTTTATTTATTAAGTAGCCTACCTAATTAACAATTCTCTTGGAATGAACAATTATTGATAGATTGTAAATAAATTAAACAGTAAACATATTTAAATTAGATGAATAAAATTACTGTTCCTATTTAATGATTTATTAATTATCAATTAGGAATTATCACAAAAATGTAATATGTTTCTAACTGAAACCCAATAAATTTATGCAAGACGTACAGTACATCTCGCATATAAAGGAATTATCACAAAAATGTAATATGTTTCTAACTGAAACCAAATAAATTTATGCAAGACGTACAGTACATCTCGCATAAGGGAATTATCACAATACATTATCACAAAAATGTAATCTGTTTATAACTGAAACCCAATAAATTTATGCAAGACGTACAGTACATCTCGCATATAAAGGAATTATCACAATACATTATCACAAAAATGTAATGTTTATAACTGAAACCCAATAAATTTATGCAAGACGTACAGTACATCTCGGATATAAAGGAATTAAAAAATCCGTTAAAGTTTTTCATAATGCTTAGTGGAATAGCTAGAGCCCTGTTTATCTTTACCTAACATGCTTCGAGTCTTTTTTATGTAACATGTGTGTTGTAGGTCGTCATATTTTTTAAATTTCTTATATTTAAGAGATGAACTGTACCTGTACCTATTTATTTTTATTTATTTATTTCTGGTGTCAATGACAAGTAACGATTTACACCAGACAACATGAGTAAGCACATCTCTCAAATACATAGACAATATAATGTCTTAGGAATATACAAAGTTTAAGCAAAAAAAAAATCAATTTCAAAACATGAATTTACATAATTAAATTTAAAAAAATTTCCTCTTTTCTATTTCTCCGTCTTGCTTTAGAAAACAGTACTCGTAATTCCTTCTCTTCAATTTTGAGGCTATTAATGGAAAGATCCTTAATTTGTCGGGGTAACTGAATTTACTAATTTTCTAATAACATATATATTTTTTGACAATTTGGATGCTAAATTATCAAAGTCATTATAAGTCAAAATAAGGTGAAAAAAAAAATTTTTAAACCAAAAAAAAATAGTGTGTTTGGGTCATAAAAAGGTAAGTTTTCACCAAATTCAATGCCTGACTCGTTCAAACGTGCACAATTAAAATTCGTTAAATATTCAAGCGGCTTATACAATTAAAATGCTTGCGCAAAATTATCCCCACAGCCGCTACAGCATGTCCGTGCAAACAGATCGATCATGCATGCTTGTCAAGCTTGCAGTTACGTCTGTAGCCACCTTGAGAGACGACGTCAACCAAGCGAGCGTCATAATGTCAATAGAGATTGCTACTGTACTTCGAGAGAGTAAAGTAGCACGGCTCCACCCTGTATACGTGCATAGATATAGCATAGCCACCAGTTAAAAACAAATCCGAGCCGGCTAAGTTAGAACAGGTTTCAACCACCCACATAACATGCCAGATAGAAATCTGCCTGAAAACGAAAGTGTGCAGTCAGAGCCAACGACACGCGCTACTTAATAATTGCCGGTTTTCATGGCTGCAGTTCGTTCTATTCCAAGATAATGCTTTATGGCCGCGTTAAATATAACGCGCATAACGTTACGACCCCGGCGATGCGCGAAGACCGGCTCTGAAAGGCGACATGAATTTACGATTAGACCAGGGCCTTTGAAAATGGTAAAAAGTGAAAAAAAAATATTAGGACGAAACCCATTGGAAAAGGAAGGGAATATAACAAAAATGACAGGAAAAATAATTTACGGGTGATCGATTTGAGGTCGGGAAGTGGAAGGGGGCGAGTTTTTAAGGGTGAAAAACGGTTTATCTCGATTTCCAGCAGAACTACAAGTCCTATGGAAAAAGTTAAATGGCAAAGTTGTAGGTAATAAAAAGATCTACAACTTTTGTATTTACACTTTTTTCACATAACCTCAAAATTTATGTGAAAATTCAAGTTTTTGATTTTTTATTTTTCTTTAAAAAAATTTTTTAAACAAATTTTGTGAAAACTTTTTATGTCCCAAACGCACTGTAATTTTTTTGATATAAAATATTTATTTTTTCACCTTATTTTGACAACATCGAAAACGCACCCTAATTTTAAATGGAAAATTCTCGAGTCAAAATATCTGCTTTTTTTAAAAAAGTGGGCTTTCTGTTCGTTGAAATCTCTACTTTCTGATGGTGTAAAAAAATATACATTACTATGGTAAATGTTCTCAGAAAATTCAAAGAAACGAAAAAAACTCGAATCCGAAAATTTTTTTTTAACCATTATGTGCAATTTAGAGCTCTTTATTAAAATTTACACTTTAATTAGTCGAACAACGTAAGATTCCATGTTACATTGATAAACAAAAAAATTGCAAATCGAAATATATCACTATAATTAACAACCAAATAAGTTAATAAAGTTACTATTTAATAAGACATCTACAATATTTTGAGAAAATTGTAGAATATTCTTTAAATTATATGCGTAGATGTTAATGAAAAGATTATAGTAACAAGGATTTTCCTGTAAACAAGCATAAGAAGATGCTGACATAATTAAGACCTCGATAGAAATTGCCAGAGATACTAATAAAACTATCATTTTTGTGGGTCAAGATAGGTATTGATCTTTTGGTCCTTTTGAATCAATTAAATTCAAATAAGATGCATTTGAATTAAACAGATAAGATTTAAAAAAGATGCAAACAAAGAAGATATCGAAACAAATGGATTACAATTAATCAAATCTATTTATAAATGTAAAAATGATAATATAACACTGAAGTTAAGAATGACCTCGACATGGTCACGTCCTCCTGAAGAAGATCTAACTGTGTTGTTATCTATGTATATGTTTGGGTTATATGGTTCGTTCAGTTACAGAGAATGTTAGTATGAAAATATAAATCATATCGACTGGCGTTAATGTTTATAAACATTGAAGGACTATGTGTGTGTGACTGTGTAACCGAGCCGCCGCCTGTCAGCATTCATTGCATCATTCCCGATCGTGAAAGCTGCCTGGGTCACTTGGCCGCTAGTGTTTAATAATTATTAATCTTATGAAAATTAGTTTTACTTGTAATATCAAAACTGTTCAAGTAATTCCGTTAATTTTACTTGCCCAAAATATAGTAATGACGTTGACAAAAATCATATTTTTTATACGGGGTGGTCACAATTATAAAATCTTAAAAAGTGTTTAGTTTTCGTAAAAACACTATTATTTATAAAACTTTTAACTTGCTCAAAAAATAGTAATGACGTCGACAAAAATCATATTTTTTTATACGGGGCGGTCACAAATTACAAACTCTCAAAAAATGTTTAGTTTTTCGGGAACACGCTATTATTTATACAAGTTTTTTGCTTTGCTTTAAGAGTAAGTAATGTGGACAAAAATCATGTTTATTATACGGGGTGGTCAAAAATTACAAAATCTTAAAATTCGGTAAGAGTAAAGTTTGTACTTTTTGATCACCACGTATAAAAAACTAATGATGATTTTGCCACAATTATATTTTTATACGGGGTGATAAAAAATCACAAAGTTTACTCTTACCAAATTTGAAGATTTTGTAATTCTTAACCACCCTGTATATACAACATAATGTTTGACAAAGCCATCACTATTTCTAGGCAAACAAAAACTTTTTTAAAGAATAGCATTCGAAAACAAAAAAAAAATGAGATTAATTTTTGACCACCCCATGCAAAATAACCCATTTAAAACGACAAGACCTTCAGGGTCAAACGAACAAAAAATCGTAACCCAACTGGTTCCATTCTTAATCAATTAACTGAGAAATTTTTACATCTTTAACGTGTCTGGTATTTTCAATACGCCTGCGATACTTGCGTAAGATGCAAGATCTGTAATTTTTTTGCTCTAGTTTGTATATTAAACGAAAACATTATACCTGGCGAATTTATAGAAATTACTAATAAGCACCACATTTTTAATGAGCTAATTACTATCTTCCTTTTCCAAGTAGACGATAGCGCTTATTGCTTAATGTTTAATTTGACCGAGACAAGTTAATACCAAAATGTCACTTACTGTCGCAGTGTGCCGTTGAAATCCATCGGCCGGCCGCGATAATGTCTCATCTCATCCTAGACTTAAAAACGCCAGGACTGCTTGCGATACGCGATTTTTTTCGAGGCGCAGCCATACATATTTATAGCGTGAGTAAACGTTGTCGAAACGCAATTACACAGACTTAATTAAAAAAAATAATATTGTAATTAATTCAACAGTCAACACCGATTGCTACATCGGGTCGGTCGTTTCAAACGGTGTAACTGACTTTTCCTTGTAATTGTCAAATTCTTCGCGTTGCGACGAGGTACGACGGCTTTTGGAAAGTTAATTGGCAACGCGGGTAGCCTTGCAGCATATATATATATATATGGATAAATAAGTAGCCATTAGTGTAGGACTTTTCATGCCCATTAGTCCAAGCATTCTGTCGCGGCCCAATGTTGAATTTGCAGAAATATTTCCAAAATGTTTAATAATCTAATAATTAATAATCTAATAATAATAAAACTAAATAATAATTAAACTGTCCCAAAAGTTTAGAATAAAATTCATAAAACTTGTATTAGCAATGTTTTGGAAAAAACCTCAAACACGTCGATTTTTGTTGTCAAATTCTCACCTACAGGAGATATTTTCGTTCGTTCATCCTCAACCCCCTAACCCCCACCAACCCCAACCTTAAAATGTTAAATAGCACGATACCCCTTGTGATACCTTATTTCAAAGGATTTTGTTTGCTGGATACAGCAAAAAGATAAATTTTAATTTTGGATCATAAATAACGAAGATATTCGCTAAATTAAAGTTCCCATGCTTACCTATGCTTTGCTAAAAATAAGAACGTTAAAACAATTGCCAATCAATGACATTTGATAACGCTGACTGGAGACGCTACACTTGAAAGACGTGGATTTTTACCGAATTCACTTAAATTTGTTTTTAAAAAGTGCTTAAGAATTTCCCAGTGGGATTCTGCACACCATTAAATTTTATGAATTTTAGCTCACATAAAACCAGCTAGCTGTTGATTAACGCGCTATCACTGTTAAACCCCTTGCATTATTATGCGTCTCTACCGAACTCTTTTCCGGTTAAACATATGCATTCGCTCCTAAGCTATAGACAATAATCACATTTACCTTTCGTAATGTAATTTCAATATTCACAATACAGCCGTCATGTCCTTCTTTTATCTGCTTCTAGATTACAGCTCTCGAGGCCCCATTTTCACGTGACGCTAACGCAACTTTCTTTCTAAATACACATAGTTTATGTGGGTGTTATATTACATAAATTTTGTTGAGACTTGTCTATTACGATTATGTGTTTTAGATTTTTGCGCCGGTAAATAACTTTGATATTAATATAAATAGACATTGACCAATCAGATTCATCGACATCGTTGCCGGTTGACGTTTGTATTGCTCTTGAAACCCATAGAGATGCGTGCGTGAGCAATGTTACTAGAGTTGGGACTTTTTATTGAACATAAAACTTACATTATTTCATGATTTGATGTATTTATAATGTTTTAACCTTTGATTTGGGCTCTAAATATTCGTTTATCTCGCGTTTATATCGTTTATACGTGTCAATATGTTTGTATGTGTGTATGTAAGTGTTTGTGTATGTAAGTGTTTGTGTATGTAAGTATGTGTGTATGTATGTGCGCGCACGTGCCTTATTACGCGTACGTTCAAAAAATCACAGAATGGTCTATATAATATACTTGAACACGCCCAATATCCATCTTATAATAATAATAATAGAACACACATATCTACATGTAAATGCACGTGTATAATAATTATAGAATACTATAATAAATATGAGGGGTACCGGGTAAGTCTCTTAAGATTGACACCCCCTCTTATCTCACTTTGCCGATTTAACTCATTCAAAAAAAGAGTAGACACGGTTTTTGATGAATTTTTATAATTTGAGAACAGATATTAAAAATCTCGTAAAATATACAGGGTGAAAAATAAAACATGATTTTTTTAAATGGAACTTTTAAATGGAAAGAACAATGCATATTTGCATTGTTTATTTGTTGACAGATGCCATCCAGTTTTTTGTGAGATAGTAGTTCACTCCCTTAGATATTAGCGTAAAAAATACGTAGTGTTCGTAAAGAAGCAAGTTATTTTGAAAATGGTATATTCATTGGAAGAGCGAAAAGAGTTACTTGAAATTTATATTCAGTGCAACAAGAATAAGTCTCTTGCTCGGAGGGAGTATGTTAGGTTACTTCGAGAAAGGCTACCTCCTTCCAAAAATAGTTTTAAAAACATTTATGCAAAGTTTAGGAATACCGAATCTCTGAGAGACAAGAAAAGGGAAAGGCGAAGAACAAAAACAGGAGAAGACACAGAACTCAACGCGTTATTATATTTTGCTGGAAATCCATCCAAATCATCCTATGCCGCAGCAATAGAATTGGATATATCACAAAGAAGTGTGATAAATATATTACATCGCCATAATTTTAAACCATAGTATTTTGCCCGTTCAATATTTAGACGACAACAACCCTCAAGACAGGTTAACCTTCTGCAGAGACATACTTGATAGAATAGAGGAAGATGATGGGTTTCTAGGTCATGTCTTTTGGACTGACGAAAGCAGTTCTACTGCGGGAATTTTTAACAGAAAAAATGCACATTACTGGGCAGCGGAAAATCCACATATTGTAAAAAAATAAAAGAAACAAGGATACCAAACTGTAAACGTGTGGTGTGGCATCCACAAGGATGCTATTGTAGGTCCTGTATTTATAAATGGGCCCTTAAATGCACAACGTTATGTGGATATTCTTCAACATCCAGTTGAAAATATTTAGATAATATTAATTTAGTGGACAACTGATCTGTTATTTGGCAGCAGGATGGAGCAGAGTGTGGTGGACTCTGCAAGGAACGTCACCGAATACCTAAACAGAAAATATCCTATTTGGATAGGAAGGCACGGTGTTATACATTGGCCCGCTAAAAGTCCGGACTTAACACCTATGGATTTTTTTCTCTGGGGTACGATAAAACAAGATATATATGAAACTGGGGTTTTTAACAATATGGATGAGTTAAAATAATGCATACGTGTAAAAATTGAGGAATTAAACCAAAATGGTAATATATTTCAAAGGGTGAGAAGCAATTTTATAAAGCGATGCCATATGTGTATTAAATGAATGGTGGTGGTTACGTGGAAAATATTTAATTACCTTACGTGTAAATAAATAAAATTGTGTTACTGTATTAATATTAACTTTTATTTGTTTTTATTAGGCTTATGTTGTTTATTGTTATTACTCGTTACTGTTATTGTCACCTATATATTATTTATTTATTATCTCAATAAATGGCATTGTTTCCAGAGGTATCTTGATATGTTTTTTGTTTTATAATTGACACCCGTAATGTGATAAGTTTTTAGTAATATCTCACGAACAGGTGGAGTGATTATATAACAATTATATTATATTTTTTTATTCAGAAAATTAAGGACATTATTTTGGTATAAAAATATACGGGGTGTTCCATTTAAAGAAATCATGTTTTATTTCCCACCCTGTATATCTTACGAGATTTTTAATATCCGTGCTCAGATTATAAAAATTCATCAAAAACCGCGTCCACTCCTTTTTTGAATGAGTTAAATCGGCAAAGGATAAGTGAGATAAGGGGGGTGTCAATCTTAAGAGACTTACCCTGTACATATCTATCTCAGGTATACGACAGATTCATCGTATTGTAAAGATGAGAGACCCATTTTTTACTACATTGCATTATACATAGTTTATACCTACACATACCTATAATAATCGCGTATTAGTGGAATTTTCCCGATAACAGAAAAAACCGAAGAAAATATTTACTGAAACAAAATTACTGGAAACGCAGATATTACACATCGCAACTGATAAAGCTGGTTACTCACCCGTATATATTCTCACAAAAAGAACACTAGCATTTACCTGAAACAAGGAAAAACATTAATTAGCTACATAAATACATCTTAAAGAATCAGGTAAACTTCGGATTTTATTAAAGTAAGTACATTATCAAGAAAGCAATACATAAATTTTCTAACGGGTCTTCATTAATGTTTCTAAACTACGTTAGTAATTATACGATATCAGGGAAATCACTAGATTATATTCATGAATTAACCAAACGCCCGTACATAGTAGGGACATTCAGTAACAGCGTCCGTAAAATTTGAGAGGTCGCCAGTTTCTCTGACCCTCGACAATAATATCTACATTTTGTGTATTGTACTCGATATTTTATTTAACTACGATTTGTAAATAATTATTACCTACAGTTCTGCTTATATTTAAAGTATTTACAAAGCTTGTGACTGTCCCTATATCGCGATTGATCAGAAAAGAGACAGTGTAGTTGGATTTTTGCTTATACCAAAAGGCCGAAGAAGTTGACTAGCCGCTGCAAGGAGCTGATAAGCAAATTGGAGAAGCGTATTGTGGAAATGGAAAAAAGATTACCCAAGACGAGGCCTCATTGAACGTACTAATGTTGCTCTAAAATTAAATGAACTTTTGAGGGAGTACATAAAAGAAAAGAACGATATGTACCAATATTATAAAGTAGACACTTCAAGCTAAATCTTAGATCCCTACAGAACATTTTTTTGCACTTCCTAAATAGTCATTTTTCTAAAGTAGACACTTTAAGGAAATCATTTTCACACAAATCACATCCATAAATCATTTTTTACGCATGAATTACTCATTTTACAACCATTAATCTCTGAATTTGACACTTTTTTAAGGTATTGTTCTCGTTTAAGCCGCCATATTACGACGGCCATTTTGAATTTAAATTAGTAGTAGTATTTAAACGAAAATTTTAAGCGCCTACAGTTCATTCAATATGTATGTATAGTTAACTGACCGCATATAAGATACCGCGCAGTTGCCCATGTAATTCTCAATTTTCTCAGTATTCAATTAAAATATCAAATTCCACAATACTATATTAAAGTTGTATATATTATTTATGAATGTTATTAAACAATAATTGTGCACACAATAATATATTATAGGCCAAGATGTTACGTTTTTACATTTATTTTCGTCTACTTTAAATATGACAATTACGTAAACATCTATTTTTATAGTTAAAAGCGGCAACGCCGATCCACGACCTTTCCAATAACGAAATTCGAGCAGTATATCTCTTTTTAACTTATTGGAATCGTATCTCTCGGATCGGGATCAGATTCTCGGATCGAATAGGATCAGGATCGCATATCTTATAGTGGCGTGTTCGCGGGAATTGCTAATATATTATTTATATACCTACCTATGTAGGTATACATCGCTACGAGACTTGAAATAAAAGAGTATAACGGTTAGCAAACATGTTTGTTCGTTTCGTATGAAACCTGAAAAACGTAGATTTCCACCAGACCTCGCTTTATTTACGAGATGGATAGGCATGTTAAAAAAATTTAAGGAAAATATTATTTGACGGCAAAAATGGAGAGTGGGTGTTAGAGCAGAGCCGACTTTAACAAAAAAAAAGTTGATTTATGGGCTGCTCGAAGTAGGTACTGACGTGTACTGAGGTAGGTAGGTACCTATTACATCCTCCACTTAAGACATTTCTCAAATAATTTAATCCAAAAAATATTCCAGTGCTTGAGGCCGCTAGGTTATAAATGCTAAATGCAACGATATAAGTTAGGTTTTTTATTGGGATTTACAAAACTGAAAACGCTCTCTGGTTTATTACATAAGTAGAGGTACCTATTGTCGTCTATTGACTTTATTTTTATGTAGGTACCTACCATCCTAGATCACAAATTAATAATTTACATCAGTGGGCAAAATTAAAAGTTCTATACACTGTTTATAAAATTATAACCGTGTACCTATCTAGCCACAAAAGAAAGGAAAATTTTCAATGACTGTAAAATACCTCAAGGTCAGTTTCTAATTTTGATTGGCTATAAAAAGTGTGTGTATTGGAAATCGCTTTGCGATGAGAAGCTGGTAGGTAGGTATGTATTGCATTTGTAATGATTTTTAAAAATGTGTTGAATTTAGTCTCGGTTTAGTTATGTAGGTACCTATTAACAAACAAGCTCTGATCTTTGTCAAAGCTTGTCTGTTAATAATCTTTGTCTTTGTTGAGTGTTAACGATTTGGTAGATTAGGTAGGTACCTACTTACACAATAAATATGATTGTATTTCAATCGGAAGTATATTTATTTTATTTTTCCGTTTTAAAGTTTATTTTCCTCGACTACTTAGCTGTTTTGTACATATTTATTTTTGTTACTTGTGGGAAATATGGTTACTGACGAACCACCCACTAAAAAATAGTAACGCGCTGAAAGCAATACTTCATGAGTGGTGTGGAAACTTGCGTTCAATATCAGCTGTGGTGTTGAAAATATGCATATAAAAACCTTCTACTTTCACCACCCTAAGAAAAAAAATGTCTACGCCAATAAAAAACACTGTGTAGGTCAGGGTTGCCGGTCGTTCAACTATACATACATATCGTACGAACTGTACAGAACACTTACTCAATACCTGAAAGGGACAAATGGGGGGACTGGTTGGGTTGTTAGGTAAGGTAAGGGAATGTCATTTTAAAGAAAGGTGATAGAACTAAGGAATTATTGTTTTGTTTCATTTACTAGACTTTCTTCACTACAAATAATAATGCAGTGTTTATAATCGAGCAGTATAATGGTATCTAGGGTGTCTCATTATACATATCTGTTGCAACAACAAGTAAGGTATTGCAGTTTTGGAGTTTCCGCATTCCACCAGTAGGGGTCTCTACATCAGAGTGCAACAGTGCGTCACGGGAGTGCTAATGTTTTTTTTTGTGTTTACAAGGATGAACATCGACACGAAAGGTAATAAACAAAACATAATTTTCATCATATTTGTTATAATTTATAACAACATTGCTTAATTTTAGATATTTTTTTTATTTTCCTAAATGACTTGTAGCATTGCTTTATAAAAATGGCCCCTTAACATCCTCCCTTATTTTTTTTGTTGAAAAACTCATATAAATAAATATGTAAGAAATATATCGAAAAGGGTTCCAAATAAATTTGGCTCACGGTGTATATTGTTAGCATCGCCGATGTACGTATACATACAGTCAATTGCAATCCCACGCTATTTGCATTTAACCGCATAATACAGTATCATGTATTATGCATTAGTAGTATACATAATTTAAAACAAGATTTTGATAAAAAAAACGGTTTATTAAATGTGTCATCACAGATCCTTATTGAAGAATTCCTGTTTATTGTTATAGATGGAATTCCCCAAACGCACCGTTTAGTGTTAGTGTCCCGTAAGACACAGCTGCATATCATTAATAACCGATATGTAATACATTACGCGCAGCACGGTACACGGTGAGCGAATAAAACAAAACAGTCGACTTCTTATTTCATCTCAAGACATACTTTTCAAAAATCAAACGTTCTTAACCAACTGTGGTTTACAATAACTGAAATAGGTAATAGTTTTAAATTGTCTAGAAAATGTTATTGTTTATAAAAGTTTTTACCTGCCCAAAAATTAGTAACGACGTCGACAAAAATCATATTTTTTATACGGGATTGTCACAAATTACAAAAACTCAAAATATGTTTAGTTTTCGGGAAAACGCTATTATTTATTAAAGTTTTTGCTTGCCTGTCGAAAGTAATGTCGACAAAAATTTTGTTTTTTATATGGGGTGGTCCAAAATTACAAAATCTTAAAATTCGGTAAGGGTAAAGTTTGTACTTTTTGATCACAATGTATAAAAAACTAATGACGATTTTGCAACAATTATGTTTTTATGCGGGGTGATCAAAAATCACAAAGTTTACTCTTACCAAATTTTAAGATTTTGTAATTCTTAACCACCCTGTATATACAACATAATTTTTGACAAAGCCATCACTATCTTTAGGCAAACAAAAACTTTAATCGCAGCTGATATGAGTTGATTAACTGAGTCGAATGACAATTTTACCATCAACTTACTAATCGAATATATATATATATATATATATATATATATATATATATATATATATATATATATATATATATATATATATATATATATATATATATATATATATATATATATATATATATATATATATATATATATATATATATATATATATATATATATATATATATATATATATATATATATATATATATATATATATATATATATATATATATATATATATATATATATATATATATATATATATATATATATATATATATATATATATATATATATATATATATATATATATATATATATATTAGTGTTAGGTTTCCCTAACACTTTTTATTGTATTATTAATTTTATAAGTTTGATATAAATTTTCTGCTGCATAATTCTTATGGGTTTACAATTTTTTTAAATATTAGATAAATTATTTGAAGTAGTTGAAGAGAAATTATTTGAAATTTTGAAAGTTATTACAAAAGTGATGAAAAATAAAGCAAACAAATAAACTCAATAAAATTAAACTAATGTGAAAGAAAGTTATAAATAACTAATAATATACAATGCAGCCTAAACCCTAGAGGACTGGGGTTAAAATTTGTTTACCTTTCATGAAACCGTATTTACCGATTTTTGTGGGCCACATTCATGTTTTAACCCCCGACATGTATTTCACGCGATTTGAAAAACACTAAATTAGCGATTCAAAATCATCAAATTAACATCGAACAATTGACAACAGTAACAAAAAGACATATACTGTGGCGATAATATGAAAATATGTAACTTTCAGGTGGCATAACTGTTTTGTTAAGAAGATATTTCACTTTTTTACGATATTTTTGGGTATTATTACCGATATTAATTTAAAAGAAAATGGAAACTTCCTAATTCGAGCAGGTATCTATAAATTTCCATGTAACGAACGCTATTAGAAGAGCGAAATCGAGGGAAAATTATGAAGTTTTTTTTTGACGTAGAACCAGACAACAAGTTATGTGTTTTTTGAAGTAGGTTATTTGGAAGTTAGAATTCGTGTTGACGACATTTTTTTGTGGTACAGGACTTTTTTATATGGAAAAAATGTTATAGGTTGAAAAACCGTATTTTTTACGTTTACATCGTCATATCTCCAGATCTACGTGTTATCAGCCTCACATCATCATTAAGATTGCTCAAAAATACATTAACGAAAATAACAAGACTAAGTTTGTTATTTTTTTAACCCATTAAAAAAACATATGGTATAATCGAGTTGTACATGCTTAGAAGCGCTATTGTGTCTACTTTAATTTTTAAAAAAAATCAGCTCGATAGCACAATTATGTTTAGAGATATGACAGTGAAGACGTTAAAAAACACGTTTCACAAAAACATATTTTTTTCTAGTTTTTTTGAAATAATATTTTTTTTCTCGAAAACAGCGACTTTACTTCCCAATTTCGCCGTTCTATATCAGATATTTCACTTTTTTTATGATATTTTTGGAAGTATTACTGACATTTATAAACTATAGAGAACTTAGACGAAACTTCCAACTCTCTGCAATGCGCTTCATCATTCTCTTTCGTGTCCAAACAGTCTCTATCTGATTACCGGAGCGGCATACCTAATTTAATTGCAACAATATTTGTGCATTTGTGCAAACCGAATAAAAAAATATTAGTCGAGAGGCAGTATTGGGTAAGCTCTCGAACGAACCGAAGGAACAACACGCATCGCCGGGTTATTTCCAGCAAAAAAACTCGACTCGTCTTTTAACTACCGAGCAATAAAAATAAACTTGTCGTTACTTCTCCATATGTGCAGTTCTTTAAGGAACTCTTACACTAAAATATGTTGATACGTTAAACGTCGTCTGAATCAGTGGGCGTTTTGTTGCTATTTTTATACTGCCGCGTCGCTTCAAGATCTATGCCAAATATCCGTGAAATTATCTATAAGCATGCAGATGAATAATACCTGCATCTCTAGCCTACTCACATTCACCTAACCGGCAATTTATATTGCAGAGAAAGCGTCTCGAGTGATTTATTTGCCAATAAAAACCGCATAATGAAATATCTAACTGCACCCGATAAGTGTAGTAAAATTCCAAACAAAGGTCAAACCCCATCGAAAGTAATTATTACAGATTAGCGAACTATTTCGGAAAGGGCGCAATGAATTGAAAATTTATTTGTAGCATTTTGATTTGTAGGTAGCGGGTATTATGGAAACATGCAATGTGAAGCTTAAGAAATAATGAAGAGGTAAAAGGTGTTATATAATTTTTTGGGTTTTCCAATTTAATAAGAGAGATCTCAAGGTTTCGTTGTTGGGATGTAGAAAGACTAAGACTACAGTGTTGTAAAATTTCCGGAAATATAGCATTAAAATTTCCAGAAATATAACATTATAGAAATATATGAAAATATAAGAATAAAAAAATAAGAAAATGCGGAATATTTATTAATAAAAATATTAAAAATAATACCTGTTTGGAGATAACATTAAATTCTATTTCATTTACGTTATTTACATTTAGATTATTTACGTCACATCACTGACAAACCACCCGTCACCTGGCTAATATTATTTTCCTTAAAAAATAGCAATAGCCATTCTAATGTCAATTTAATTTCCTAAGCCTTTCAACATCTGTCATACTTATTGTTAATGTAATGTAATGTTTTTGCATTAAATAAGAAAAAAATAAAGTTCAATCCATAAGAAATACAGTCCACTCATTCCCTAACAGTATTGACTATTTAAAGTTCTATATTAATTGCATTCCAAAAACCGGAAGCAAAACAATACCATAACCCCGCAAAACACAGAATGCTTATACATGAACGCAAATAAAGTTATTCTTCAAAAGGAAAAGGTCAAATTTTTCCAAAAAAAATGTTTGTACAAATATGTACAATTGTACAATTTCGGGAAATATATTTTCGGGAAATATTTCCTAAAACATTAGAAATATATAGAAAATATATTTATTTAAGTATAAAAATATTAAAAATCATACCAAAACACCGCAAAATAAAGAATGCTTATACATGAACACAAATAAAGTTATTCTTCAAAAAAAAAAGGTAAAATTTGTGATTTGAGGGATATTGTCCCATTCTTCTGTAAGAGCAATCCTCAATTCATTCAGATTCTCTGGGTTGCGTCTACTAACACGTTCTCCCAATTCATCCCATAAATGCTCAATGGGATGCATTGAATGGGATCAATTCAATGCATTAAGAGGAATTCTTCGCCAATGTAAGGTGCAAATGGGACAACATGTTCATTCAAGATCTCTGTGTATCTAACTGCATTTAGAGATTGCCAACACAAATAATTCTGTACAGGCATCGCTGGTAATTCCACCCCATACCGTTAGTGAACCGCCTCCAAAACTCTCCCTTTCTCTGAACATACCATCCTCGTATCTTTCCCTACGCCTTCTCCAAACCCTCCGACGCCCGTCTACTGATCTCAACATGAATCTTGATTCGTCAGTGAATAAAACTTGAGACCATTGCAACTCATTCCAAGCAAGATGAATTCGAGCAAAATCCAAACTCGATGTCGTCGAAGTAATCGCATTCCAATAGCAGGTCTTGTTGCGATAAAACCGACACTCCTGAATCTCCGACAAATTGTTCGATCTGACACAACTGTTCCTCGTGCGTTTCTTAAATTTCGGTTTGTGATCACACCTGTTTGATAGGGATTCCTCGATATTTGCAGACCAACAAATCAGGAAAAATAGTGATTTGTTGCCAGGCCCCTGAAAATCGGTCTACATATGCTCTGTGGTGCGCTGAATACGATAATGCAGTCAGTTTCCTTCTAAAGAGCCGAGAAATATTTTTTTTTGCAAAAATAAAAAGCGAAGATTTTTCCTTACTGTAGCCTTCTAATATTTTTCAGGAAAAAGAGTGACTTGTTGCCAGGCCCCTGAAAATCTGTCTACAGATGCTCTGTGGTGCGCTGAATACGATAATGCAGTCAGTTTCCTTATATACAGTCGAGAAATATTTTTTTTTGCAAAAATAAAAAGCGAAGATTTTTCGATCGTCAATATTTTGCATTATCCTGGAACTACCCGAACCTGGACGTCTGCTTTATTGGCCCGTTTCTCGGTAGCGCTGGATCGCTCTTCGGACAGTTGTTTCTGGTAGACCAACAATACGAGCTGCATATCTTTGACTTCTTCCATCTTCTACCAAAGCCACAACTCTAGCTACTCGAATTGGACTAACTTGCACTGGCATTTTCTTTTACAACGTTAACTGACTGTTTTTTTTCACGAGAATTTCAACTGAATCTTTTGACGTTTCAGTGTTAACCGTTACCCTAGCCTCCTTGTTAAATATCAAACTTAATAACACCGTTTTATCTAAAATGTCGCAAAAACACAGAATGCTGATACATGAACACAAAGAGTTATTCTTTAAAAAAAATGGTCAAATTTGTACGACAAAAATGGTCAAATCTTATTTTTGACAAACAAGTCTAGCAAGAGGCGTATCTTCATCATTGCTGTCATCAGCATCGACAGCATCACACTCAATAACATCTTGTCAGTCTACTTCCTCAAAATCTTCAATACTCGAGCGGTCGGTCACGACAGCAAACAGCAAGCACACGAAGCAAGCAAGCGAACAGCAAACACAAATATAACGACAGTGCTACTTCTAAACATATGCAACGTTGCCAGGTCTCAAATTAAATACAAGTAACAAAACTATTTATTTTATTCTCAGCTATCCAGCTGAGATTTAGCACAAGTTAATATCAGTGTCTGTTATTAAGCATAAGAATCAATTGACCAATGTGAATAGCATAAAATCAACTTCTTTTTTTTGAGTAAATCTGTGTACCTTGTGAAAATTTTCTAAACTGGCAACATAAGGTTAAATTGACTGACCAATAACATACACTGTCACAGGATGTAAATAAACATTCCAGTAGATGCTTGTGCCTCTAAATTTTCAACGTTACTTGTCTATTCTATTAATGGTCGATGGCTACAATTATTCTAATATATTCTAATACTCCAATTTCAATGAATTACGATTTTTTTTTCCTGTTTTATCGTATTTTTATTTTTTTTAAAAAACGTTATGGCGATGCCTTAGAAAAATAGGATTTACATCTAAAATCATCAATAGAAGGGCGACGATAATGGAAAGTCGTAGAATTATTATGTGGCGCTTGGAATATTTGGAAAGCATAACCAAATTTAGAAAAGAACAACGACCGATTTATTATTTGGACGAAACTTGGTACGACATACATGATACAGTCAAAAGAAGCTGGACAGATGACCTCGACAGATGCAAAGTAGATATGCCTCCAAATAGAGGAAAACGATTATTAATTCTACATCGTGGTACTAATAATGGATGGGTTCCTGATTGCCGAAATCTCAGTGGAATAAAATTGGAGGATTCGAGCGTTGACTACCACAAACATATGACATTTTTCAGTAGCGGTTTAAGAATAATTTACTACCGAATGTAGAAAAGAATAGCGTTATAGTCATGGATAAACGCCCCGTACCACTCGAGACTTTTAGAGAAGATTCCGAATACAAGCACGAAGAAAAAGAATTTTTAATGCCACACAATTTAGAATTTAACATTTAATTGCATATTTTGATTTAATATTACTGATAAAACCACCTCGAATAACTAGGATGTAGGTATCGGTCGCATTTAAACGCAACACCAGAAAAATGTATCCGATTAGTTCCTGCCGCAACGCGCTTGGCGAAAAAATCGCAACCGAATAACAGAGTTACGAGGCGTAAAGGACACGCCCTAGATTTATCAAATCGTTTTTCTGTGTACACATATTTTCGTGGTAATTACTTTGACGGTACTGTTATTATCTCTCGAGTTTCCCTGCGTTGCATTAGGTAGTTTTTTTCACTTAGTCCACGGAATCTCTGTAGACGAGCGCGGGTTTTTCTGGTAATCCGTCAATTAAATTATTCGTGAGTCATACACTTATACTCACTATACAGTCAAGGCTGAATTTAATTTCGCTGAAAAAATTTATATGCCAGTGTTAGGGAAAGATTACGACATTCTTGCACTTAGATTTAAGACCTTCCTTTATCTTTACAGAGCATCCTTTATCTTTATAAAGCAAAAATGCTATCAATAAGTTTTTTTCTATCTTTCCTTACTTGGTAAAATATAAAAGTATAAAAAGGCGATGTAAACCTGATGAGATATT
This sequence comes from Tetropium fuscum, assembly GCA_964058915.1. NCBI lineage: Eukaryota > Metazoa > Arthropoda > Insecta > Coleoptera > Cerambycidae > Tetropium > Tetropium fuscum. The sequence continues at coordinate 104,723 of CAXKVY010000496.1, read as the reverse complement.
ATGACTGGTACTGGAAATGTCTCTCATAGCTTGTATAACCCTTCTATGATGATGAATGTCCAATTGAAAATAAGGCTTGATTGACTGGCTGTTCGCTGATCCCTCCTTTTCCTAAGCTGGAGACTGCAGTTGTCCTCGCTGAATGGTTAGTCATCTTCACTCTCTTGGTATCCATGCCAACCTCAGTAACCGCAGATTTTAACCACGTAGAAATTGTAATTTTCCTAACAAGGCAATTTTTGTACCACCCCTTTCCCTTTGGCTGTTGATGCTTCCAGTTTGAGATTGCAGTTAAAAATCATCCATCAGTTTTGACAGCATTACCTCTTTTTTGGATTAATTTTTGGAAAAGTCGAACAGGGCATACCTCATACCCTGGAGGAATTATTGGTAATCAGATATTTGCAATCTGCCAAATTCTTGGATCCTTCTTGGGTAGTCTTTGAAAAACTGGATTATATTCTACCAGTAAATCCTCCTTTGCTATTCCTCCTTTGCTTCCTCCACAAAGTATTTTACACTAGCTGAACATCCTTCCCTACCTCGCCAGGCCAGTTCTCGGGAAGAAACGCGGAAAAACTAGGGTTGGAGAGCCTCTGGCGTGTCGTCGTTCCACATGTCAAGAATTCTGTTATAATTTGTAATTGTCGACGCTTAGCATCACGTGCAGATCTAGCCTCCATAAATTCAACATCAGAAAATGGATCTACTATAATTTGATATTTAGTGAACATCATTTCTTGCAATTATCTGGATTTGCAATTGATTGGAATTCTGAACTTACAATTTCCACACTTTCTTTCCCGAAACCAGACAATCTACAAACAGCACTGGACAAAATGGAGTCAGTGACACGTATTTTATCTGTTGACAGGCACAGAGCCTACTTGGTAATTTTAGTTTCCTACTGGAATTTCTAAAGGAAAATGTCATGCAGTAATTTTTTATATTAGTTTGGTCTGAAGTTTTCTTACTGAATACGTGTAATTTTTATATTGTAAAATTTTCACAATATTTTCGTTTATGGAAGAAACTTTATTCTACATACTTGAACAAGATGTGAATCCATAAAACGATTAAACCTGCATTTTTTCAATTTTTTTTTCATGAAGGGGGAGTTTTCACCCCTTAAAAATAAAAAGCGTAAGCCGGGTATATGTCACTTTTGAGGTTAAGGATAAGACGAGCTTAATTCCAAATTAACATGAATATCCTTGTAAGTTCAAATAATTCGTAGTTAATAAACTATTTTCACGTTCAACGATTGGACTAAAAGGTTTTTTAATAGCTTAAAAAATGTTTAATTGGTAAACTTGAAAAACGTGAAAAGCCATGTGATAGTAAGAACATTATGTATTTCATTTGTACCAGATGAAGAGTTAGGGTTTCAAATGATCCGTGAGATTCAATGAGTGTACCCATCGGTCGACTAAAAATAATAAACTGGTTTTGAACGAGCAAGAGTCGTTTGTGAAATTGCACACGACAAACAAGAATAATTAGATGCTGATGCAGAGACGACGGTAGGCACAAAATAAGCACAAAGGGACCCCGACGCGGGACACTATACCATGCATCAAAAGAAACACTCGAAAATAATAATCCGGGCATGGGCAGATGTTCATCGTGGGCATTACCTGAATTCTATATTTTCCCGACGGGTTTGAAAAATATTTCACAAAACCGTTGAAATCGTTCGTGTAAAAATAAGCAAAATGGCTTTGTCAAAAATTGTGTTGCATATACAGGGTGGTTAAGAATTACAAAATCTTAAAATTTGGGAAGAATAAACTTTAAAACATAATTGTGGCAAAAACATCATTAGTTTTTTATACGTGGTGATCAAAAAGTACAAACTTTACTCTTACCGAATTTTAAGATTGTGTAATTTTTGGCCACCCCGTATAATAAACATATTTTTTGTAGACATTACTTTAGGCAAGCAAAAACTTTTATAAATAATAGCGTGTTTCCGAAAACTAAACACTTTTTGAGACTTTGTAATTTGTGACCACCCCGTATAAAAAATATGATCTTTGTCGACGACATTACTATTTTATGGGCAAGTAAAAATTTTTTGAAATTTACATTTTCTCGACAATGTAAAATTTTATACGTGGCGATCAAAAAGTACAAACTTTACTCTTATCGAATTTTGAGATTTTGTAATTTTTGACCACCCCGTATAATAAACTTAATTTTTGTCGACATTACTTAAGGCAAGCAAATACTTTTATAAATAATAGCGTTTTCTCGAAAACTAAATATTTTTTGAGACTTTGTAATTGTAATTTGTGACCACCCCGTATAAAAAATATGATTTTTGTCGACGTCATTACTATTTTTGGGCCAGTAAAAACTTTTATAAATAATAGCGTTTTCCCGAAAACTAAACATTTTTTTTGGGTTTTTGTAATTTGTGACCACCCCGTATAAAAAATATGATTTTTGTCGACGTCACTACTATTTTTTGGGCAAGTAAAAACGTTTATAAAAAATAACATTTTCTAGACAATTTAAAACTTTATACGTGGTGATCAAAAAGTACAAACTTCACTCTTACTGAATTTTAAGATTTTGTAATTTTTGACCACCCCGTATAATAAACTTAATTTTTGTCGACATTACTTAAGGCAAGCAAATAGTTTTATAAATAATAGCGTTTTCTCGAAAACTAAATATTTTTTGAGACTTTGTAATTTGTGACCACCCCGTATAAAAAATATGATTTTTGTCGACGTCATTACTATTTTTGGGCCAGTAAAAACTTTTATAAATAATAGCGTTTTCCCGAAAACTAAACATTTTTTTTGGGTTTTTGTAATTTGTGACCACCCCGTATAAAAAACATGATTTTTGTAGACTTCATTACTATTTTTTGGGGAAGTAAAAACTTTTATAAATAATAGCGTTTCCTCGAAAATTTAAATTTTTTTGAGATTTTGTAATTTGTGATCAACCCGTACAAAAAATACGATTTTTGTCGACGTCATTACTATTTTTTGGGCAAGTAAAAACTTTTATAAACAATAACATTTTCTCGACAATGTAAAATTTTATACGAGGTGATCAAAAAGTACAAACTTAACTCTTACTGAATTTTAAGATTTTGTAATTTTTGACCACCCCGTATAATAAACATAGTTTTTGTCGACATTATTTTAGGCAAGCAAAAACTTTTATAAATAATAGCGTTTTCCCGAAAAGTAAAATTTTTTTGAAATTTTGTAATTTGTGACCACCCCGTATAAAAAACACTAAATTTTTTAAAAAAATTTTAACTAAATTTAATACTAAAAAATATTTAGTTCAAATTACAACCATAATCATAAATATTTGATGCTGTCGATAGGGTTGAATTAGTTTCCAACCTCGAATCCATATTATTGTTGTTCTGATGAGACGTTTGGCGAAAACGGATCGACTGAGAGTCTGTGTGAACACTCACTTGCACGTCATGTGATTAACGCGTAAATCATTAGGTAATACTTCCTGTCCCTCTATTATAACTTCCGGGTATAATACCGTAGTGGAATCTAATTATTTATTATTAACAGCATATTTCGCAAATTAAGCTGCAAATTAGTTTCGTTCGTATCCTCGATAAGTACGTTTTTATAGCCTTCGTCTAGCTTTCTCCCGATGTTTCATAAATATTATTATCGCCGAAATCGGCAGCCTATCCGTGAACTTGTTCGTCTGAGAAAAAGACAACAATTCCTGAGGCAACGGACGCCTCAGATTGAGCCCGCGAATCCGAATCAGGTTGTTCATCAACGATGTGTAGTCTTAGCGTAGATTTTGTATTTTAATGTATTGTAAACTCACATTAAAAAAATCTGATACTTCGACATTTAGAATGTAAGACACGTTTGAAATTAAAATGTTTGAAGGAAAATTATTATAATCATATTAATTCAACAAACATTTTTAAGAACAAAAATAAAATGTTGGTGGGTAAGAGACAATTTTCTGTGTACTTAATCAGTATGACATTTCATTGTTGATGCAGTTACGACCTACCGAACTAAATTAATTGATGGCATACAAGTTGTGCGAGTTTTAATTTCGTGAAAAACATTGCGGAGTTATAGAAAAAATGACCGTGCTTTAAGTCGGTATATCTGTCATTATCTCCCGGTCTATATTGTACTCACAAATCAGTAAACCAGGTATCGACGCGTCGACAGCAGGATATAAATAATTATACATTACTCTAGCTATTTAGCTAATTGTGCGTATTGTCGTTTACTTTGATTTATTACCTAGTGAATCCATGTTCTCCGTATGTAACAATGTGATAATAATTAACAAGGGTGTCCGTTAACGATAACCGCTTTTAATCGGCACGGCTTACTACGTACACGGGCGGCCTCAACGTACACGCTTCCTGTAGTGCGTCAAATTAGGCGGTTTTATGTGAACAACAATCATTGTGTTTTGGTGCTAGTGCGTCACGAGGAAACCGTAATATTTCTCGCGCGTTATGATGTACTGTACATGGCGAATTATATTTTGCAATTGCAGATAAAGTTTTCCTTATAATTATTAATATTATTATTATGCCGCGCTTAACTGAACCGCAAAAAATGAGAGCTGTGATGTTACTGCAGAACGGATGGTCAATGCAAGCAGTTGCAGATACTTTGAATGTGAGTAAAGGTTGCATTTACAAAATTACGCAAAAATGGAATGCAGAAGGAACTGTTGAGTACGTCCATAGAGGGGGCCGTCAGAAATTCAGTACTATGGAGGAAGACGAACTCGTCCTTGACCACCTCCGACAGAATCCTTTTGATACAGCAGTGACTGCCTGCTGCTTAACAAATTTTCCTGCCTCGGTGGAAACCGCAAGACGACGTATCAGAGCATCTGAGCTGAAGAATTTTTCGGCTGCAAACAAAGTTGCTCTGTTGCCACGGCATAAGGAGCAGAGGTTAAACTTTGCCAACCAATTTGTCGGTGTGCCACAGGACTTTTGGAACACAATTTTTTCAGACGAAAAAGTTTTTCAATCCTGCTATGATGGCTCTGTGCGTGTATACCGCCCAAGAAATTGCCGATATGAAGAGCGCTATATAAATCCTACAGCTCGTAGTGGTCGCTTCTCTATCAACGTGTGGGCATGGATATGTTGCCAAGGAGCAGGTGTTACTTGGAGAATCAGAGAGCGTCTTACTGGTCAAAGCTACGCTCGCATTTTGGAATATGTTATGTTACCTTCCGTTTCCGTTTTATATCCCGAGAAGTTCACTTTCCAGCAGGAAAATATTTTTATTTCCTCTTTCTTTCTCCATATTTCAATTAAATTTATATTTCAGGATAATTCCTCTATTCACAAATCACGAGTTGTTACCGAATGGCTGAATACAAACCATATATTAACACTCTGCCTTGGCCCTCTAAGTCGCCGGATTTAAATCCGATAGAAAATGTATGGGCACAAATGGAAAAAGACATGTATAGCAGAAATTTCCGACCAGCGAACGTAGAAGAACTGTGGTTGGCGATTGAAAATGCCTGGGAAAATATTGGCGAGGATTACACCAGGACACTAATATTGTCTATGAGAAATAGGCTTCAAAAAGTTATAAACGCGAATGGCGCTTGGAAAAATATTAATTCATAGTAATTTTCTTAAGTTCTCAGTTAGTTTGTTAATTTAATGGATGTTTTTACAAGAGACGTCCTTACCATATAGATTCTCCTCAATAAATACTGTATATAAAATGCTGTCACCCTATAACTGACAGATACTTCAACCTAAAATAATTTTGAATGTAATCTGTTTACAAGAGCCTGCTTCACAATGGGAAAATTTCCAAAATTGCGAATGAAGAGTCGTTTACTTTCAATTGAACGGCACTGTACATTAAATACGTAGTCGATGAAATGGCAAAACCTCGCGATGCGACAATACTCCGTCTACCACCACCCTACCGCTGCGAATTGAATCCAATCGAATTAATTTGGGCCCAAACAAAAACCGATGTAGCAAGAAATAATCGCATTTTTGAATTAGGAGAAGTAAAATTATTGTTAAATAATGCCATTAGCAGAGTCACTGCGGAATCTTGGACTAAGTGCATTATGCACGTAAGAAAAGAGGAACAACGCATGTGGGATCTGGATACAAGGCTGGAAACTTTGGTAGAACCCCTTATAATCCGTCTCGGCGATAGCGCCGATAGCAGTTCCAGTGGTAGTGATAGTGAGAGTGACAGTGAATAATGTGGAATAGTACGATAACCTGATTCTTTCGTTCTGAACAAATTACATAGTGATATAGTGATATATAGATATATAGTGATGATATATAGTGATGATATATAGTGACGATATATAGTGACGATATCGATACCTTTTTGCCAAAGTATCGTAAGTCACTTTCTCTAAATTTTACAGTACCAACCTTTTATTGGCTAGATAATGGGCGCATGCAGGAAATTTAACAACATTTTGAAATACTTATATAATTTTCAGTACTTTAGCACGGCTATATTTCAATATTTTGTGTGACCATATATAGTGATGATGTATAGTGATGTTAGGTCTAGTTTTAGCATGGTGGTAGATGTCGTTAAATAGATTCAGAGAGCCACTTGTAGCTGGCTACTCCCAAGTCCCTACAAACGGCCAAATTCTACAAGATCTGTTTTGATTATCTCTCCTTGGTTGGGTAAGCATTAACTGTTTTAATCTCGGTTTTAATTAACTACAAATCGCCCTGAACTATAGTTTTTTTAAACTAAATATTACTAATTTAGTTTACTTATAATTAATGCAAGTAATACGATATTAGTGCTATATGAATAATACTAAAAATTATTAGTTTATGAATAAACTTGATAAAGAAAACTTATAGAGTATACATATCACACATTTTTAGAACCATCTAATAACAGTATTTTTCTTAAGATAATAAAAAAACCATCACAAGTACACTTAAGAACAATGTTAATAACTTGGATATTTTATTTCTTTTTTTTTATTCTGCCCCCTCTAAAATGATACGCCTATGGAATTTTGCTCACTTCGCCCCCCATCTCCCTGAGCCGTCCATATGCTGGCGATGAATCCCTCCACACTATTTCGGCATCAGGGTATATAGTCGAGCAGTTAAGCGTGAGTAGTTAGCCATGAGCGCAAGAAATATCAGTGAGACACGATATATCTCCGTATTAATTTTAACTCACTTATATTATCTGTAAGCGCAACTTATGTACGCATTTTGAAATCTCGTCTCGCCTATAATTTCTATCTGTAGGCATCAACTTACTGACAGGAGTTGGACACGCCCCTATTAAGCATAGCCTGCTCCATATACACATTTAAATATAACCAGAAACAGGTTAGCCACTAATTTGATATAAACGAGATGAAATGAAGGAGGCGCTAGATATATCGCGTCTCACTTATTATTTATAGCACGCCTGGCCTTCAATATATCCGACGATAACCTAACGTCCTTAATATTCTGATGGATACTACTTGACAGGTGCGCTTTCGCACCCAAGTTGTTCTGTTGAATGTATTTGTAGACCAGACCCCAGGACCGGATTTCCTATTCACCAACAAAATACCTCAATTTTCTACCTGCGCCCGAAGGTCGCGTCGAAAAAATTGCAAATCTTAACGCAGGATAGGTTGTGCATCACACGATGAGAAAGGTAAAAACATCGCATCGCGTGTTATAAGACCACTTCAGTACAAACATGCCAAAGGCCAAAGCTCCGTAGAATTTTCAATATCACACAATTTAAATGTCTATTTAAATATCTATTATGAGTTATTTTCTACAGGGTTAATTTTCTACTTTTCATCTAAGGCGTTTGACCTTGACATGTGCAAAAATGTTCGCCTGCTGCGCTATTTATTTTTATATCGCTGCCCTAACCCTTCCCCCGGTACACCTCCCTAAACTCAAACCCCACGACACGCCACTGGTTCTCCCTATACTCCGCATCAAGAAAAGAAAAGAAAAATAAATCTACCTGGGCAGATTTCCCCCAGTAAATAACATGTAACGTCATTGTCGAAATATGTTGAGTTCGCAGATATTGTGTTATTAATGGTAAAAATACAAAAAAATGCCACTCTCATTTCTATTGAATGCCTCCCAAAATATATCAGCATAAGCTGGTCCACCGAGCAAAATTAGGTCTCCATGCAGAAAAAGCAAAAAATCAACACAGCCCGCTGACGCCGTGACCGAGTATCGTGCCGATCGCGGGGATGGTTTTTTCAGGGAGACATTAACAAAATATACACAACTAATAAAAAATAAAATGTTTTTAAATATTAAAAGGAGCACCACTGTCCCATGTGGCCTCTTAAGATAGCGTCCTTAGCAATAGTATCTTCTTATCTTTGGCAACATTGCATCATGGCATAAACAATACGCTGGGATAACCCAGTAACCCTTGAAATATATCTACGTGACATATCTCGAGTTTAAAATTTGAATTTCGTCAAAATATTTACTCTGATTACGTGGATCTTCGCGCAGATCTAGGATAGACGGAACTGTTGACCCTTGAACCGTGGTCGCTTGATAATGTTCTTATTTTTACTCTCATTCACCTTAGTGGTTTAGACTTGTCAATGTCCACTTTCACGATGCTCACGAGATATCAGTGAAATCTTTCAGTACAGTACCTGCACCCTGTAAATTATACCCGGTATGTTGTCGCTCACTCAAATGTTGATGGAGAATTTTCAGTCCAAATGGCATGCGAACGAAATCAAAATCTCTGTTTTCGCCAGTCAAAGCGGTCTCTTGAATATCTTTGGAACGATTTCCATCAAACATAATGCTCCAAAAAATCTAATCCAATTAGGCCATCAAACTATATAGGTATCTAAGTTGCGTATGGAAAGGAATAAGTTGTTTCCTTATTTAAGTTTTTTTGAGCAGTATTCCTCGAATAACAACACTCAAGTGTGTAAAAATTGTTAAGCCGGCTCCTGAGTTTCTTAATATTTTGAATTTATTCGTGGAGTAAATATTGTAATGCGAGTTTTTGGAATTTACTGTTAATAATGGAATAGAAAAACATTTGTTTCCGTCAAATAATTTATGGCGCCAATAAACGACGATTATGTAACAATAAGTAAGAGACCTATGAACTATCCCCATACTCAATACCAATTCATTAGACCTCATTCCCGTCATACCAACTTAATTGATTCAATAGGGGATTCAATTGAAATTGCACATTTCACTCGGTAATTTAATGACACCACTCAATCTACCAAATTAGGCATACAATTCAGATGAAACCTCGCACACACTTTACCTATACCTCAGGGATGAAGAATAATTGCAAATATTTGGAACTTTAGGCACAAGTTAGGAATAACAGAATCAGCGATATATTAGTCCCAGTTAAGATGTAATAAAATGTAATTTTATTCTCAACATTTTACGGTACTTTTACTTTAGATGACAACGGTGAATTCCTGACAAAAATAGCAGGAGACGAAAAGTTCTCAGAATTTTGCAGAGGATTCTTTTTTAATTTCAATTAAATTTAATAATTAGGATGGAACGAAAAAATCGATATTTTTTTCCTAAGCCTAATAGTGTGAAAAAGTTGCCTTTTAATATGCAGAATGTACCCTTAAAATTTGGGTAATGTACGACAATTATTACCGGTGCCCCAAGAGGTTTGACTTTTATGGTTTTTGTGAAAATATGCAACAGTTTTCTAATTACGTAACAGTAATTGTAGTTGCCACTGGGGGCACTAACATTTACTGTAATAGTACGTAAAATGTACCTCATGGTGCATACATACATGTGACCACACAAAATTGGTCTTTAATATTTGCATAATGTGCGGACCACTTTTAAATCGGCCGCCACTATTTCCACCTGTACTGATGCAATGCCTGACTTGCATTTCTCACTTGTCATTGTGAGTTGAGCGTTAGTATCGATAACACGTGTTTAGTTGAATTCCGTTTAATCTTAATACCATCGTTTGAATCTTTACTGCCTAAAATATGGCGTCTAGGCCATCTACATCGGTTTTAAAGACTAAATATAGTAGATATTCTAGACAAACTGTGAATTGTATTGTGTTTGTTGCCCCAAGGCAGTTAAAAGACACTGTTTTGCCTACTTACGAAGATATATTGAAGTTATTCTTGTGGTTAAGACATGCCCCTGAAATTAACACGGTGAGTGAAATAGGTGAGATAATTTCTTTAAAACTGACAGAGTTATGGAATAGCTTCTAGTCTTATAGTATCGCATAATCGGATTATGATATTATTTAAAGACTATCATGATAAGTATAGAAGGCGTTTAAAACCATATAAAGGACGAAAAAATGATTAAAAATTAAAATTATTCCAAGAAAATGCCAAAAAAAAGTTGTTTGATATTGCAGCCTGTAAATGCAAGGATTTTTCTGCATGCACTTGTGAAAAATCTCGAAAAGTACCCAAGGAAGAACAATTGTTTCTTCTTGACCAACGAACTGAGAGAAAAATGGTCATGGGTTCTATTGATATTGTAGCTACCAGGAAAAAAAAGAAAAAGAACAAAGAAAGGAGAAAGAAATGAAGATATATTAAGCATAAAGAAACAGATTCAACAATAAACCATAGAGTGGACGGTAGTTTGCAAATTGAAGAAGGCGAAGAAGCTGTTCCACTGGTTATTGAGAATTGCAGTGATGTGGAAATGACACCTGAAAAGACTAAACTTACGATCTCTGAGGGAAAGAAAGTAAGGCAAATGAGAGTAGCACTGCCTTTACTTGCATTAGCGTGTGAAAGACCCGGAGTTTCTGACAGAAGTGCTGCCATAATCGCCAGTGCAGTTCTCGAAGATGTTGGAATTATTTCATCGATAGATACAGCAAACGTAATAGACAGAATGAAAGTACGAAGGCAAAGAAGTAAACTACGAAAAAATATAATTAAGAAGGAAGAAGACGACATGTTACCACTAAATGGGTTATATTTTGATGGGCGAAAAGATAAAACTTCTAGTTCTAGATAGTTCTAGAAGTTAAAGGAAACACTTCTCATCGCAAAACCATAATCGAAGAACGTTATGTATTAGTTCAAGAGCCAGGGTCAAAGTATATAGGACATGTCACACCACTAACTGGATCTGCAGCAAACATTAAATCAAGTATTATTAGTTATCTAGAAAATCATCAAATTGATACTACAAATATTCTGGCCGAGGGTTGTGATGGAACAGCAATCAATACGGGACCTAAAGGAGGAGTTATAAGGTTACTCGAGATATATCTTCGAAAACCAATACAATGGTTTGTTTGCCAATTACACGGCAATGAACTTCCTCTGCGACATCTCTTTCAGCATTTAGACGGACTCACAACTGGCCCACGTAGTTTCTCCGGACCTATCGGTAAACAAATATCTGAATGCGAGAAGGTTCCAATCATTAATTTTATTCCGATTGAAGCTGATTTTCCCGATGTTAATGAAATGGACTTAAGTAGGGATCAAAATTATTTGTTGGAAATATGTCATGCCGTTATTTCTGGCAACTGGAGTGAAAGTTTGGCTCAAAGGGATCCTGGCAAAGTATCCCATTCCAGATGGTTGACATTAGCTAATAGGCTACTCCGATTATATGTTGGAACACAGGCTCCATCAGAGAAACCTCAAATATTGGTCACATATGTTGTTAAAGTTTACGCTCCAGTTTGGTTTACAATAAAATTAAATTCATCATGTAAAAATGGTTCTCAAAATCTACTTGAACTAGTGAAACGATCTCGTTATCTAAATCCAAATCTTCGAAGAGTCATCGACCCGGTAATTCAGAGGAACGGTTTTTTTGGACATCCCGAAAATATTCTTTTAACTATGTGACTATTTTTTTCTATGTGACAATAGACAACATATAAGTGAGCTCGCTTTAAGAAGGATACTGAATGCAAGATCGAATGAAAAGGCCAAGACAATAAGAAGTTTCCAAATCCCTGCTCTAAATTTTGACGGTCAAGATTACATAGACTTGATAGACTGGCAAAATTGTAAAATAACGGAACCGCCACTAACTATGCAGTTTTCAGAAAACGATTTAAAAGATATTATAGCTTCGGGATGTGTGACAGAAGATGAAACGATTATGCAGTTTCCAAAGTTTCCATGTCACACCCAAGGTGTTGAACGCTGTGTTAAATTAGTAACGGAAGCATCATTAGCTGTTTGCTGTCCAAACTCTAGAGATGGTTTCATCCGTTCCAGATTAAAATCTCGTAAAAATCTCGCCAAAATTCGAGACAAAGGCAAATTATGCTACTAATGTCGAGTAAGTAGAAAATAAACTTTAAGGGTGGGTTAGTGCGGGTGGAGCTCGATATGCAACTACCTCCTCGTGGTGAGCTCTGGGATATTTTGTATTTAAAAAAGCATTCTAGTGATTTTAAAAACAAAATATGCGAAGAGTTGTGATATTTAGAATATGCCCTCACCGGAAGCAATTTCCACCCCTCTGGGGCAGTGGAAGTTTTTATTTTGCAGGGTGCAGTTTTGGAGGTATAAATAAGTACTACCAAAGGCAACGTTTAGGCACTATTACATAAAGAAATTTTCGATTTTGTTTTAATTTCCCATTTTCGTTCCACCCTATTAATAATATCTATATCTATAAGTCTATATATACAGTGAACGCGTAAAGGTTGAAATTAATTCGATAAAAACGAATGTATCGACTTTTGTGGAAAAGAAAAATAAATAAAAATAAATTTATTTGCAAAAAATCGTTAAAACTCGCTTTCAAAATCGCTAATAAAAAAGGAAACAAAAATATTTTTTTTGAAAAAAAATCGATTTTTTTGTTAACAAAATCTGAGCACAGGATATACATTATTGTGAAGAACTGAGCACTATCCCACTTCTGATGTCAGTTTTATTTAAATTAAAGCGTCAATAATTTTGTTTTTGTTTTGATCTCGAACAATGACACTTGATTATCATTTAATATTCTTTTTATTAATACGCATTTATCACCACATTACGGTCATGATTATTTACGTAATCCCTACTTATAATTGTGATATTACAGGTAAACTAATATTCGTAAGATTAATAATTATTATGAGCCTTTTTTTGAATTTTTGAATTTTCCACAGATCGATCTGTATTTAATAGTTCTACAACTTCTGTATAAAACTTTTTTTCATTTCATGGCACCATGACAGTAAAATGGAAAACCCGTTTTACTACAAATTCTGAAAATTTCAGCCCTTAATATTAAAAGATAGAGACATTAGATATTTTTCAAAAAAAAATCATCTTAGCTCAAATGGTCGTACATAAAAACTTTTTTTTGTAAATTTATAAAAATAAATAGCAACTATTCAATGCTGCTAACAAAAAAGGAAGAAAAAAATTCTTGAAAATTTTTTTTGTTTTTATAAAAACCCCGATTTTTCGCATATTAACGATCAATTTAAAAAGCGCGCAATAAATAAAAATTTTAGTACAATATTTCAAGAGAATTTTAAGCTCAAAATTGGCTCTAAATATGAAAGCGTGTATGTGTTATCGAGATTTTTAAAAAAACGTGATTTTTTCGAAAAAATCAATTTTTGCAAAAAGTTGAAAATATTTTGAAATTTTTTGAAAATGATCTTTTTGCAGTTAGTAGAGTGCTACACTTTCACCAAGTTTCGTGAAAAAATTGTTTTGTTGTCACGAAGATATGAGCGTTTCAAAGACGATTTTTAACGATTTTTTGCAAATAAGTAATTTATTCTTAAATTTTTTGACATCGGATTTCCACAGATCGATCCGTATTTAATAGTTCTACAACTTTTGTATAAAACTTTTTTCATTTTATGGCACCATGAGAAGAGTAAAATGGAAAAAAACCGTTTTTGGCCATTAAATCTCCACCTATTTTCGATTATGTCTGCTCACTTTCCTCTGCTAACTTTATGGACGTACCATTTAGCTCTCATCAGGGATGAATCGGCCAGTGCCGAGTTCCGATTAGAACAACCGTCAGATACCTAGGCACGCTCACGATGCAAGTCAATGACCTATCCGCAAAGGCCAAACGTACGCGATTGATATCTGATTGTGATAACAGCTGATGTCAGCTTCTGTAGACACCCCCCCCCCTCCCCCGCATAGTATACGTTTGCAAGTCGTCACTACAAATTCCAAGTCAAGTGGGTGCTTGGGTTCCAAGCATAAATTACATCTTTCTATATAGACAATTACCTGACCTTCTAGAGAGACATATAGCCATATAAATAATATACAATTTAGATTCGACACGTGATACAGATATCGCCAATTAAAATGAAACGCTACGGAAAAAAACGTTCTGGCATTCTCCTTGAGAATGCCACACGCTGGTCGCCAAATTGACGGCGCGTTATTTCAGAAATATTCGGCTTAAGGAGTAATTCTCGCTGCTCGCAAACGCACACAATCCCGAAAATCTATTCCTGAATTTCTCTAATAAACTCCACAGCCGCGTTAAAATAGCGCCGGGCGATTTTCGCGTGTGAATCTCGAGAGCAAGTCGTCAGGTGCGACCGCAACGCGGTGGTAATTTAGCCGGAGGCTGTACCTGGTCCAGTAGGTAACAAGTATGCTAATAATATATCCTTTGAGATCCGCTCTCCGCCAAGAGAACTTGACATGTTTTCCCAAGCGCGAGCACATTCATTTCAGGCGATTTATCCGAGCCCTTCTTTTCAATAATCCTTGCAGGTTGTTTATTTCCATTATAGGAACATAAACGTAGAATAATTTTATCCACAACCTTCGAGCCTGAGCATTCAATTATGAATCTGGCACCAGACCGGACCATAATCGCTTTGGATGATCGGAATATTCGGAAACATGTTTCGTTCATCCTCAGTGCGCGCTTAAATGTTTATTAAACAATTAGAAAAACAACTAATTTATTACTTATACAACTTTTTTCGACAAAGATAAATTTATTTGTATTTAAATTTCCTGTTAATCATCGCAAAATATTTTTTCGCGAAGTTATACCACATATTACTCTCATATGCGACACGCCTTTCATGTTGTCTAACGCCGCCGATGCCCTTGAGACATTTAACTTGGATGTGCGGCGTTGCCAAGTTTGTAAAAAGTGTATAGAGCTGGGGAAACTTTATATTTCTTTATATATGATTATATGGATGTTAAAAATGTCCGATAACTATCTATAAATAATGAATTTGTATTATTTTCACATTTTAAAACATTTTAAAGTTATTGTAGTTCAATACTTGTATTTTACATTAAAAAAATACGACAATGACATATTCGCTGCCTATTCTTTGGAAATTTAATGCTGGGATTTTTTCCCTTTTTTGTTAGCAGCATTGAATAATAAAAATTTTATCTACGGCCCTTTGGAGCTGATATTTTTTTCTTTTTAAATCTACAGTTCATTCAATATGTATGTATAGTTAACTGACCCCATATAAGATACCGCGCAGTTGCCACATGTAATTCTCAATTTTCTCAGTATTCAATTAAAATATCAAGTTCCACAATACTATTTTAAAGTTATATATATTAGTTATGAATGTTATTAAATAATAATTGTGCACACAATAATATATTATAGGCCAAGATGTTACGTTTTTACATTTATTTTCGTCTACTTCAAATATGATAATTACGTAAACATCTATTTTTATAGTTAAAAGCGGCAACGCCGATCCACGACCTTTCCAATAACGAATATTCGAGCAGTATATCTCTTTTTAACTTATTGGAATCGTATCTCTCGGATCGGGATCGGATTCTCGGATCGAATAGGATCAGGTTCGCATATCTTACAGTGGCGTGTTCGCGGGAATTGCTAATATATTATTTATATACCTACCTATGTAGGTATACATCGCTACGAGAGTTGAAATAAAAGAGTATGGCGGTTAGCAAACATGTTTGTTCGTTTCGTATGAAACCTGAAAAACGTAGATTTCCACCAGACCTCGCTTTATTTACGAGATAGGATGGGCATGTTAAAAAAATTTAAGGAAAATATTATTTGACGGCAAAAATGGATAGTGGGTGTGAGAGCAGAGCCGACTTTAACAAAAAAAAAGTTGATTTATGGGCTGCTCGACGTAGGTACTGACGTGTACTGAGGTAGGTAGGTACCTATTACATCCTCCACTTAAGACATTTCTCAAATAATTTTATCCAAAAAATATTCCAGTGCTTGAGGCCGCTAGGTTATAAATGCTAAATGCAACGATATAAATTAGGTTTTTATTGGGATTTACAAAACTGAAAACGCTCTCTGGTTTATTACATAAGTAGGTACCTATTGGCCATTGACTTTATTTTTATGTAGGTACCTACCATCCTAGATCACAAATTAATAATTTACATCAGTGGGCAAAATTAAAAGTTCTATAGACTGACTGTAAAATACCTCAAGGTCAGTTTCTAATTTTGATTGGCTGTAAAAAGTGTCTGTATTGGAAATCGCTTTGCGATGAGAAGCTGGTAGGTAGGTATGTATTGCATTTGTAATGATTTTCAAAAATGTGTTGAATTTAGTCTCGGTTTAGTTATGTAGGTACCTATTAACAAAACAAGCTCTGATCTTTATCAAAGCTTGTCTGTTAATAATCTTTGTCTTTGTTGAGTGTTAACGATTTGGTAGATTAGGTAGGTACCTACTTACACAATAAATATGATTGTATTTTAATCCCAAGTATATTTATTTAATTTTTCCGTTTTAAAGTTTATTTTTCTCGACTACTTAGCTGTTTTGTACATATTTATTTTTGTTACATGTGGGAAATATGGCTACTGGCGAACCACCCACTAAAAAATGGTAACGCGCTGAAAGCAATACTTCATCAGTGGTGTGGAAACTTACATTCAATATCAGCTGTGGTGTTGAAAATATGCATATAAAAACCTTCTACTTTCACCCTCCTAAGAAAAAAAAATGTCTACGCCAATGAAGAACTGTGTAGGTCAGGGTTGCCCGTCCTTCAACTATACATACATATTGTACGAACTGCAGTGTGTAATTTTTAAAAGTTGAGCCTACTTGATTTTCTAATTTTTTTTGTCGATTCATTTCTTATAATATTTTTTTTATTACTATTTTTTATAATATTTGGTTTAGTTTCTATTATAGTTTCAATATTTGCTATTATATTTGGAAGTGGTAAGTTATTTTTGTTGGTATTTATGTAAAAGTTTGGACCTAGACTTAATATTAATGTCATTAATGTTATTTGGGATCATTGTATTTGAAGTACTTATTTATTATATTTGTATTTTTTAACTGTTCTTCCCTATGATACTAATCGAACAGACTAGTAACCTTAAAAATTGACTAAAACTGTCATTTTTGCCTATGTCAAATATGTCATAAATAAAATATTCATGATGAGAGAGAGAGAGAGGAGAGAGAGAGATAACAGAGAGAGAGAGAGAAGAGAGACAGAGAAGAGAGAGAGACAGAGGAGAGAGACAGAGAAGAGAGGAGAGAGAGAGAGAGACGAGAGAAAGGAGAGAGAGAGAGAGAGAGAGAGAGAGAGAGAGGCGAGAGAGAGAGAGAGAGAGAGAGAGAGGCGAGAGAGAGAAGAGAGAGAGAAGAGAGAGAGAAGAGAGAGAGAAGAGTGTGAACGAGATGAGTGAGAGGGAAGGGAGAGAGAAGAGAGAGAGGAGAGAGAGAAGAGAGAGAGAAGAGAGAGAAAAGAGATAGAAGAGAGATAGGAGAGAGGGAAAAGAGAGATAGGAGAGAGGGAAAAGAGAGAAAGAAGAGAGGGAAAAGAGAGAGAGAAGATAGTGAGAGAAAGGGAGAGGGGGGAGAGAGAGAGAGAAGAGAGAGGGAAAAGAGAGAGAGAGAGATAGAGATACAAGACGATCCGTTTTGGGCTCAAGGAAATGTCTCCGCAAAAAACCCATAGAGACATCCCAAGGTCGTCGTTTTCTCCCGCATCTATGAGTTATTATTAAAAAATAGAAGATTTTTGTAGAATCCTTTAAAGAACTATCGTTTTTTTTTAGTTGTGAACTTCGTGGAAAAATCAGCGCAGCGTGAAGTTAGTGTCGTAAAATTGTTTTTCGCGACTCTTCTATTTCTACTGGGAAGTCGCGATTTTAGAAAAGCAGCGCCCACTTCACAGGACTCATATCCTATTATAAAAGATTCATGTTTATCTCAAAATCGTCCCAAGTAACCCATTTTACGGTACTTGTTGTAAGAAAAAAAAACCTCTTAAAAATCATGCATGGCATTTTGAAAATCCGTGCACATACTAACCACATTATGGACATTAGAAATTTAATTAATTTTGAAACGGGGAAACTGGAACGTGTCTAGTTCGGATTTAATCGCACATCGACGTGTTAAATTACATTGTCATTGATAAACATTTCAACATACCTGCCTGCAAAATTATAAAAATACTTTTATTTCCATTTAATTCCGACATACACAATATAAATTAAACCGCACAAACGGGCTTCGCGTTATATTTTCATGAAGGTCATCTTATTGAGTTTTGTAAATCTAAAATTATTTATAAGCGATTATTGCAATTATCCAAATTAAGGTTATGCGATACGGCTGTGATTTATTTTTTTATTCATTCCGTTCATCACGTAACGTTGAGGTTTTCGTAGAATAAGTGTTATGTACCTAGATATCTAGGTACTTAGATATGATAATAATAATATTATTTGTTCATTTCAAAACCCTCAGGTTTCAAACATGAGTTTTTGGGCGAAACACGATGGTTAATTATGTAAATCATATAAAACACTAGGCTAACCTACATAAATATACTCATCTATTTATATTATAAAACTAACATCAAATTATGCGTATTTTTACAGTCCGATTTACGCATTTTATGTATATAATTTCCTAATAAATTTAGGTGTTCCAAATAGGAAAATACCTACTCGTTTCACCATATAAATATCTAGGTGCATTAAACTGAATATTTTAAAATAATATAATAGAAAAACTATTACCTACATTACAAATTACAACGCATACAATTTTTAGATGGAAAATAAATAATAGTTACATTATGTAGGTAAAACTTTCTTAAAATTTGACACTATTCTTAGATATCCTTCTATGGTCAACCAGAAAGCAATGTAATAATAACACGGAAATCTAAAAGAATTCAAGATATAAATTTTCCACGTAGATTCCAGATGGTACAAATATTAATTTCCGTTTACGATATTTGAAAATTCAAATTTGAAACCGAGCAAAACTTTTCAATATGTTGACGTGGCTGGGGCTTAATATTGAAAAATATAAATTTTACATAAGAACATTCCGCGAATTTTGCTGCAGCGCGACCGTTAAATCAACCAAAAATCATTAAATGATTTACGCACACTTCGAAAATAAAATATAATAGGTTAATAAGTCATCTGAATATGGCGACTTATCGATGTTGACGGCAACAGATTGTATTACTTATGAGATACGGTAATTAAATTCTTAAAAACTCACCTGATTTTTTATATATTCTTCTATTGCACGTAAAGCAGAATCCGTTAATTTCACAAAAATTAAGTCTTTATTTTCACCGAAATTTTGCTGCGAAGATAACCCATACTGAACACCTGGACAGAGCGCCGCCATTTCTGTCCAGTGCAGTCCATTTCTCGTTTGGCACCAGCTGACGTTTGTCTGTCAAATGACCGACTGTGCTCATATTAACGTCGAATAAAATATCGATTATCTATAAGCAGAGAAAAATGCATATGCCTCAGATTAATTTAGACTAATAGATGTATTCTTCATAATTTTATGATAAATATATAATAAAACATCATATTATAAACAATTTATTACTTTGAGAAGTAACTCGCTTGACTTGCAAATGTCATTGAACAGGTGTCAGCACAAGCCAGTGAGCAGAGATGATAAGAAAGGTTTTTATTTGTCCCATATGTGTTTAACAACAGAAACAGCTGATTGAAGTTGATTTAAAGTTTTTAAACTTGCTAGTTGATTTTCAGTAAGACTCAAGGGGAGATGAGAAGGTAACCGAAACTAAAGGTAAATGTTAGTATTTATGATTATTGTGCTATAACAAGTTTTAGTTGGTATAATATGGAGTAGGTTAGGTTGCGTCTTGTGCTTATAGGTATACTTCATTTATGTAAATATGTAGATCTATTACTATATCAAAAACAAATGAATCAATGGAAGTGGGGAAGCGTTGTTTTTAATGTATAGGACGTAGATGGACGTTAGGAAGAACATAGATATATATTCATCTACACTAATTTTGTTTAAGGTAATTAAGTGATTATTAGCTCTCTTTCATGCTCGGTCATACTTTCTTGACGGTATTGCTTGCTTCAAAATCATCTCTAGCCATTTGTTTGTGTGCTTTTGTCTAGACATTGTTGATATATAAAATTCCGAGGCTGCTTCTCAATCTGCTGCACTGGTTTTGGGGCAAAAATTGGCAGTTTTACTTCAAATTGTGTACAATTAGGAGGATACCGGTTGATATGAAGGAAATAAACACTATACCTTGGAACGTCCTGAGGTACGTAATGACTACTATTCCGAGGTATGCAAAATGGAGGTCGTTATGTATATATTGTTTTTTACCTGAGCGCACACCGTGGAGAATTATTAATAAATATATAAATATTAATCCGAAAGCTACGTAGAAGTAATCCCAGATGTCCCGGCTAGTGAGTGAAATAGTTTTAGTCTCGGTTCGAGTTATTAAGCCTGACCTAGTTCCATTGTAAATGCGACATATTGACATATAAACGTATGGCTAAAAATGAGATACTTTAGTGTTTATTTAAATTCTTAAATTATTATTCTTCTGTTCTCATCAGCATTGAAAATTATCTCACTCACAAGCGGGAATAATTGCGAAGAGATTATTTACAAGTAATTTCATTATTCTGTAGTACATACTGTAACTGCAATAAAATATTTTTCTTAAGGGTGCGCATATTTGGTTCGATTACCTGAATTTAAATATCTGTAGACCAGAAAAAAATGGCGAATGCACCAGTTACAACCGTATGACTGGTGCATTCTCCATTTTTCTGGTAAATCTTCGGAATCCAAAGTCCAATGGCAATAAAACTCGAATAAGACCCATTTGAAACAACCCCCTTTCTAACAAAAAAGAATTTTTAAAATTGATTTATAAATGACGGAGTTATGAAGTAACAAACATACAAAATAAAAACGTAAAGTCGAATTGAGAACCTCCTCTATTTTTGAGGTTGTTTAAAAAACCAGAAGAGTTGATAAAATCAGAAAATTGAAGGTATTTTAAGGTGTCTGAATTAAAATGTACGTTAAAGTCGCCAGTAATTATTAATCTTTTATTTAAAACTTTGATTAGTTGAAAATGTGTCTGTAGACTTTATTAACTCCAAATATGGTACTGGATAGGGCTGGAACCTTTGATGTAACTGTAACACTCGGAGTAGTTTCCACAAACACCAAAACACTTTCACTTCGCTCGACGCGCGTTTCGCCAACCAAGTTGGCATCATCCGGAGACGATTAAAACTCTTTAAACTTTCTCTCTTTTAAACTCTATCTCTAACTCTTTTAAACGATTAAAACTCGTTTTAATCGTCTCCGGATGATGCCAACTTGGTTGGCGAAACGCGCGTCGAGCGAAGTGAAAGTGTTTTGGTGTTTGTGGAAACTACTCCGAGTGTTAATTCCAAATATGTCTGTAGACCACTTGAAATTGTATGATTTCAAAGAAGATATTACTCATCTAGGTATATAAATAATTGATTAATTAGGTATTAATGACAACATTAATATGGAAAGAAAATGCAACTGTTTTTATGTAAAACAATATTTTTATTTTTTTTTACACCAAGTTTATAAAACAAGTAATTCTATTATACTTAAACGGGATATACTTTCAGAAGGGAACAATCTTATAAATTCAAGAAAAGCAAATATGGATTTTCTATCTGTCTCTTAACAGTTTGTGTAAATTTTGCCATCGTCGCTCCGTCGATTATCCGATGATCTGCAGATGCACTAACGTTTAAAATCTCTTCGGCCGTAATGTTCTTATCTTTATCAAATCTTGGTAGCAACTACAACAGAATATTAGCCTATTATATGAGCAGTTTATTATATTGTAGTATATATATTTAATTTGCAAGCACAAAGAAGTGACAGATTGAAGCCCTTTGCACAGCAAACCTTTAAATAAAGAAACGTCAACGTGTTAAAAAGTTCCGATGAAAAATATTATTAGTGTTCGTTTTTCACCCCCATGTAAAAATATCTTAGAGTTACAAAAACTGTCATTTAATTAGTACAGACTGTCTGCCAAATTTCATTGCTCTAAATTCTTCCATAGTGGAGAAAATAAACAAAAACATTTTTTTAACCCCAAGTATTAGTATATTAACAACCCCCTTCTTATTTTTACCGAAAATTCACTTAAATTAATAAAACAAAACAGACAAAGAAGTGGCAGATTGAAGCCGCATCTTTGCACAACAACCATTTTTTCCTTTCAAGTATTAGTATATTAACAACCCCCCCCCCTTATTTTTAGCGAAAATTCACTTAAATTATAAAACAAAACAGACAAAGAAGTGGCAGATTGAAGCCGCATCTTTTCACAACAAACATTTTTTCCCCTCAAGTATTAGTATATTAACAACCCCCTTCTTATTTTTAGCGAAAATTCACTTAAATTATAAAACAAAACAGACAAAGAAGTGGCAGATTGAAGCCGCATCTTTGCACAACAACCATTTTTTCCTTTCAAGTATTAGTATATTAACAACCCCCCCCCCTTATTTTTAGCGAAAATTCAATTAAATTAATAAAACAAAACAGACAAAGAGTGGCAGATTGAAGCCGCATCTTTGCACAACAACCATTTTTTCCCCTCAAGTATTAGTATATTAACAACCCCCCCTTATTTTTAGCGAAAATTCACTTAAATTATAAAACAAAACAGACAAAGAAGTGGCAGATTGAAGCCGCATCTTTGCACAACAACCATTTTTTTCCCTCAAGTATTAGTATATTAACAACCCCCCCCCCTTATTTTTAGCGAAAATTCACTTAAATTATAAAACAAAACAGACAAAGAAGTGGCAGATTGAAGCCGCATCTTTGCACAACAACCATTTTTTTCCCTCAAGTATTAGTATATTAACAACCCCCCCCCCTTATTTTTAGCGAAAATTCAATTAAATTAATAAAACAAAACAGACAAAGAGTGGCAGATTGAAGCCGCATCTTTGCACAACAACCATTTTTTCCCCTCAAGTATTAGTATATTAACAACCCCCCCCTTATTTTTAGCGAAACCACTTAAATTAATCAAACAAAACAGACAAAGAAGTGGCAGATTGAAGCCGCATCTTTTCACAACAAACATTTTTTTCCCTCAAGTATTAGTATATTAACAACCCCCCCTTATTTTTAGCGAAACCACTTAAATTAATCAAACAAAACAGACAAAGAAGTGGCAGATTGAAGCCGCATCTTTTCACAACAAACATTTTTTCCGTCAAGTATTAGTATATTAACAACCCCCCCCTTATTTTTAGCGAAACCACTTAAATTAATCAAACAAAACAGACAAAGAAGTGGCAGATTGAAGCCGCATCTTTTCACAACAAACATTTTTTTCCCTCAAGTATTAGTATATTAACAACCCCCCCCTTATTTTTAGCGAAACCACTTAAATTAATCAAACAAAACAGACAAAGAAGTGGCAGATTGAAGCCGCATCTTTTCACAACAAACATTTTTTCCGTCAAGTATTAGTATATTAACAACCCCCCCTTATTTTTAGCGAAAATTCACTTAAATTATAAAACAAAACAGACAAAGAAGTGGCAGATTGAAGCCGCATCTTTGCACAACAACCATTTTTTTCCCTCAAGTATTAGTATATTAACAACCCCCCCCCCTTATTTTTAGCGAAAATTCAATTAAATTAATAAAACAAAACAGACAAAGAGTGGCAGATTGAAGCCGCATCTTTGCACAACAACCATTTTTTCCCCTCAAGTATTAGTATATTAACAACCCCCCCCTTATTTTTAGCGAAACCACTTAAATTAATCAAACAAAACAGACAAAGAAGTGGCAGATTGAAGCCGCATCTTTTCACAACAAACATTTTTTTCCCTCAAGTATTAGTATATTAACAACCCCCCCCCTTATTTTTAGCGAAAATTCACTTAAATTATAAAACAAAACAGACAAAGAAGTGGCAGATTGAAGCCGCATCTTTTCACAACAAACATTTTTTTCCGTCAAGTATTAGTATATTAACAACCCCCCCTTATTTTTAGCGAAAATTCACTTAAATTATAAAACAAAACAGACAAAGAAGTGGCAGATTGAAGCCGCATCTTTGCACAAAAACCATTTTTTCCTTTCAAGTATTAGTATATTAACAACCCCCCCCCCCTTATTTTTAGCGAAAATTCACTTAAATTATAAAACAAAACAGACAAAGAAGTGGCAGATTGAAGCCGCATCTTTTCACAACAAACATTTTTTCCCCTCAAGTATTAGTATATTAACAACCCCCTTCTTATTTTTACCGAAAATTCACTTAAATTAATAAAACAAAACAGACAAAGAAGTGGCAGATTGAAGCCGCATCTTTGCACAACAACCATTTTTTCCTTTCAAGTATTAGTATATTAACAACCCCCCCCCCCTTATTTTTAGCGAAAATTCACTTAAATTATAAAACAAAACAGACAAAGAAGTGGCAGATTGAAGCCGCATCTTTTCACAACAAACATTTTTTTCCGTCAAGTATTAGTATATTAACAACCCCCCCCTTATTTTTACCGAAAATTCACTTCAATTATAAAACAAAACAGACAAAGAAGTGGCAGATTGAAGCCGCATCTTTGCACAACAACCATTTTTTTCCCTCAAGTATTAGTATATTAACAACCCCCCCCCCCTTCTTTTTAGCGAAAATTCACTTAAATTAATAAAACAAAACAGACCAAGAAATGGCGGATTGAAGCCGCATCCTTACACAACAAACCTTTAATTAAAGAAACGTCAACGCGTTAAAAAGTTCCGTTGAAAAATATTAACAGTTACAAAAACTGAAAAACATTCCTCTAAATTCCTCCATAGTAGAGAAAATAAACAAACCTCAAGTATTATATTAACAACCCCGCCCTTATTGAAAATTCACTTAAATTATTTCGCATCAATTTAGAAACACTAAGTATTTCTCAGGTATAAATATTGCATCTATGTATAATTACCTGAGATGCACCTAAAGCTATAATCGCGGCTTGTGGCGGTAGGGGTAGCGGTTTCATATAAGTCCCGCCAATCTGAAAAGGAAATATTATATTTATAATAAATATTTTTTTAATCCAACTACTCACAGCTCCAATGTTTGATATGCCAAATGTGCCTCCCGTGAGATCACTAGGCGAGAATACGCCATCCTTTCCCGATTCAATTAGGCGCGTTAACTCCCTTGCAATGTCTAGGATACTGAGGTCCTGTGCATCCTTGATTACGGGCACGGCAAGTCCAACTTTGCTGTCCATAGCTATGCCGATATTATGACTTTTATGGTACGTTATGTTTTCGCAACTTTCATCCACTGACGCGTTGACTATGGGATATCGCTCCAGGGCATTCGAGACTGCTTTAACGAAAAATGGTAGAAACGATAATTTTATGTCTCTCAGTTCCGGTAGTCCTTTAACAGATTTTCTCAGTTGGGATAGTTTCGTTACATTTATTTCATCTCCGTATACGAAGAGAGGGACTTTCTGCAAAAAAAAATTAGCATCGCTATTCTGTTATATTGTTTAATTATTACCAATGTTTCTGTCATTGTTTTAGCCATAACTCGTTGGAAACCTCTTATAGGTTCTACCCTATCTTCAACTGTAATATGTGGCATTTTCGTGGCAGGTTTTTTCTCTAGATACCCCAAAACATCTTCTTTCAGTATTCTACCATTCTTCCCTGTACCTTTTATTGATGCCAGATTTACCTAAATATGAATAAATAATGTATTTGATGTTTAGTTTTAGTAGATTTATCTAGTGTTTGGCTATCACTTAGTGATAGCCAAACTCAGTTAACTAGTTACAGCCAGTTCCATAAATATGAACAAAAGCACCCTTTTCGAAAAGTGAACTTTTAGAAAAAGTAGACTTTTAATTCTCTGTATAGTCGGTTCTGTTCCATAAAGTGAAATGCATCTCCCGTTAGGAAAAGCGTCAATATTCAATTAAAATATCAAATTTCTCAATACTCTATTAAAGTTGTATATATTATTTATGAATGTTATTAAATAATAATTGTGCACACAATAATATATTATAGGCCAAGATGTTACGTTTTTACATTTATTTTCGTCTACTTTAAATATGACAATTACGTAACCACGACCCGATCCACGACCTTTCCAATAACGAATATTCGAGCAGTATATCTCTTTTTAACTTATTGGAATCGTATCTCTCGGATCGAAGAGGATCAGGTTCGCATGTCTTACAGTGGCGTGTTCGCGAGAATTGCTAATATATTATTTATATACCTACCTATGTAGGTATACATCGCTACGAGAGTTGAAATAAAAGAGTGTGGCGGTTAGCAAACATGTTTGTTCGTTTCGTATGAAACCTGAAAAACGTAGATTTCCAACAGACCTCGCTTTATTTACGAGATAGGATAGGCATGTTAAAAAAATTTAAGGATAACATTATTTGACGGCAAAAATGGATAGTGGGTGTTAGAGCAGAGCCGACACCCGAAAAAAGTTGATTTATGGACTGCTCGTACACCTAGCTCGTATACCTAGCCACAAAAGAAAGGAAAATTTTCAATGACTGTAAAATACCTCAAGGTCAATTTATAATTTTGATTGGCTGTAAAAAGTGTGTGTATTGGAAATCGCTTTGCTTTGAGAAGCTGGTAGGTAGGTATGTATTGCATTTGTAATGATTTTTAAAAATGTGTTGAATTTAGTCTCGGTTTAGTTATGTAGGTACCTATTAAGAAACAAGCTCTGATCAAAGTTTGTCAAAGCTTGTCTGTTAATAATCTTTGTCTTTGTTGAGTGTTAACGATTTGGTAGATTAGGTAGGTACCTGCTTACACAATAAATATGATTGTATTTCAATCGCAAGTATATTTATTTTATTTTTTCGTTTTAAAGTTTATTTCTCTCGACTACTTAGCTGTTTTGTACATATTTATTTTTGTTACTTGTGGGAAATATGGCTACTGGCGAACCACCCACTAAAAAATGGTAACGCGCTGAAAGCAATACTTCATGAGTGGTGTGGAAACTTACATTCAATATCATATATATATATATATATATATATATATATATATATATATATATATATATATATATATATATATATATATATATATATATATATATATATATATATATATATAAATATATATATATATATATTTATATATATATATATATATATATATTTATATATATATATATATATATATATATATATATATATATATATATATATATATATATATATATATATATATATATATATATATATATATATATATATATATATATATATATATATATATATATATATATATATATATATATATATGTAGACTGTAATAAACTAAAATCGCTCATGAAAGAAAATACAACAAAATTGAAAAACTCGTTTCTGGCTAATAAAATGTCTCTAAATGAATCTAAAACTACAAAAATATTACTTTCAGTTGCAGACAATTTGAGGACCGGGATAGTTTTGTGAGGTTAAATGTCTTGGTATTTATCTTTAGATTCCAACATGGGTTGTATCTACGGAAATCGGATGTAAAGTGTCATAAGTCGCTTTCTGTCACTTTTTTGGATTTTGACAATTTTCCAGCGCGCTCTAGCGGTGAAACGATCGACCATAGATAAAACAGAAGACGTGAAAAGGTAGGAAATTTTGTATACCCTAATTTTTTGTATAGAGTGGTCTTTTCGAAAAAACGTACAGTTTTTGTGATATCGGCGAGAAACCGAAAAGATGCCGAAATTTTTTTTTTGCAAAAAAGTGATTCCGGGCGAAATTTCTTTCAGTGAAGTTCAGATGTTCAGCCTTAAATTACCTTAATTTGACTTAATATCAAAAAAGCACCCTAATTTTCAATCGAAAACTACCATTTAATTTTTTTCATAAGACTTCAGATGATGAAAATTAAATGGAACACCTTGTATATTGTGACATCAGTCGATAGACCTTGTATTTGCCGATATCAAAAGTATATCAAATTGCAAAATGTCCCACATTTTGACTTTGGATTATTGAGATATTAAATGTCAAACTTATTTTTACTTGGTTTGATTTAAAAAAAGACAATATTTTTAGTACTAGAAAACAATAACAAACAACATTAAACATATATTACAAGTAAAATATTTTTAATAAAAAAACAAAACCGACTTCAATAAAATCCATTCTAAAAAAATGCACAAAAAAGTAAAAAATAATTACGCTATTCTACTACTTAGAATACAATCAATTTGTTACGCCAAACAATTTATTAGAAGTGGATAGGGCTGGAACCTTTGATATAATGATAACACTCGAACGCCAAAACACTTTTACTTTTCTCGACGCGCGTTTCGCCAACCAAGTTGGCATCATCCGGAGACGATTAAAACTCGTTTTACAGTAAAATAGTTTTAATCGGTTTTAATTGGTGTTCGTGGAAACTACTTCGAGTGATAATTTATATAAAATAATAAATAATAATTTATATATATATATATATATATATATATATATATATATATATATATATATATATATATATATATATATATATATATATATATATATATATATATATATATATATGAAGAAGAAATGTATAAATGTATCAAAAAGATATACCTACATTGTATTCCTGGGCTAACCTTCTCACCGATGGTATGCATATTACCGGCTGAGTTTTTCCAGTTAATTCTGAAATAAATTGGCTATGTCAATCATAGTTTAAAATCTGCCGAGGATTGCATGCACGATATATTCACAGTATAAATTTAAATGTTATAGGTATTGATATTAAAGTATCAAAGCGTCCCTGCCCAGCGGCGACTCGTGCCATTTTTGTTTCGGAGGGCGTTAATTTTGTTTCTTTACCTTGTCCGTCAATTCAGAGAACTAAAATTCATCAGATCACACACCCTGATTTTTTTGTCACAACCTTCAACTTCGAAACAATATTATAAAACAAGAGAACCGGCGCGCGTGCGTCAACCGTTTGAATGGTGTTATAACTTCATTCAATATGTACTTATAGTTAACTGACCCCATATAAGATACCGCGCAGTTGCCACATGTAATTCTTCTACTACTTACGTACGTCTACTTTAAATATGACAATCACGTAAACATTTATTTTTATAGTTAAAAGCGGCAACGCCGATCCACGACCTCTCCAATAACGAATATTCAAGCGTATATCTCTTTTTAACTTATTGGAATGACGCGCCGTCTCTGTTAGTTTGACAGTCCCTATGGACTCTCGGAACGTTCGGATCTCTTACAGTGGCGGGTTTGCGGGTATTGCTAATATATTATTTATATACCTACCTATGTAGGTATACATCGAAATGACGCGCCGTCTGTGTTTAGTGAACGGAGTAGCAAATGTCCCCTCTCTTACATAGGATCCATGGGTTATACGCACGTAAATTGTAACGGTCATTCGCGATAGTGTAGTGCGTTGGTTAAGATATTCGCGTGTATATATATAGTGCTGTTTTAATGTGATTTGTGATACAATATAATATCGGCGAAGGATGGAAAATATTCCAAAACGTAGGCAGTACCGATCGGTAGGTGAGAAAAGAATAATTTTACGAGTATTTTACTGCATACAGAGAGATCACCCTCATCGTGACAAGGATGAATTGGCGGATATGTGTTCGGATTATACAGAAGCATCAAAGGCAAGCATATACACACTTTTAAGAGAAGAAAAGGTACATGGAAGTGTACAGCCACCGAAACCAAAAAGCGGTCGAAATAAGATTGTAGTGGACGATGATGCAAAAAATGCGATACGTAGAACGGTCCACGGTTTCTTTAGAAATAACGAATTGCCCACTTTAGATAAGGTGCTGCAAGGTATAAGTGAAAATGATATTATACCTAAAATGTGCAGGAGTAGTCTGGCAAAAATTTTGAAAGACATGAATTTTAAGTATGGAAAAGTAGACAGAAAAAGTATTCTCATAGAAAGATATGAAATAGTTGCTTGGCGGATGGATTATCTTCGAAAAATAAAAAAGTTTCGAATATTTTTTACACTGACGAACCGTGGGTCAACGAAGGACATACTATGAAGAGAGTCTGGCAGGATGGAAAAGTGAAAAATGCACGTCAAGCTGCGATTGAAGGCTGGACAACTGGTTTAAAAATGCCGTCTGGAAAAGGTCGCCGTTTAATCATAACGCATATTGGAAGTGATAGTGGATTTTTGCGTAATGGAGAACTCATATTTCAATCTAAGAAGACCGGAGACTACCACAAGGAAATTCATTCCGAAGTATATGAGAAATGGTTTGCCGGCCGGCGTTTTTGGATACAGGTGATTTATTTTATTTCTCTTATTGTTTTTATTTTTTGTTGAGAATTTTTTGCTTTATTTTGGAATATGGGTATATTTATTTTATTGTTTTTATTTTTTGTTGAGAATGTTTTGAAATATATATTTATTTTATTGTTTCATTTTTTGTTAAAAATTTTTTGCTCTATTTTGGAATAGGTATATATTTATTTCATTTTTCCGTTTTAAAGTTTATTTTTCACGGCTACTTAGCTGTTTTGTACATATTATTTTTGTTTCTTGTGGGAAATATGGCTACTGGCGAACCACCCACTGAAAAATGGTAACGCGCTGAAAGCAATACTTCATGAGTGGTGTGGAAACTTGCATTCAATATCAGCTGTAGTGTTGAAAATCTACATATAAAAACCTACTACTTTAACCCCCTGTAAGTAGTTTAACCCCTTGTAAGTAGCTACCTATTGTTCATTGACTTTATTTTTATGTAGGTACTTACCATCCTAGATCACCTTCTACTTTCACCCTCCTAAGAAAAAAAAATGTCTACGCCAATGAAAAACATTGGGTAGGTCAGGGTTGCCGGTCGTTGAACTATACATACATATTGTACGCCGTTATAGTACGACTGTGGGGTGAGTCGATCTACGCCCGCAATCCCGTTTAAAATCGCGTGATACGAGAGAATGAATATGGAACAATAATTATTTAATTACGTGTACATCGTCATTTGCCTAGGGAGGTCGGCGTTCCACAGCCCACCCACACCAGCCGCCCCTGCATTTGCAATGCAATTAAAATGTAATTTTTCGAAAATTTCTGCCCCTTGGATATTGTTCAGATATAACTCCCTTATATTTCAAGATGCAGCACACATACCTATATTCCTCAATACTTAAATGCCGGTATAACAACAAATATTCACAGACTCAGGTCTGGATGACAAAAAACAAAGTATGCACATGTGGTGAACAAAGATGACTACAAATATAATTGTGATTTTTGGGTTAGTATAAGGTTATTCCAGTGCCTGTATTGTACCTTGAATGCTATTTGCATCATCCTTAGGCGTGTCTACTGTAGGCGGTGTAATATCTGTAACTTGAGAACTGTCCTCTTCGCTCGAGGTAGATTCTCGGCCTAAAATTAAAACATATGTCAAACCTTCATACATAAATTATGCAACCAGTAATATAGCTTATATTATAGATGATGTTGATATTCTCACATTTATGTGTCAAAACCCTAACACTGATTCTCTGTCAAACATCTTATGAACTAAATATCGTAAAAGCTACATCAATCATATGAAACAAAAGTATCAGAAACTCTAGGTATACTTTGATACTATAGTTTGTATAATGAATCTTGGCGTGTGTATGAAATTAGCTAGGACATACGTGATATTGCTAAACGCATTATATAGGCAAGCTATGTGGTTTACGTATGTCATCGAGCCGCTAAGACACGCGATCGATACGATCGAATAAATTGACACGGAATTAAAAAAAGACGTCTATATGAATAGTAGTCGTAGCACTCGTAGCGCTTGTCAATATTACTCTGACAGTTTAATTCAGTAGCGTTCACAAAACATCTTGTTTTGTGGTAGTGTTGTCGTATTTTTGCTTTTTTCGTTCTCTTTTGTTGATTTATTTGTGGTGCTATTAGACAAGTCGTAAAGTGTATATCGCGGATACAATTGTTTGATGTTTCCTTTTATTGTTCTTTTTCTCAGAGACTTATAAGAGTGAAAATAAAATCAGTTCTTTTAAGAACTATAACCTAAAAATGCCTGGAAAAAGGTTAAATTCGCAAGCAAGGGGACTTGTTGCCAATTTACTTAAATATTTCGCGGCTGAAAAAGAGAACATGGGCTCTTTAGTTTCTGTTAATGGAGTTCAAGAGGTAAACGAGGAAAACTATAATAATATACTTATCAATACTTATTGAAAACTTTTTTGCAGCGTGTTGCTGACGCTATACCTATTTTCGCCTATATTTTCAACTTTGAAGTAAATTATAACCTCACTCGAGTGTCAAATCACAGCTGTTTAGTAAGAAACGTGTTGCCAACATAATATATACAAAAATATTGCACGCTATGATAAATTATTTTATGAAAACAGATTTCTGATCTTAATTGTATAACCATGATCGGTGGTAAATAATAATAACTATTATTATTTACAAAGTAAATTGTCACTTCATGAGTATTTACGAAGCCAACATTTTTTCTAATTTTTAATTGGTTGTCCGGTGATGAGTGAAAATAAAAACACATTTTCATTTTACTCCCGCCGTCACTGAAATTAATGACCTTGAACTGATTGATTCATACAGTTGTTGTGACGCACACGCAAAGATTCATTATACAAACTATACCTAATCATTATCTGAATTTATATTCGTGGAAATTATTCACAGTACTTCTTTTAATATCCTTACCTTCAGCTGTTTCTATATCTACTAGCGCCTGTCCAACAAACGCTGTATCATCGATTCTATAATGTAATTTCGCAATTGTTCCGTCATATCTACTTGTTATGGTCACAGACGCTTTGTCGCTTTGAACTTCGCAGATCTTATCAAATTGGGCAACTCTATCTCCGACGTTTACGTACCACTCTTTAACAACAACTTCTCGGATTCCTTCTCCAATATCTGACAATAAAAATCCTACTTTAGCCGTTAAAGTAGCACAGCTATGGATATGCCTTGACTGAACAGCCCTGGTCACTGCTGTAGTTTGAAGTTTGGAAACCTGGCCAGTCTAGAATTACCCGAAATTATTTTGTTGATTTCAAAGCACTGCACCATAAGAATCATAGTTTGTTAGTCACGTTATTTGGTTCGTCACATTTTTTTTTATAAAGCGGCATGTTTTAATAATGAATATTGAAATGCTTTTTAAATTAATTTTTTCTTATCAAGATATTTACTATATTATGATCCACTTAATTAGTCTATTTATATTTAATTATGTCTTTTTTAATGAACCACTAATATTTGAAAATATGTGTTTATGTATATACTCGTACGTACCCATAATTTAGATGTTTTAGAAAAAGTGCAAGGTAATTGTACGATAGCCTTACAAGACACTGACATTATTCACTTTGTTGTTCGAGTAGGAATATTAAAATATTCAATTTGAACTCGTTATCATTTCTTCAAACAAGCCAAGGCATAAACTTAATTAAGCAATCGTCACGGGCGCACTAATTTCGATTATTTTAACATACCTAATAATATAATGCCTGTATTTCATTTCATGGTATATGTTTTAGGGTTTTTAATACACTTAATTTGTGTGTGTTAACTGTGAAGCGTTTCTGCGATTAAACATTAAATGAATACTATAAATAAAATTTATGTTATTGTTATTGTATCTTTCTCATTGGTATTATTGTTCTGATGGTAAAATATTATATTTCATTGATTATTTATTAATTTAAATACTAATGCTAGTAGTGTATCTATTCCTATATTTAATCCGAATATTGAACTAAGTAATTTCCCTTCTATTGTGAGGGAAATTGCCAGGACTATGTACCCCAACAAAATTTTCACGACTAAGTAATAGTACCGCGGCCCTCCGCTGAGGGCGCTACATACTTTTCCAAGTTGCCTGGTAAATCAGGAGGTTGATTGTAATTCAACGGTCAGGATCAATGAGAATAAATAACACAGCTGACACAAGTGACGTCAAATGTATCATCCTTAACATCCTCACGTATTAATAGTTATGAGATGTAAAAGGTTTGTAGGTGTAAAAATATTTAGTTTAAAATCAGAGATATAGAAGTAGGGAGAATGAGCTACGGTATGCGCCAAGTGGGGCTAACTATGCAAGCCGCCATATCGACCCTAGTTCAGTGGCGTCGTCAATAATTATTCTCTCAGGTAGGTTTCTCGTTGAAATTACGTGATATTTTTTTTAGACAAAGAAAGTCAAATATAAATACTTCACAAATAGGTACAGGATATACGTAAATTAGTACGTATTTTTATTCCGTTAACCCATATTTCAACTATCTATATGAACATTTGAAAAATATCTTGGCTTCCTAAATAACCAAACGCGGCGCTTAGTCCTTTTTTTGGTAAACAGTAAAATATGGCTGCGAAATTCTTACCTGTAAAAAATGATTATCCACATCTCCTTGCTTTATAGTACTTGTAACTTTTAACAGCACACGACGTATTGTTAAAAAACTTGTAATGCGAGTTTCGCCTTCAAAGTTACTGTTACGCCACTGAATTCGTAAAATGAGTGAGTAATGTCCAGAATCCAAATACACTTTATTAACTTCCAAACACAACAAGTCACAACTGTTTACAATGATAAATCGCTACTGAACACTTTTAATTACTAGTTTAAACTAGACTGACTATTCTCGCGATCGGCTGGCCCTTTTATACATGGCTGGTTCTCAATTATTCCATCCCATTCTAAATTGTATACAAGGCATCTCGAAGAGTTCTATAGGGGGTCGTCCACATGTTCATATATCGCAACTAATCTAAATGGGGCCAGTGGTGTGTCTCAGTTATTTGAAGTCCTAGAGGGTAGAGACTTCGCCCTTGGGGGGTTGTATCTGGCACCCCCAGATGCGATGTTGCCACACCGTCGGGTGCGGTGTTGCCAGATTGTGCAGTTTTTCCCTAGATCTAGGGAAAAACTGGCTTGTGACGATTCCGTAACATTACTGTCACCAGGATATAAAAATTCATAAATTATGCATTTACATGAAAAAGAGCCATTTATAGGGACCGATTGTTATGTTTTGATAAAAAAATCGCCTTCAAAGTTGCCATCACCAGAAAACCTTAGAAAGTCCAAATTATGCATTTTCAAAGACGATATTTTAAATGCACAACTTAAGCACTTAGTCTCCTGGTGATGGCAACATAGGAGGCGAAGGTCGCGTAGAAATGTCCCACTGCAATGGAAATTTGAAAATTTACAAAGCAACATAATTTATTCCGTTATTCTGGAAGTAGAAAATCTATATCAGAAGTAAGTTTATGCCAAAATGTGAGAGGCACACGACTCGATTGGGCAACATTTTTTCTTTAAATTTGCCTGTATTCGAAAAAAGTACTTCAGTCGCAATCTATATACGATATTTTTCATACTTCCGAAAGTGAAACGTTTTTGGTTGCATCGGAAAATTCAAAATGTGTTGTATTAAACCTTAAACACACTAGACATAACTAACTGTTTTTATCAAGATATTTACAATTGAATATCGATAATTTTCAAATTTACGCCACTGTATCGCAAAAAACGGTTAGTACCTAATCTACACAAATAAATTAAATTGGAGTGTCTGTTTGTCATGTCAAAATAACAGCTTTTTACTAAATGCATATATAGAAGTGTATACGGTATTTAATATAACAAGAAACCAATTACCTACATTTTTTTTCTCTGTCGCTGTCTTTGTTCCGGCTAATCTCCGAAACGGCTGGACCGGTCTGTACGGGACTTTCACTGGCAGATAGCTGATGTTATAAGGAGTAAGTTAGGCTACTTTTATTTTAGCAAAAGAATTAGGGTTCTTCTTTCAGGCGATACCGACAGATGAAACGTTCGCTCGGAAAAAATAAAAACCGATACACTTGCAGTTCGCATCCATTTGCAATGTGTTTGTGATATGTTACAAATTAAATTGAGTTAACATTATTGTTTTTATTTTATTTTCTATTTTAGTATAATTGCGCGCGCCACTGGGCATCGCATTCCATTAGTTTGCATATCAAACGAAAGCACTAGTGTACATATAAACGAATTACGACGACCCCTATGTTTGCTTTCTACTAATATTACTTCCAGTTTAGTTTAGTCGAGTTATGTCATTAGCGACATGACATTATATTTTGAGACTTTTAAATGTTATATAGGTCTTATATAGCTTTAATATAATTCTTTAATAGTGTTCCCACATCTTCCATATTATCGTTGGAAGCAGAAGATTTCGATATTTTTCATAAATACTGACACAGTAAACAAGCTCTTGTACATTCAATATGTATGTATAGTTAACTGACCCCATATAAGATACCGCGCAGTTGCCACATGTAATTCTCAATTTTCTTAGTATTCAATTAAAATATCAAATTCCACAATACTATATTAAAGTTGTATATATTATTTATGAATGTTATTAAATAATAATTGTGCACACAATAATATATTATAGGCCAAGATGTTACGTTTTTATATTTATTTTCGTCTACTTTAAATATGACAATTACGTAAACATCTATTTTTATAGTTAAAAGCGGCAACGCCGATCCACGACCTTTCCAATAACGAGTATTCGAGCAGTATATCTCTTTTTAACTTATTGGAATCGTATCTCTCGGATCGGGATCGGTTTCTCGGATCGAAGAGGATCAGGTTCGCATATCTTACAGTGGCGTATTCGCGGGAATTGCTAATATATTATTTATATACCTACCTATGTAGGTATACATCGCTACGAGAGTTGAAATAAAAGAGTATGGCGGTTAGCAAACATGTTTGTTCGTTTCGTATGAAACCTGAAAAACGTAGATTTCCACCAGACCTCGCTTTATTTACGAGATAGGATAGGCATGTTAAAAAAATTTAAGGAAAATATTATTTGACGGCAAAAATGGATAGTGGGTGTTAGAGCAGAGCCGACACCCGAAAAAAGTTGATTTATGGACTGCTCGAAGTAGGTACTGATGTGTACTGAGGTAGGTAGGTACCTATTACATCCTCCACTTAAGACATTTCTCAAATAATTTTCTCCAAAAAATATTCCAGTGCTTGAGGCCGCTAGGTTATAAATGCTAAATGCAACGATATACCTAGGTACCTATTGTTCATTGACTTTATTTTTATGTAGGTACCTACCATCCTAGATCACAAATTAATAATTTACATCAGTGGGCAAAATTAAAAGTTATACTGTTTATAAAATTATAACCGTGTACCTAGCTAGCCACAAAAGAAAGGAAAATTTTCAATGACTGTAAAATACCTCAAGGTCAGTTTCTAATTTTGATTGGCTGTAAAAAGTGTAACACTCGGAGTAGTTTCCACAAACACCAAAACACTTTCACTTCGCTCGACGCGCGTTTCGCCAACCAAGTTGGCATCATCCGGAGACGATTAAAACTGTTTTATTCAGTTTTAATTCAGTTTTAATCGTCTCCGGATGATGCCAACTTGGTTGGCGAAACGCGCGTCGAGCGAAGTGAAAGTGTTTTGGTGTTTGTGGAAACTACTCCGAGTGTTACAGTTACATCAAAGGTTCCACCCCTATCCAGTTGTAAAAAGTGTGTGTATTGGAAATCGCTTTGCGATGAGAAGCTGGTAGGTAGGTATGTATTGCATTTGTAATGATTTTTAAAAATGCGTTGAATTTAGTCTCGGTTTAGTTATGTAGGTACCTATTAACAAACAAGCTCTGATCCTTGTCAAAGCCTGTCTGTTAATAATCTTTGTCTTTGTTGAGTGTTAACGATTTGGTAGATTAGGTAGGTACCTACTTACACAATAAATATGATTGTATTTCAATCGCAAGTATATTTTTTATTTCCGTTATAAAGTTTATTTTTCTCGACTATTTAGCTGTTTTGTACATTTTTATTTTTGTTACTTGTGGGAAATATGGCTACTGGCGAACCACCCACTAAAAATGGTAACGTGCTGAAAGCAATACTTCATGAGTGGTGTGGAAACTTGCATTCAATATCAGCTGTGGTGTTGAAAATATGCATATAAAAACCTTCTACTTTAACCCCTCTAAGAAAAAAAAATGTCTACGACAATGAAAAACATTGTGTAGGTCAGGGTTGCCGGTCGTTCAACTATACATACATATTGTATGAACTGTATATCAACATTCCCCTAGGATTCTTGATTCACGTTTTTGAAATTGACAATTTTCAATAAAAAAATATGATAAATATAGATATTTCAGCTGTTTTCAACACTATTAAAAAATATAGGCATATATTATATTTTTGTTCCATTTTATTTATAAAATCACTCATAAAATTATTAATTATTGCTACTATTTCATGCGAAACATACACTTTTTTATTAATTCCAGATAATGGATGAAATCAGAATTCTTGCGCGACAGATGAGCATCGTGATTCACTTGAAAGTGTAGAAATCTCCACGTCTACGCCTTCTATGCTATCCGCGTCCACGCCGCTGATATAGCAGTACGAGTAAATCCAAAGGTCAATATCCCAACACAAATAATTGTTATGTTGAGAAAATATTAATAAGCTAAGTTAAAATAGTGAAAATGGCCTCTAAAATATTTAAATCTGTGATATTGGGTGCACCTGCTTCAGGAAAGGGCACTATCTCTGCAAGAATAGTGAAGAACTTCAATTTGCAGCACGTATCAAGCGGCGATAAACTGAGGCAGAATATTCAAGATAAAACACGTAAGTTTCGGTGCATAGCTATCTATGTTCTACAGTAGACAGATGTGATTTGTATTCGTATCTAAAATACTAACTTAAAATATAAAATTGTTCATTTTTCATTGCCCTATAAACTAACAACACGCAGGAGTACTAACCACTATCCTGCCCCAGTAAAGTGTTTGTTGTTTCCTTATAACTTTATCAAACAGCTGAGCTGACAGAGAGTCGTCTGACGTCATCACTGATAGCATTTAAATCCAAAATTCCAAATCTACAATTCTTCGCCGAAACAAAATGAGTATAAACAATAATTGTTATGCTGGCTGGCTGAAATATAGGAATATTGTGTGTCCTGACGGAAATAGATTTAACAGAGGCGTGCGTACCTATAGTCGTAACGGACTTTTAGGCAGGTTTATCTTTCTAGGTTTATCTAACGGACTTTTAGGCAGGTTTATCTAACTTAATACATAAGCACAAGCTTTGTCATAGCCTTAAAATTATGATTAAGCCAGCGTACCTTAGTTTTAATTTTTACAGCCTTTTATGCAGCGAGCATAAACATAAATTTCGTGTTAAAGCTAGGTTCACTGCATGATTTAATATGTACACAGCGCAACCTGATTGGTCAGTAGTTCTATTAAAACCGCCTCCACATTCATAATGAAAGTAACAAAGCACAGAAAAATGTTGTCTAATTTTTGAGGTTAGCTTAGAAAATCCGAAAACCTCGGGGAATTTATTCTTTGGCGATTCGGGCAAGTGCGCATGCCCGAAAGAGCACAATCACAAGCATAAACACAAAAGTTAAAATATGGGAACTTTCAAGGTCACTTTTATACGACTGATACAGTGCTTATGTTTAAATTATATGTATAAACACGTTCATTGAAATCAACGGATTTAACTTTATGCTTAAGACTACGACAAAACTTGTGCTTATATTTCTGTTGCATAAACCCGCCTTTACCTACATATGCATTTAAATCATAGGTATATATCGCGTATTCGTTTCAGAGTATGGGTAATGGGTATACATTGACCATACTAGTTAGGTTAGGATATCAAATTGGCGGGGATTAATGTATCGTGACGGAGTGTCTTTTAGTGAAATAAGTTGAATAAATAAATTTCTTGATATTTTAGTTGACTGAGGTCGTTCAAAACTTAACTAAACATTATTAAAATAAAAATATTACGAATTTTTGAGGCGATGTTTGTATAAAAAACGTGTGTTGTTGCTTGATCCAATGGTTTAGAGTAGAAGGGGTTTGACATGATCATTGAATTTTGCGATGTTGTCGGATGGTAAGTCATGACAGTTATTATACAGGATTGTAAAATTTAGATAAAAATATATTATATATTTTACTAAGAATTTAAGAAGAAAGAGGAAAATAAAAACTTGAGAGGTACCATAAGGTTTTGGATAAACTTATTTCATAACAATTTCTTACATAATAAATTATAATTTCATTGTGTTAATTTAAAACCCGTCAATATTTGTGGCAACATCGCTGAATTTGTATTTATATTCGTGTTCTAGGTAGGTAGGTAACTTCTAATCTCATTTTATTTTGATTTTGATTGATTTTTGATTGATTCCAGAATATGTGGCCTAAGCTCTGGTCACTTAAAATCCTTTTAGTTTGATGACTACTTAAATTTATTAACAGCACATTATTCGGTATCAGGATCAACTGATGTATCTTGTTCTTAAATAAAAAAATCGATAAACATTGGCCAAAATAGTAATAAATAAATAAACAACTCATCCACAATCTCATAACATAACCCTTAACCCGCCTTTTTTGCATCCCAGCAGACCTAAGAACTGTTAAAACTAATACGAGACGTACGTCCATGGAAAACAGACATTTTAATTTGAAATCACTTGTATATTTAACTCATGCGTATAAAAAAACAATTTGGACGTGAATTGTAGAGAAAGATGTTTAAGGTTTGACGTATAATAGGTTTAAATACTAAGAAATGCCCAAAACCCGAGAAATTCCCGTCTGAAAATCACTCTGTTGAATCTCTCATAAGATATACATGGCAGTCAAATTTATTGAAGAGTGTTTAGGAACCCATTTCAAATTTCGCGCTTTTTCCTAATTTTCCTAACCCAACTAATATGGTCAATTGCGTACACCTGCTCGAGATGAAGATTAGACCTTCATTCTTCGGACAATGGTGCTGCCATCTACCGGAAGCGTTCCGGTAGATGGCATTGTACTATCTGGAACGTTGCTACCTTCTGCTACACGCCTATTATTTTATCTGGGACGCCTCAAACTGTGAACCGTCAGATTCTGCATTCTTACTGCCTTTTTACAATTCAGACTTCTTGTAAATGAACCTCCTTCTCTGCTTACCAATGTCATCTACAGGCTGGGAACGCTACCTGGTCTCCACTTTTCACGTCGTAGTTTCGACAAAAACACATTACACGCAGTTATTTCTGGTTTAAAACTTTTCCCTCTGGTATTTCACTTATGTCTCACTATTTTAATTAATTTACTTTGAGTTTACCTACTAAATTTTACAATATTATATAAAAATGATTAGCGGAGCCGTTCACTCTTTGAACGCTATGGCTGAACTCCCTTGCATTGTTATCTGTAACTACGGATATGCTGTATATAAAAACATCTGCACTTCCTGGTTACTCACTTCTTTCCTTGTTATTATTATTATATAATCTGTCCAATCAGATTAATTGCTATTATTTTATTTATTTAATTTTACGGTTAACTTCTATAATTTGACCTTTGAACTATATATGATTTAATTTTGGATAATATATATGTATATATTATGGGTTTTAGCTATTGGGTTTGAAGCGCAAAAATACATAAAGGCTGGTAAATTGGTCCCTGATGAAGTAATGATCAAATTTATAACCAGTGAACTTGATAAAGTGTCAAACCAACCATGGCTGCTTGATGGTAATTTAACATGTAACATATTTTAAATATAGTAGTACTTTGATATATTCATATCTACAGGTACGTATTCTATTAGTAATCGTTGCTACTGTCACTGTTTAAGGTTTTCCAAGGACATTGTCCCAAGCGAAAGCTTTATGGGAACTAGAGAAGTTGGATCTAGTTCTGAACTTGGTAGTGCCATTTCAAATAATCATTGATCGGGTAAAGAGCAGGTGGATTCATTTACCTAGCGGTAGAGTATACAATATAGGATTCAACGAACCCAAAGTGCCTGTAAGTTGAACGGTGGCGGATCGGATAAAGTGCAATAAAAGTTCTTAACTTTTTTAGGGAAAGGATGACATAACTGGAGAACCTCTCATACAAAGAGAAGATGATAAGCCAGAGGTAGTTTTAAAGAGACTGGAACAATATGAGGAATTAACAAGGCCAGTTATTGAGTTTTATAGATCAAGGAAGATTTTGAAAGAGTTTCATGGTAATACTTCAGATGAGATTTGGCCAAATGTACTGGAATCTTTAGCTACGTACATACCTCTACATATAACAACTCAGAAGTCTCAAAGAGGATGATTATATAACACAGGGCGCATTTTTAATTTCTTACCCAATAACTAACATAATTAAAAATAAACAGTTTGCTATCTTTTAATGATTTTAATTTTTTAATAATTAAATAAATGGTGATAGAATATTTACTTCGAATTTTGACGCACAATTTAAGCAACTACTGGATATTTATTTACATCATGTGACAGCGAACCTTCAATGTTATTGGTCAGTCGATTTAATCTTGTCTCATGTTGCCAGTTTACAAAACACAGATTTACTCTAAAGAAATGAAGTTGATTTCATGCTATCCCCATTGGTAATTCGATTCTTATGTTTAATAACAGACACTGATAATAATTTGTGCTAGATCTTAGCTGGAAAAGTGAGATTAATTCTTGTTTTCATTTCGTACAAATCGTCAAGCAGTTGGAACGGCCTTGTGTTGGTACAAAGTGTTTTGTGGTTTCAAATTTTTAGCACAGAATACCCACAAGTGCTTTGTGGTTTTTAGTTTTTAGGTTATATTGTAAAAATTGGACGAAATCATTGGCGCTGATATATGAATTATGTTTATTGTTAGAAAATACGAACCTTTATAAAAATTTATTGTCAATAAACGTTAAAAACAAGCCCGATTCATAAAAAATAAAAGCAGCCCTCATGCGATACGTGCTAATCGCCAAATATAACCCCAAAAATATATCGACGTAAACATTAAAGAAGGTGTTCTAAAAAATTAATTATATAAACTTGTTTTAGAAATTGGAGAATATTCCGTCAAATGTACTACTTCAAATTAAATGTCAATCATCAAACGACAAAATTAATTGTTTGTACAAGAAATATATAAATAAATTGGGCACTATGCAAATAAAAACGCCTGAAAACGAAGACACACCTGTCGCTATATTACGGCACAATAATTGCACCTGATTTTCCAAAATAAAAAAAATTTAAATGCAATTTTACGCAAATAGTACTTCTTATTTTGTTTTATTTCAATAAATTCAAAATCGTCATCACCGTCTGACATTTCAGAAAAATCGCTGTCCGATATAACGATCATTGCCGCTACCGCTCGCTGGTGACAGGTAAAAACACAAAACATTTGATACGGAAATTGTCAGCGATGTGAGTTTCCGTCGATGACACTATTGCGCAAACTCAGCCAAGTATTGTACGAACAGTACTTGCCCGGAGCCGTGTATCGAAATGGCCGAACGCGACCGGTTCGTGTACGATACACAACAAGTTGGAACGCATGGTGCATCGTCGCATGCACGGTACACGTATCAAAGTTGGAACAGTTTATTCGTATTGCGCAAGTGCGTCACGGTTTTAACGTTGGAACAAACCTATCGTATCTGAGCCGCCGTATCGATTCTGCACATGCGCAGTTCGATACGGATACGGATCCGAATGAAATTTGTGGCATGCTTTAAGTCCCTACTACTACAGTACATATGTAATCGTAGTATCATGATTTCCTTGTGTTAATATCATATTTTCTATGTACTATAACTTCTTTCGTATCACCACAGAGAAGGTAAATTAGATTGCATTGAGTACAGTGCAGGAACTGTAGTGTAATTTTCTCGCACTGGGTGCGACATTAATCCATGGCACGCACAGAGCACAGAACGTGATTTGTGCGCACAGAGTGCCCAGTTTTCCACAAATGTTCCATTTGAACTACCAAATAAACTATGTGACATATGAACCAAGCCAAATTTCTAACATGCAATAATTGCCTATACGAGAGGCGAGAGGAAGAAGAAGAATAACCTGTCATTTAAAAATTCGAATTATATTGAAAACAGTAATGTTGGAGTTTCAAGATTTTCGCGATTTTTCAATAACTAATTGGTATGTACAATTTAAGCACGTTGGGCTTAAAACTGTGATAATTGAATTGCCCCAAGATCTAGTCAAGAAAATTACATCTGATGAAACTGAAACGACCATTGAGGAAGATTGTTCCGCTGAGTTTCGAGAAAAGTTAAAGAATGCCTTAAATGCATTGGATAAAAATGCTTTCGCGAAAAATAATTGGCATGCCCCTACTGACGCGCGTATGTTCAGTTTTGGGAACACATTAAAGGTGTCAAATATGGACGATATTGTACTGTATTTCACAACATCTGGTATAATACAGGAGGATTTCAGTAATGAGAAAGGTCTCCCGTTCTGCTTGGCATTA
The DNA here is from genome assembly GCA_964058915.1 of Tetropium fuscum. NCBI lineage: Eukaryota > Metazoa > Arthropoda > Insecta > Coleoptera > Cerambycidae > Tetropium > Tetropium fuscum. The sequence continues at coordinate 60,016 of CAXKVY010000496.1, read as the reverse complement.
AAGAAGTGGATTAGCATTCATCCTGCTGCTGAATTTCGCTGTATCGTCATTAACAATATATTACGGGGCATTACGCCTAGAGACTGGCCAACATACTATGCCCATTTTAAAGAAGAGGGTCCACAGATTATTCAAGATCTAACAAATTTTTATAATGAAAATATAAAATTGAAATTTCCTCGCAGCACTTATATTGTTGATGTCGTGTTATCTTATCCGGATAAACCATTCATTCTGGATTTTGGTCCTTTAAATAGCAAGACAAATTTATATGCATTTTCATGGAAAGAAATACAGCCGCTATTGAATAAGGAGAGCCCTGAAGATATTGCTGCGGTTTTCAGGTATTTAGAGACAGATATTGGGATAATGACTAAGAGTGAAGCCATAAATAAGTTTGCGAGAGCTAATAATTAATGTGCACACTACATTGTTCTTAAGGTGAATGACATGTATATTTTATATTTTTCTTCTGTAAGTATGTACTTAGATATATAAGTATATTTGATTTGCGTTTAAAAAACGTTTGTATAAAGCCACTGTAGGAAACGGCATGCACTTGGGCCATCTCTTGTCGAGTATGTTTAGAATTTCATCATTGCTAAAAACCAATATAAGGTAAACCACTGTAACACGGCTGTAACATTCAGTTTTTTTCTCCCTCGAGGACCTATACCTATTTCCAATTAGCCAACAAAACATTAAATTTTGAGATAAATGTTGAAACAATGTCTCCAATGTTTGTATTACTTATTCTAATTTATGTACAAAATTATCTCAACGTCTCGATCCGGTAAGAGTAAAATTTATCAAGTCACAAATTAAGAACAGCAAAAAGAGAACGACGTATATATCTTTATATACTCCTTTGAGGTCAATTGTTATAAATATTTAATTGATATCATGCACCCCAAGCTTGAAACAGTTGTGCGGTCCGAGATTTATTGAATGTATAACTAACAATAACTTCTATATTGTGGCGAATGCGCCAATGTGAGATTTTTTTATATCCTGGTTTTTGATGATCTGTGTGAGAACATTGGGACAAAGTTGCCAAATTATTGTATTATATCATCGGTCCTTGATAAGTGTGAAAAGTTTCAGTTTAATCTGACGTTTTGAAGTGGGTGAAAATCTCGCTCAAAGATTCCGTTACATACATACAGGTGAAGCTAATATAGGCGTGTTAAAAATATGATGAAATACTTATGCACATTTTAGTCAGTAAAAACATTCAGAACCTTTTAAATCCATCGAGAAATGCTAATATATATATTTTAATCTGTTGTATGTGTGAACCGTGCTTAATGTCCGTGATTGTCAGTGATGATCTATGTATCAGAGTAGATAGTTAAGACGTCGTCCGCTGCTTGTAGTGGTTGTTGATTATACTCATAAAACGTACGTTTTTCCTTAGTAAAAGCTCTATTTCAAAGTTGTAATAAAGTTAAAATAATATGTAATTGAATGTGTAAGACTCCTCAAATGTATTTAGTTCTTGGTGAGAATTCGTAGTGAGTAAAATGGACATCGGACGGTGGTTTGTTTTTGTTGTGTGGCGTGCCTGAAATGGCGAATGCCGATAGCGAAGTTTGTACCTCTATGTAATGTGTTGGTACCTCTATGATAATGTGGAAACCCCCTTTCGTTATTTCATCATAAGTAACATCATAAGTAACAGAAGAAATATATTCAGTTTTATTTATAAAAACCTCTATATATTCAATGTGCCGTGACGTCACAAATTCTTGTCCTCGGCCTGTTTTACGGAGGTCACGGCTGGACTAGTTCGATTATTGGATGATGCGGATTAAATAAAGTACAAGAAAACGTAAAAGATATTTTATTGTGAGGCTTTTCAATGCATATGACAAATAATATATTATTAAAGGGGCACGAGCCCCTTAATAAACCAACATGCAGTAGCCCACAAAGATAGGTGAAAATTGAACCCATCTTCTTAGGCTATGATTATTTTATTGTAACTTTTAAATATCTATGGTCCATGTTAATAATAGTAATTCTGAAAACGATCAATAAATGATTTCATAAAGTTTACAGCAATTTATTTACAGTACCTAGTAGCCGTCCAATCTGAAAAAAGATTGTGAGGTACCTTAACAAGAATACAATTTCAAATAATAGCCCTTAAATTTATAAGGACATTTTCATTTAATTCATATTTTTACAGTTACGTATTAACATAGTTTATTTATACATACATTACGTTTATTTGTGATTATACATATCGTTACATGCTTGGTCATTTTTGTGAACAAAAATATATAAAATTAAAAAACACATGTTCATTTACCTAATAATTACATATACATTTAACTATGAATAGAATAGAATCTAGAAAAACTGTAAATATCTTTAACTATTCATGTACAGGCAATTTTATATCATAACTTTTTGTACGATTTAATTAACAAGACTTTACCAGCAATCTAAGCAAAATACATACAGTCCGCGTCATTTTCTTGCACCACGATATTGGGGCAAAGTTGGATCATAGAAAGAGACTATATTATATTTCTGCTAAGAGACTATAATAAAGAAAATTAGAGCAACTTTCATAGAAATCACGTTTGAAAGGAATATTTTCATACTTAAGCATAATAGCATTTTGATAAGGTAAAATTACAAGTCACCCATTTATATAAATACCAAATTAACACAAGGAATGTGAAAGACTTATGGTGAAGTCCACACAATTTATAATTGTTTAATATGTATATAGTTAAAATATTTAATAACCTCATTCATATACAGAGTTGTTCATAAGATTCGTTATCAAACATACTCCATATATATTATATAAAAATAACTACCTAATTACTACAATAGATATAAAGGGTTAATTACATTTATTAGTTTTGCTGAATATCTATTACGTTACTATAGCCCAGGTAGCAGGCAGTTTTACCTTTGCAAAAGGTGGGGTAGTAATAATTTTTTTAGTATGTTGTTAAGGTCTGGGTCTTCAAAAAAAATTCAAGTTTTCTACGACGCTCGAGCCGCCATCTTGAATCTAATTTACAAAAAAATTACTAAGGGAATAAGATTCTCTTTTTTCCATGATCGGTGCTTCTTATGAATTGTTCTTCTATTGACAAAGGTTCGTCGTCTTCGTCCTCGCTGTCGATAGGAACCTCCGGCACATTTTCGCATGACTGGACCACTGCAGAAGCCACACACGACAGATCACATCAACCCAGCTTTCGTGCAACCACATGTTCCGGCGCGTCCTTTTCGATGTTTTAAACTATTCTGCGTTCATAAACCATTCAAAATGGGGTTTTACTATTTTTTGAAAAATTTTCACCTTTCCGCCGCCGTAACTCGTCTTACAGTAAAAAATTACAAAAAATGTGGGGAGTTTTGTGGTCTTTAACTTTGTATTCTTACATTTTGTCGTTAGATCAGACGTTGCAGAATTATTGTCAAAAAACTAATGTTTTGTACCTTTGATTCAAGATGGCGGCTCGAGTGGTGTCCCCCCCCAAGGTCGAAATATTGGATTTTTTGTCAATGCCTAAACCTTAATAACATACTAAAAAATTATTATTACCCCACATTTTGCAAGGTCTTTTTTGTCCTATACTGACTGGATTACTATAGAAAAGTGGGAAGAAGCTGACATAGTGAGATTCTATAGTAGGTATGTACTAACTACAAGTAGAAATATGAGATTATTCTAAATATGAACAACTCCGTATACAGTAGTTAACAATATATGTTTTTTAACAAGATTAATTTTGTCTATCTAACTACTAACTTTTTAACAGTATTTTATTAAAATATGCAAGAAATAAATTATAACAATGTAGACTATTGAACATCTTTATGGATTTAACACATTTTACTGCCTATAGTATACAGGGAGTTAAATAATTGATGCAGGGGATTTTAAGAGGTGAATTTTCGGCAAAAATTAAGGAGGCTTAAGTACATTTTTTTCCTCAAGTAGCAGCCCTCTAAAAGTAGCAGCCCTTAAAAGGTCCGCATTAAACTATATCAGAGTTTAATTTCAAAACTTAAACAGATGTGTGACAGGGTTTTTACAGGGTAGATGCGTGACAGGGTAAACAGGGTTAATTAGTTCCCTCGGCGCCGGCGGTACGTCTCATAAAATCAGGACTTAAAGATCCGACAGTAAAATCATGAATTGTTATTCCTTGGTCCTTGGTTGGTAGTTAGTGTCACTTAATTTATGGTTTACATTAGCTACAAAACCAAATCAAACAGAGAAATGGCCAAGCATTACCCCGAAGATAATATTAGAATAACACTTTCATAAAGCGTAAGAGCAGCTAATTAATAGAAAGAGTATCTAAGAAATGCCATAATTGTATTGTTTAGGAGAATGAAGGATCTGAGCATAGAAGAGTTTTTCTGTGTTTTTTCTCCTCGTATGTGTATATACCGGCCCCCACAATGAAACACCAGAAATATTGTTATTATTTATCCATGTCGTGTAAAATGTTTAGTTCTTATTTTGAAACCAGATGTCGTTAGCGTACGGGAATAGTTTCCTGAGATTATGTAAGGGGTATAGTGAAGAAAATAAATAAAAACAAAACTGAAAGGCTTTTTTTTAAATATATATGAAAGACCCCTCTTAATTTTTGCTGAATATCCACCACTTAAAATCCTTCGTATCAATTTAGAAACTCCCTGTATATAAAACAAAATCGTGCATGTCATCGATGACATAATGAGACAATTTCTTCAGTAATGCCAATGCAACATTATCATATTACCAGTGGCTTTTAAACATTGACACTTGAACGCTTGACACGACATTTTTGTGTAATAAAATTCAACTATTTTGTTTATGAGGCATATGTAATTCTTGAACTCTATTTCTATTCTATAACTCGTTAACTCTAATTCTATCGTGGAGACTTGGCAACAGTGTTTTTTGTGACGCGTTTTGCACTCGGTTGAAAATGGTCGGTTTCGGTTTTGTATCAACTTTAATTATCATTAGCATATTATTAATCATTGACCTGTGTACAAAACACTAGCTATCAGGCGTCCTATATTTTGACAAGGGAACACTGTCACCCTGTTACTTTTTAAAGCTATTAATGTTTCAAAATTGCCAACAGCAACTTGATTTTTTTAAATGGAGCACCTTGTACATTGTGACCAAAGTCGATAGCCCTTTATTTGCTGATTTCAAAAATATATACTTGTCCCACATTTTGACTTTTGGTTATTGAGAAATTAAATGTCAAACTTATTGTTACTTTGAGTTAAAATAAATTTTAGTTTAAAAAAACTAAAGGGAAACCGAACTAAAAAGTAAAAAATAATGTTAAACACAATTTTAACTCAATATAATTAAAAATGCTTTTACTAAGTTTAAAATAAGAATAAAGTGATTGAATTTTTTTTTCCTTTTCGTTCGATTTCCCTTTAAAGCGTGTTTTTTAAAAAAGTTTTTTTAAACTATAATTTATTTTTTACTTTTTAGTTCGGTTTACCATTAATGCGTGTTTTTTATTTTTTGAAACTATAATTTCTTTCACTAAAAATCAACGTATTTTTAGTGAAAAAAACGAGATTTAAGGAATGTATAAATTTTAATAAATTCTATATTGTGACGATTGCGCCAATGTGACCTATTTTCTTTTATATCCTGATTTTTGACGATCCTAGTGAGGACATTAGGACAAAGTTGTCAAATTACTGTATTGTCATCGGTTCTTGATAAGTGTGCAAAATTTCAGTTTAATCTGACGTTTTGAAGTGGGTGAAAATATCGTTCAAAGATTCCATTACATACATACATAAATAAAGGTGAAGCTAATATAAGCGTGTTAACTAAAAAGACAATATTTTTAGTACTAGAAAGCAATAACAAACAACATTAAACATATATTCAAAAAAAAAAACAAACAAAAATATCATAAATTTTTGACAAAAATGTTTGACATTTAATATCTCAACCCAAATCAGCAAATATAGGACTATCGACTGATGTTATAATATACCAGATGTTTCATTTAACAAAAATTAGGTTATGTTTGTAGCTCTGTTGCTGTTGGCAATTTTGAAACGTTAATAGTCTGAAAAAAGTACCTTCGATAAGACCTTAGAACACCACTATTTGATTCTTTTTATCTCTACAGGATGATAGTGTTTCCCGTTGTCAAAATATAGGACACACAACACATAATTTTATAGGACATTACCTATGCGATAGGTGGATATGGCAATTGTTTTTTTTTGATTTGGTTTGCTTTGTCAAAATTATCAAATGGTCCCACCACCTAGATTTTGTATATATAAATTGATAAGTTTAGAAACAAACCACGAGCTCGTATTCGCTACCGAAAATTTATGGGGTTAGCAAGGCTTTACAAAATGTTTCTGTTTATCGCATTTATCGATAAAGTCACCGACATGTTTTAATATTACGTTCCTACAGATAGGCGTCTAAGGACGGGAAGATAAAGTCACATAATTACAGGGAAGAAAACTGTCGCTCTGCTATTCCGTTATCATTAGAATTACCAATCCTAAATTGCGTTTGAAAGGCGTTGCTAACTTCACATCATTGAAAAATATTTCAAAAATAAAGTTCTCATATTTTAAATTAATTCCAATAAATACTCGCCTAATATTCGTTTAATTTTAATTCGTTAAAATTGTGTGGACTGACCTAAATAGACAATACTTAATTTTCAATACTATACAATTTCCAGTAACATTAATATAGTTATTGTATGAGAGAGTTCAGTCTAACATGTAACATATAACATGAACTGATAGAGCACCCCAAATGGATATGATGAAATGACACCAAACTAACCGGATTTGATCACCATTGATATCATCAGTTAAATGATATATTTGCTATATATTTCTTTACGTTATCTACATTTTACGAGACGAAATATATGCTTTGTATATTATCACTGTTTATGAGCATAGATAATTTTTTTACTACTACGACTTTTGTTATGAATAGTTGGTATTAAGATTAAGGCAAGTTTCCACTAATGGACACACTTACAACGAAGTTTTATTTGCGAAAACACGGTAACAGTTGCAGAGATCGCTGAGCAAAATTGATAATCACACCAAACAATAAAATCAGTTTAAAATCTGAATTTAACCATTTCGACTAACTGAGATATGAGGCAATATATACATAGCTACTCAAATGCTCCGGATTGTTTTGGTTTTATAATCTCGAGTTGCTGTTTCATCTAAATCGATGGCCTGACTCTCGCGTCGTTTGTTGCAGTTTTGTCCGTTTGGTGGAAATCCGCCTTCAGCCTTTAGGTTTCAACAAACGGTTTGGAAATACGACTACGCTACAGAAAATCTGAAAACTTTTAGAAAGCGTATAACAAGCCACTATAAGAAATTTGAAAATATGTCCCTCTGAATGTTGTTTTGTAGTTATGGCCCATATTATGTAGCTCTCTAGAAGGAGATTGAAGATCTCGAATCTAAACATGACTCGAATCTAAACATGAAACTAAATAAAACCATCAATTTTGCTTCAAATAATTATTGTTCTTCAAAATGAAAATAACTTCTCTAAAAGTAGTACTAGCCATACAGTCAGATTTGTCAAATGTTTTTTATAAATAGTCCAATCTATTTACTTGAAACTAGTGATAGTTTTTAAGATTATGCCACACATTGTTTTACAATTTTTTTTCGACTTCGGGAACATTTTGAGGGGTGAAACAGGACATAAATGAGTGCTAGGTGCTCGCTTGAATTTTAATTATAAATTTTTTTTTATTTTAAAGGAAAATTTATTAAAAATTAAAAAAAAAACTTCTCAAAACACCGGAAAAGCTACGAAGTGGTTTTACATTTAATTATAAGAAGGCATTAGCTTCTTATTCGGAACCAATCAAAGAGCCTAATTTTTAAGCACTTTTAACCAAAGAGTATAGTTTTTTAGGTTTTCTTGAGAAAAATTAAACTCAAAAGAGAGTTTTTTGTTTTTATAAGTTTATTAATGCGGATAAAGAATTTGTTAATATATCTGTGGATTTTTTTAAAAAAATGCGATTTCTTACAGAATATTTAAAATTCTGTTTTTTAAAAATAATTTAATGTCTCGAGTTTCGCCATAGTGGGTCGAATTCTCGCCAAAAAAACCTGATTTCTGGCCTGTCCCGAATTACTCCACTATGAGGGGTGAGTCGGGACAACATAATGTTTTTATATATTTTTGTGTAATTGATAGGAATTCAAAAATATACTCATCCTATAGTTTATATCGTAAAGGACTATAATCCAAAATTTCGGACCTGTACGACAGACGTACGTGCGCTAAAAAAAAGTTACATGCAAAGATATACGAAAATCGTCCCGAATCGCTCCGTCTAGTCTGTCGGTACCTTTTATACGATTTTGAAAGTTGAAATATCTTTTTTTGTTTGCGTAATGGATGAATATTAGTTATCGAAAGGCACTTTTAAGAAATATACTGTTTTATTCCATTATTCAGTAAGTTATTTCTGCAAGCAATTTGGGATAGTTCAGATCTTTTTGTTTCAATCACGAAATAATTCATAATTTAAACATAATCATTACTGTAGAGCTAAGGGACTTGTGCGCATATTCTAAAATGACTCGTTTCGATATTCGTAACCTTATTGACAGTATGAACCGACGTATGCAGGCAGTTATATGAGCTAGAGGTGGCAAAAATTAACTTCAAACTTTTGAGGTTAATTTTTGTCTAGACCTCTTTCACGATTTCGATTTCCGTGTTCGTTAAAAGTTGTAAATTGTGGCCGCAATTAAGAATATTGAAAAAACATTCACATGTAGGCAATCTTTTAACGCCTAGAGAAGATCATATTTCCAAATTTCTTACTTAATGTATTGGCAATTATAGACGATTTCAAATATATAGGGGAAAAGATATATACATACACAAGACTGAATGGTAGAATTACTCGTTCACAAGTCATACAATCTCCAAGCAATGGGAGAGTATAAAGATAGGTTTGATAGTAAGACTATACGATGATATTGATGAGCATGTTATATAGTAACTATGATATCTCTTTATTTACTTCCGTATCTTCCAAAACTTGGAATTGGCATCCCCTTTCACGAGGGAGAATAAATAGAATTAGTCCAAGCATTCTGTCACGACCTAATGTTAAATTAGCAGAAATTTAAATATTTATTAAAAATCTTATTAAAAATTTAAATATGAGTTTCTATTTCTTCCAACTCGCGCCTGAATGGCGAAATTAATCTAACAAATTCGCAAAGTTGAAAAAAACGTTTTTTTGTAAATAACTTAAAAAGTCTAGTTCCTATCGAGCAAAGTTAAATAAAGCCGTTGTAGATATTAAAAAAATATATCAAAATGCTTCTATAATTTTCGATATTTTTCGTACTGTTCGTTATATCGGAAATACCGTTAAAAATCGGGTTCTCTAGAACTTAGAACTAGAACTTGGAACTAGAACTTAGAACTAGAACTTAGAACTAGAACATAGAACTAGAACTTAGAACTAGAACTTAGAACTAGAACTTAGAACTAGAACTTAGAACTAGAACTTAGAACTAGAACTTAGAACTAGAACTTAGAACTAGAACTTAACTATAACGTTCCCATACTTGTTGATTGGGACAAGTACCTATAGCTAATGGCAAACTAAAAAAACCGTTTTTGAAAAACAAAAAATATTGATTATTTAATCAGATATATCGATTTTTCGAGAAAAATATGCTTTCCTAAGTTCGCTATATCTTCTTAGGGGCTTATGCTTGAGCATTGACTAAGCGCTTATTTGTTAAGTAAAGAAACTCATATTTAAATTTTATTTTCTGTACCCCATATTATTTTTATCCAGGTAGGAATTTATGACACCACTTGCTTAGAATGCTTGGACTAAAAGGGATGCAAGTCATTTACTATCTAGTAGTGTAATATATCTTTTAAAGTGATAATAGTAGCAGTAGATACTGACAAGGTGAAGATGTGAATGAGTCTCCAACCACCATTATTGCCATAAAGACGTTAGCAAATTTTGAAAAGGAATTAGTTTGTCTCTATCAAAGATCCAACCCAATCTAGTTCAGTGTCGTCAATGGACTTGTTGAAATTCATGGAAGATCATGATTGATGGAGATGAAACAGAATTTTAGTTATATTCATCTAGTCAGTTCTCAGCGTTATTCAAATAACCACGATTTACATCTAGATAAAGATAATGGTCGAAATAAATGAAATTACCTTCCATATTGTCAAGTTTTAATGGTGTATGAAAATTTAGGGCCTACGAAAATAGTGTATGTGACTGACTGTAAGTTAATATATCAATTAGAGATCAAGCAGTTATTGTGAAACTATATAATATATAAATGAGAAGTAACGACTAAGGAGTGTCTTCATTAGTGTTTGTAGACCACGTGACCATGCTGAATGCAGTTATTAGGCAACTTATTATACAATACCAAGGAAAACGCAAGATTCTAGTAAGATTTATTTTTGATTACAAATAACACTTGAAAAATCTGCCTTATTTGAAAGTGAATGTTCATTAGTTAATTTATTTGATAAGTTGGTTTTAGCAAGTCAATATAATTCCGTTGGGCAAGCAGTTGAATAAGTAAATAATTCCAGGAAATCTGGAAATGAATTTAAACGCTTTATTTTTATCACCTGATAGGTATACTAAATTTTCCCCCTCCAGGGAGGTAGGCGTTAGCCGCCATATTGCAAAAATGGCGTCGAAATGTAGTTTTTTGCGAATATTTCCTAAAATATTAACTTTTCGATGACAATACCTATTTCCACAATTAATCATCAATCATCATCAATTTTCTACAAAAAGGTGCCTACGAATTTTATCCTAAAGCTTACGTTTATGAACATATTTAGCCGTGTATTTGGATCTTTCGTAACTCTGCTAAAATCGATTTTTTTATCGCGACCCATATTATATCGCGACCCAGCATTTATTTTATGAAACCGGGCAAAGGAAAAACAAACGGAATGCTTTATTGTACCACTAGTTTAAATCTCCCATTGGAAGTGCAATACAACATTTTGTTTTTACACGCGTTTAGTGGGTGCGGGAAGAGGAATTCACAGGAACTTTTGATTTATCTGAAATTCTTCAGGAAGTCAGGGAAATTCATCAGGAAATCAGGGGAATTCATCCGTTGGGGGAAATTTTTGGTACATCTTTTTTGGTAGCGGCCAACAACTCCCAATTTTTTTTCTACTGTTAGAGCAACCCCCTTATGAGCAATTTAACATCAGAAGTGGGATAGAATTCATCCATTTAGTGCATTGCGACGCCACTCGAGGAGCTAGATAAAAAGCCTTGAGGCCTTTTGGCGGCCATTTAGATCTAGGTACTGAAATCTACAAACCTACAGCGTTTTAAAGCGTCTCCAGGTAAAACTACCTGACCGATGGACTATTAATTGTATTCAAAAAATGCTTCGTATACATTAAATTCGTGATCTCCTCATTTTGCATATCATGGATATAGTAGAGATGTTTCTTTTTGATGTTCGTTGTGTATGTAGTTCCGCTAATGATGCATTATGGGTTGCAAACCGGAAGTCACGTTTACAAACATTAATGAAAAAACACAAAATTAACATCTTATTTTTGCCTATGATATTTGCTTAACTGACTTGCAAATACAATTGAAATTCTTCCTTTATTCTGTTAGTTATCTTGGCAATTTCATAGGCCCTCTGGTGAATGTCGGTGATTAGGAATGATTTAGAGAAATGCTGAAAACGTATGTCTGGCATTTCGGCACATGTAGAGTACAACACAGACGACACAATACACACTGTACTTGAATCTTGAATATCACAGTGAGGAATGCGATGCAGAGATAGTCCACACTCAATTTAAAGCGAGAAGTTTAAGTGAAATGCATAAATAAAATATATAAGGCTCGATTTTAGATATTATCCTTTAGTTAGTAGACTTCAGCACTGTATAAAGTTCATCTTCGCATTGTATAACACAAATGTATCTCAATGTTGTGCATAAAGAGAAAGAGGCCGAGTTAAATGGCGAAAAGATGCTGGACATATTTTTCGCCATGTAAATCCTCCCATGCATAAAAAAATATCTATGATATTTATTACTTAATAAATTTCTTATTCTAATTGAATCACATTTTAAGTACAAATACATGAAGGAATGTAAGAATGATGCTTTTTTATTGCGATTTTTACAATTTGAATATTTTTGTGTGATTAGACAGGTTATGTAGTGATTTCATGTCATAATAAATTTATTGTTTGAATGTTCGGGTAGGAGGCACATTAATTATTAAAATGTAGTGATGCATGTAATTCTTTACGTCATCAGTCAGTTAGGACGGTCCATATAACAACTTTTATACACTGCTTGGGGGTGATTATGAACACAGTTGTTTTTGTAGTCACTTAACATGGGAATGGGGATGTTGAGTGGAAAGTTTACTGGTTCGGGAGCGGGTTCTCCTGCCGTATGTCGGATTTTAACTTTACAAACTCTTTCGCCACCTCGTCGTTCGACCGCTGGGACAGGATGCGTAAAATCGTCCATCCCGTCTCGTCCATTTGGATGCGTTTTCCTAATGACAACCAGCACGCGCAGGAACCCTAGAAACATTAAAATCATCATTATGAGGTTAATACCTACGCCTAATCACGGACTGCAATAGATATATCTCCATCAGAAACTTACACAACATTTGCCAGTAGCGGATTACATCAGAAACATTTCACAGAAATTCTACGAATTCAAACTAAATGATAGTTCGCTTACAAACAACACTACACGTATTAGGGAACATTACACACCTTTTAGAATTAAACATAAACATTTAGCAATTTTGACGCAACCTAGTCCTTTTCTAACTATTTATTTTTATAAACTTCGGTTTTAAAACTTTTTAAAAAATTTTTCAAAACTTTTAAACTCTTAACTCATCCAATTCATCCTTTCTGTTTGTTTTCTTTTCTCATTTTCGTTTCAAAGTTTGACAAAATTCACCGATTTTATAAATTGAAATTACTAGAAATGAACTACATCCAAAAACATTTTTTAAATAAATTATAGTGCCAAAACCAGTCACTTTTATATTATTTTTTCCACCCTTTCGGATCTGCATTCAAGAAGGTTTTTTATTTGGCATTTTTACCTTCAAAGCAACTATCTTATCTCAAAGAGAGATTCCCTGCAAGTAAATGATAACGAAAATATTTACAACCAATTTTCGCATCCATCTTTCAATCCAATTGCAGATAATATGCCCATTTTTGCTGCACATAAACACTCACTTAAAAATTTGTTCTTAACACCCGAGACCCCCCCCCCGCCGGCGCCCAGCCCAATAGCCACGATGCCTGCTGCACGTGGATGTTTGGCTGGGATAATCCGGGATGTCATACTGCATTAATAATTGTTAAATAAATCTTTTGATTTATACCCAAGAATGTCATGGAACATGGTCTGTTCAATTGATTTTTTTATTTAATTTAATAAGGTGACAAAAACTTTGGCGTGAGCCGTGACACACACTTATGTCATTCATGATTATCAAGAACATAACGTGAAGCACGTGTATCAAGAACCGTAACGGACCAAGCATTGAACCTTGGGGCACCCTAATTTCAAAGTCATTATGATCTGACTTATGTCCATCTGTGGGTATATCCATCTATAAAATGTATTGTATTGGTTTTATACACAGAAATAAACAAAACAACTAAAAAACATTGCCTTCGTTGCGCGTGGCGATCATTAACCTGTACTAGTCCCGTATCGTGCATAGCATAAGCAAGTGACACGTATCGATATCGGTTGGTATTCCGCTGCACTTCGTAGCATTGTATACGGGCGGTTGTCATGGCAACGAGGCGGTCAAGACGTGAGTAAACTGCCGTGTATAGCATCCGCCAGGAACAATTCATATTCGAATAAAAAGTTGTTACGTTCACTTTTAGTAGTTAACAATTTGAGAATCTGAAATTTATTGTAGGTATATTTTATGGATAAAATTGATTTGAAACAGTGACTACGCGTTCCCTTTTGCATGTGTTTAGAAATTCAGGTCGGCATATCTTTCATTAGTCGATTACATCAATATTGCCACAGCGCATTTATTAGTTTCTTTGTCATAGATTTACCACAAATAAATAGTGCATATCGGTGTCGCCTTATTGTTTTGTGCGTTGAACATTGGCAGTTCTGTGAGCTAGCCAAGTTCGACAGATCTATGGTCTATTGTCCTGGGTTGTTGGCATTGTCACTTCCTTTCTGAGCCGAACGCGTGGATGGCAGTAGTTTTTCGTTGTGTTAAAAGTTTAAGTGACTCTCTTGGTTAAATAACGTATTATGTACGTTCCGATATAATGGGATAATGCAAAGGAAATCATTCTGCATGTGTTGAGATTTTGGATGAATCTACACATACCACATTAGTGGATTCAAATAACTTTTATAAAAACATTGATTGAGGTAACCCATTTTGTTTTCTTGAAACCGCGTGTTCATATTTTATTTTGCCTACTTTGTGTTATTAAGTTCCATCCTTTCCTTAATAAAATTGTTCTTCTTTCTCGCATAGTAGACGGAACATAAACCATTATCATCGCCTTTCCATATAATTTAGTGCACCCGAATATCTAGATCTTAAAACGATGGTATCTGTCGGTATAAATTCGGCGTATTTACTCACTTTATCCACAATATCCTTCAGTTGCATAATAGCCACTCCCACCAATCGATCATCTCTGGCAAAGCAGTAATCTTTAATACAGATGTGTAACTCGAAGAAGTCCAGTTGTTCTTCGTTTCCGATAATGCTGAAACGATATAATGTCGGTATTATGTATGTATGTTACTCAAGAAATGTTAATCGGGAAAATAACTTACAAGTGAAACGTTTCGTTATATTTTGGCGACCAGTTATTGGATTTTGATTTGGTTGCATGTTTCCGCTTCTTATCTGACAGGTGTGGCCCTATCAGATTAACCTCTACGAACGGCCTGAACATGCCGGATACTACATTCCATTTCAAATCGTTCGCAGCCACCACTAGAAAGAGAATAACGTATATTACGTTAAATTCAAAATACGCGCGGTTTTATCCATGCCCTTGCGGGAAGTTATCGATATTTTCAATCAATCTCTTTACTAGAATCGATAGAATGATAAAATAATCCGTCCATTTATACCTTTAACTGTTACTTTGTGTTCTCCTGTTCCAGGATGTGTGAAAAGATCTACCTGGATAGACACTTCCCCTACACTTCCTTCCTGACCATCGACACTATCTGAAAATCATTTTTGCCTTATTAGTATCGGTATATATGGAATGATGCAGCGTGTGTTTCGATGGATGTTTATATTTGATGCCTATTTCGTATATATACAGTAGTTAAAGCTGAATCGAACGATGTATAGCGCCTAGTGTCTAATTTATTTTTAAATTTGTCATGCTAAAAATTCTTTTAAATCATGCAAAAACTTGACGATGTCGAATAATGTACCTAATGGAGTTACCTAAGTCATGGAGGCGTTAAGGTTTGAGGACATTTTTTTAATATACAGGTCCCGAATGTTCCAAAACTCACGGCACAAGCCAGAGAGAATCTTAAAACAACTGTGGATGATGTATGAATTTGAGTTTTCAAATTATAATGTGTGTGATTTTCTGAATAATCTCTACTTTTGCATAAACACATTGTCAGAATATTAGTACAGGAAGCGGTGAATTTTCTTTGGACTTTAAAGTTCAGCATAATCAATTTTAGAGAATATGAAATAGGAATATTATAGACACAGAATTCATTCAGCCGATAATAAATATAAAGCTACGTGGCAAGTCATTAATGATATAACTAAAACAAATGAAAACATATTTTGATAATATTTCAGTAGATTTATATATATATATATATATATAAAAGCGACTAATAATTCTACATTTAATAAAGATTTAATAGAAAACAATGAAATGTCAATTTGCTTAATAGCAGTCACGCCTGAAGAAAACGTTTCAGTTCTAAGAGATATGAAAAATAAAAAAATTACAGGTCAAAATCTGTTTTATCAAGATTTACAAAAGCTCCATAACCGCTAAATATTTGTTCTTTTGTAAATTCAGTAGCTACTACTGTTTCTTCTTCGTCTGAATCATAGGCAAGAATTTTTGAATTTAATTTTGAACATTCCATCGTTTTTGTTAATTTTACCAGGTTTGTATATAATTTAATTTTCATATTCTTCTACTTTCAAACGCCAGCTAGCCAGAGAGAATAGCCAAGTTAATGTACGATGATCTGTGATTAATTTAAACTATCTTCCAAAAATATACGGCCTGAAGTGTTTTACAGCCCAAACTATAGCTAACAGTTCACGTTCTATCATACTGTATTTAGATTCAGCACTATAGAGTATTCGAGAAGCATAAGCGATAGGAGAGGTCTTTTCCTATAGATCCTTGTGAACGTACAGCACCTATAGCGTAAGTACTTGCGTCCGTAGTCAGTAAAAATGTTTCGTCAAAGTTAGGTTAGATGAGGGTGTCGAAGTTAAAATTATAATCGAGGTTATAATCGCTAGATATTTGTTCTCTTGTAAATTCAGTAGCTACTACTGTTTCTTCTTCGTCTGAATCATAGGCAAGAATTTTTGAATTTAATTTTGAACATTCCACCGTTTTTGTTAATTTTACCAGGTTTGTATATAATTTCATTTTCATCTTCTTCTACTTTCAAACGCCAGCTAGCCAGAGAGAATAGCCAAGTTAATGTACGATGATCTGTGATTAATTTAAACTATCTTCCAAAAATATACGGCCTGAAGTGTTTTACAGCCCAAACTATAGCTAACAGTTCACGTTCTATCATACTGTATTTAGATTCAGCACTATAGAGTGTTCGAGAAGCATAAGCGATAGGAGAGGTCTTTTCCTATAGATCCTTGTGAACGTACAGCACCTATAGCGTAAGTACTTGCGTCCGTAGTCAGTAAAAATGTTTCGTCAAAGTTAGGTTAGATGAGGGTGTCGAAGTTAAAATTATAATCGAGGTTATAATCGCTAGATATTTGTTCTCTTGTAAATTCAGTAGCTACTACTGTTTCTTCTTCGTCTGAATCATAGGCAAGAATTTTTGAATTTAATTTTGAACATTCCACCGTTTTTGTTAATTTTACCAGGTTTGTATATAATTTCATTTTCATCTTCTTCTACTTTCAAACGCCAGCTAGCCAGAGAGAATAGCCAAGTTAATGTACGATGATCTGTGATTAATTTAAACTATCTTCCAAAAATATACGGCCTGAAGTGTTTTACAGCCCAAACTATAGCTAACAGTTCACGTTCTATCATACTGTATTTAGATTCAGCACTATAGAGTGTTCGAGAAGCATAAGCGATAGGAGAGGTCTTTTCCTATAGATCCTTTTGAACGTACAGCACCTATAGCGTAAGTACTTGCGTCCGTAGTCAGTAAAAATGTTTCGTCAAAGTTAGGTTAGATGAGGGTGTCGAAGTTAAAATTATAATCGAAGTTATAATCGCTAGATATTTGTTCTTTTGTAAATTCAGTAGCTACTACTATTTCTTCTTCGTCTGAATCATAGGCAAGAATTTTGGAATTTAATTTTGAACACTCCATCGTTTTTGTTAATTTTACCAGTTTGGTATATAATTTCATAATCATATTCTTCTACTTTCAAACGCCAGCGAGCTAAACGGCTTCCGTCTTTTATAGAGAATAGCCACGTTGATGGTGGATGATCCGTTATTAATTTAAACTATCTTCCAAAATTTGCAATTAAACTTCATAAAGTAAACATCACAAATACAATGGAATTTAGTTTAAATTAAAATATAGTTTAGTCGGGTGGGTCATACTAGAGAAATGGTAGCCAATGTTAACTTTATACGGCTAGAAAGAAAAGACAAAACACCAAAAGATTTTTAACAAAACGGCTTCCGTCTTTTATAGAGAATAGCCACGTTGATGGTGGATGATCCGTTATTAATTTAAACTATCTTCCAAAAATATACGGTCTGAAGTGTTGTACAGCCCAAACTATAGCTAACAGTTCCCGTTCTATTATACTCTATTTAGATGCACCACTACAGAGTGCTGAATCTGGAGGTGGCGTTGTTGTATTTCTGGAACTGGAGGTGTAAATTTTGTTGTTTTTTGGTTTATTAAAATCTACGGAAAATTTCAGATTTCTTACATATTTTTGTTTACTGTATCTCCACTTAAGGGTCCAAATCCGTAGGCAGACTGCACTAAAGCCTAAATAAAGTAATCTGTGTCCCTATCCGCTTCCAGTACTAAAAAAAACTGTGCAAGATTTTTTTTCTTTTTGGAGGAATCGTGATTATTAAAACATCACCTAATCGAATATCCATGACTTTTGGGACACCCTGTATATTGCCTTCGTTGGTCCTATTTTTTTCTGTATATTCCTTCATATAGATCCGTATATTATGCCTATAAATGTAGAGTAGGTGAGACAAATAACGGGTCTTAATTAATGTTTGTAAACCACGTGACCGTGGTTTATGCGATTATTAGGCGACTTATTATACAATACTAGGGAATTCACTAGATTCTAGTACTTCTGCTGCCAGTACTTCAGCCAATGAAGTACCTACCGTAGATTGAAAACTTTCAGAAGTCACGTGGTTTACAATATTTAATGAAGATCCGGTATTAGTGTGAAGATAATATAAATTAAAGTTATAAATTTTGTATTTTAAAATAAGAAAAGTGTTAATCAAGTATAGAAAATAACCAGCCGTAAATATAAACTATTGCTAGTAATATTTTAAATATTTTTCATCGTACACAAGTGCGTACATCAAGAAAATCTCAGATAATAAAAAGTACCGGAGTTCCAGAGAAATTCTCAGATAATTCGAGGGAGAAGTAATTGCTATCCCATTGATATTATTATTCATCGGCTGTTTTGCATCCAATACGGATTGCAGGAGTTGGACGAGAAGAACGAGATGCCGAATCACATCGCAACAGTTCAACAAGTGTAGTGTTTGTTAGTTCGAGAGTGTTAGTGACCTCAAAGGTGTTAGTGACCTCAAAGGATTAACAATGGGACTAAGGTAATAACCCACATGCTTTATTTATGCCCCTTTCAAATTTGCGCAATATTTCTTGATGACTGATGCAATGGCTGATTTATTAAGACTATTTTCTCTACGTATAGGAAGCATACTATACATGAAATATTATGATAACTGCAGGTCCTCAAGAATAGGAACGCATGTCGCAGTTTCTCCATATTAGAAAGCTTCGATGCGCAGTTGTTAATTGATACTAAATAGCGCCTAATTACCGCAATTGCAATTAAACATCACAAATACAATGGAATTTAGTTTAAATTAAAATATAGTTTAGTCGGGTGGGTCATACTAGAGAAATGGTAGCCAATGTTAACTTTTTACGGCTAGAAGGAAAAGACAAAACACCAAAAGATTTTTAACAAGCCCAGAATTGGGTTTTAAAGGCAACTGTCATTCACTTGCTGCGGATATGAAATAGGTCGATCCTCTCGCTGCCTAAGAGGAGACTCCGAATGGAAGTGGGAATTTGATAAAGTACTCCGTTGTATTTAATGTTAACCCAATAGAAAAACAATCGAAGAAAAACGTCGAAGGAGATGATTACACATGTGTTTATGAAGAAAATACGATTCCATTTGGAGGCAAACAAAAAATAATGGAATTCTGCTCACGGGGAAACCAAGGAGGATATTTATAAGAACCTTAAAACGGTTTGGGGAAGAATCCCCGTTCTCTAATTTATATGGATGAAACACGAAACACATATTCATTCGTCTTATTCCCAAAAGCTGTAACGACGACACCAATGAAGGTCGTCACAACTGATATCAAAAGGGCAAATATTAGTATTAGTGGACTGAGGTTCATTCTTTGGAAATCAGCTGGTATTGCAACCAAAATTAGGTGCGTCTCTTTTTTTGGAACTGAGTGTATTATAGATGAGGCAACAATTTCCTAATAGCATGTATCCGACATACATTACAAGTAACGTATGTCGGATAAGGTAAGTAATAAAAGCATTATTTATTTTTTTAACAAACGTTTTATATAATTTTTTACCGGAAAATTGCACTAGTATGCATTTTCGCATGATTACTGTTTTGGTGCATCAGTAGAAGTAATATCTCTAATACTATGAGAAGAAATCACTAATTTTATAATAGTACAACTGTTATGCATACGCCCAAATTTAGGATGATGGTGAATAAAAGAGAAGTGCTAGCAAAGTGATGTAAAGCGATGCCTATCCAATATGTGCTTTAGTGCAAGGAAAGTATAATTTTATTAGAATAATAACAGGACGTAAGGTAGTTAAGTAGAGACAGAATGAACTCAGATCTTTACCAAAATAAAATTCCCCGCGTGAAATATCTCTCTACTAACGCAAAAATCGGAAAAGCAAGATGGCTGCCGTAGATAATAGGCTACCTATTGTCCTAAAAAACAGAGCAACAACTAAGACAATAACGGATTAGAACATAAATTCATAAGAATGATGCGTTATTAGCCTTTTTTACATTTATTTTCATCTATTTTAATTATGGCAATTCCGTAAACATTTATTTATTGTAGACCCAAGGCCGGATATACCAGCAGTATATCTCTTTAACTTATTGTAATGACGCGCCGTCTGTGTTTAGTTAAAACAGTCGCAAACGTTCGCCACTCTTGCATGGGCGGGTTTGCGGGAATTACGCGCGTATTCTGTAATTATGCGGGGAGTATGAGCGTATTAAACGCGATCCGTGCGGGGGTATCCGACTCCTAGTATTCTACTACGTCGTTTCACCCTAGATTAATTTAGGTCACTTGTTGTCAGTTGGCAGCGGGGTGGGTCATTTTCCTCTCCTAGCTCTAGGAGGTTACCTTGGGCAGTCATCTTTTGCATTAGTAGTTTAAGAGAGGACTCATATGTTTTCTAAAAATGTGAGTTAATTCCGTCTCTCCTCAACTACTATGTAAACTTTATTGTTGTTACTTCAACGGTACAATGAAGCTACTTCCTACGTAACATTTGATAAAATTATGATGTAAGTATATAAGAGGATAAATACGCTCGGCGGTAGTTCAACCTCAATCGATTTGTGACAGTGTTGTAGATACTTGTGCAAGAATGCCACATGTGCGATAGTGACATTTTCAGACTGTCACAAAGTTCAGTTGTGATTTTTATACGGTTGAAATTATAGACCTTGAGTTAAAATACGTTACAAACAGCGAAATGGTAAATTTTGAGTGGTGTCACTTTTTCTGTGTATAGGCGATATATTATTATGTATTCGGGTAGGTAATCCATTCGCATTCACTACTCATTTTTATGTAACAGCATATAATATTCGAGAAACAACTAAATGTATAAGACTATATCTACTAGCGATAATCTATATGCTATAAAAATGGCATCTAAGTCGTATATATAGCAAAATTCTATGAACTGCTTGAAAATGTGCAAATGCTTGAAACTAGCAGAAATTTGGCATCTTGCATTAGCTCTCTACCTTGCCGACTATCACTCTCCCTTCTCTTTTTAGCTTTCAACGGTTCTTCCAGAGCTTCGAGTCCGGATTCGGTTTCAATTTCGTCTCGAATCGAAACTTGCCTTTGTAGCATTGTCTCTTTATTGTTTAGCGGCACTTAGGGTAAGGAAGAGTTTACATAAATATGTGTGTAGTTTGTGTAACGGCACGCATCATGGCCGAGAATCAAACCCCATGCGCTTGTATTTCATCGAGGATTTTTCAATTTTGGGACCCGCCTCTTATATTACTCGTTCAACTTTGGCCACTTACTCATTCCTTTGTGCATACATTTAAATGAGATCCTTAAATGGGATTAAAGATCCTCTACTTGGTTGTCTTTGATTTTGCTCAAATATGAAAGATAAAAGAGATATAAAGTATAATAAATAGTCTTTTAGTGTGACGTCATGTACATAGGCAACGAATAGCATGTCGGATTATTTATTCTAATGCGCATGATCAGAACTACAGCCTCAAAGACGGGTGTCATATCTACGAGTATTTTCATCGCGTGAATATGAATATCATTGATCGGTGGTCATGGTCAACTTTCGTTTGGTTGTTGATGACCCGACCCTGGATGAGATTTTAACAGGTGAATTTTAAGCAAAAATTAAGGGGTCTTTCATATAGTTCTCTTTTTCAAAACCCAAGTTCGGCTAGTTGTGAAAAACGGTAGTCACCCTACTTGTGAAAAACGGTAGTTAACCATAGTTACTCAGCTACCATTGGAGTAACAATATTTATCAATGCTTTTTGTGCAGCTTGGTATCTCCCATGTCTTATGAGATATAAGATTTTAAGAGATTAAGAAAAACATTTTTTTTCGAAAATTTTTATTTTTAATTTTCTTCTATGCAATAGCGATT
Source organism: Tetropium fuscum (assembly GCA_964058915.1). Classification (NCBI taxonomy): domain Eukaryota; kingdom Metazoa; phylum Arthropoda; class Insecta; order Coleoptera; family Cerambycidae; genus Tetropium; species Tetropium fuscum. The sequence continues at coordinate 37,548 of CAXKVY010000496.1, read as the reverse complement.
GAGGAATTCGATTGAATCTAAAAAAAAGGTTATATCGCGTCAAATGCGATTTTTATTGTAAGTATAATTTATAATAAACGAAATGAAAATCGTATATATCGCGATGGAAATTTTTTTCTTTCGGGATTCGCACGAACTCTTCGGTCGCCATTCTGAAGTCTCATCAGAAGCCCTCTGAACTCCTGCGAAATTCTTTCAATAAAAATCGCTAATTTTTCGATCGTATAATCTACAATAAAAATCGGATTTATCGCCATATAACCAGTTTTTTTGGGATTCAATCGAACTCTTCAATCGCTATTGCATAGAAGAAAATTTTAAAAAAAATTTTAAATAACTTTTGCTAATTTTATGAACTATTGTTTTTTTTGTCGTGAACTCCTGAACTCTTTTTTCTCTACCGAAAAATTCCTCGCGAACTCTTTTTCGTTGAAAAAGTTAGCGCCCTAAAATGGGTTTCCGCGATTGCTCCACCTAAATTGCTAGAACTATTGCTGTTTTCTACATTGAACTCCTGAACTCTTTTGTTTCTATTGGGAGGTCCCAAGAAGTGGATGATTTTTAAAAGAAGCAGGGCCAACTTCACAGCATTTAATATAAGTCCAACAAATAAATTAGAGTGCGCAAAAAAAATTCACAGTACAAATATTATTCATATATAGAACTATATACCGGGATATATTCGATAATTTTTCGCGTTATCGTACGTTTGTTGCCACGAAAACTCCAATTGAAATTTCTTAATTATATCTTTCAAAATGCATAAATAAAATAAAACTTCAACCTTTGTTTAAGTAATAAACACATATATTATGTATTAAGAGACAACTTCTAGTGGCATGCTGCATGCATAGGCAACCGGCGCATCACGACAGTCCCACGTAGGTTGCATAACTATATGACGTCACACTAATGCTGTCTATTGCGATTGCCAAAATTGCCAACATCATGTGAGCTTAACATAGGAAGTATGCAGTCAGTGGCTATAAGTTGAACCATCATGTCAAATCCAGGATGATTAACATTTGCACAATGGGGTCATTTCAGGGGAGATAAGAGGAACAGAAATATGTTAACTTACCTTCATTTATCTGTGTAGTAACGAACGTTTTAATGAGCGTGTCCGTAGTTTGCGTGTAAAGGGATAAGGCGTAACGCAAACTCTGTAGTTCGGAGCTCTTGTCCAGAAATGCTTTTTTCAGTCCGTTTCCTCCGGCGTGGAAGTACTGTTTGATTGTGTCCAGAGCGACGTCCAGCACAGCGCACTGCTTCGGTGACAGATTCTTTTCCACTTCCTTCGATATGTCCATTACGCCGCTCAGTGCGTTCTTTACGTCTTGCTTGCCGGTCATGTGGTTTTTGAAGAGCCTGGACATGTCTTCTATCTTCGTGTTCGCTGCTAAATTCTTAGCGTTGTCCGTCAGACTCTTAAACATCATCTGAAAAAATATTTATGCATTAGTATGTCGCTCTAACTTGTTACACACAGTACTTAAACTTATGTACAAAAAAATGTTTGTCTTTAACTTTGTAAAGAGAAAGATTGTTTTAAAAAAAAACTGTTTACCTTTCTTTCAATATCGAGGCTAAACCACAAGTTCGAAAGCTATATTTGGTTCGACTGAAAATCGAGATCTCGAGAACTTTGGGGTCGCTGATGAACGTTCCCGATAATATCCGATTCCATAAGAGCAATTGCGACGCAGCTTATATGCGACGTGCGTATTCGACCGCTGACGCGCTGACTCTCCCAGTTAATTTCGAGTTTTGAAAGAGTGCGGTTGTGTGGGTTTTATAATTCGTGTAATAGTGATACTTAATAATGAATTCCGTAAATAATATCATCCAAATAAATTTTTATAGGCTGCCATTAGCCGATAAACTTAAAATTAAAGAACTGGAGAGGCTGTTGCCTGGTATAAAGTTGTCATAAACTTTAAAGACATTTATAAAAAAGAACAATTGGATATGTGGGTGTGAAATAACAAATTTGTTGTATTGTTTTCCGTTCTTGCTTTTTTATAAAGCCGACTCTAGAATCGACCCCAACTGGGCAAGAAAAAGAGTTAACACGTTCACGGACAGCGACGTCTATAGACGTTTAGGCCGACGTCGATAGCCGCCCTAACAAATACTTCACATTTTTTATCAACAACGTTAGTTATCGTCGAATTAACCTAAAAAATCTGTTTATGTATCGAACCAGGTGCGCTAATTTGACTATGTGTAGTTGATAGACATCGATGGAATGGTGGAGATCGGAAAACAAACGATAGTTTTACCGATTTACCAGAAAACTCGTTCTTGCCGATATATATTTTATTTTATATTATTTTATTTATTTTATAACATTAAGGGCAAACCGACAAATCAATCTTGTGGTTGTTATCAATAAAAACATATATAATAATGTGGTAAAAAAACAAACATAGCGTGTATGTTTTTGTGAAATCAACAGACTTCAATAAAGATACCAAAAACAGCAGCCACGCAGCAACATTTTCTAGGGGAAATTATATTGCTGGAAAATTATAAGAAATTACATGAGTTTCCTAAATGTGTACAGTAGCAGTGTTTGCATGTATTGCCCAATGTTTTAAGCTGTGGCTACAGTAATAATTTATATAATCAATAACTGAATAAACGTCTTCTCCTTTGTGTTCCTCATAAATAGTAGGACGTCGAGTGTCACAAATTGTATAAAAAAATGTTTATAATGTGATACTGACGTCTATAGCTGTTTGTTTTTTTGGTCCTAAGCAGCTTATTTACGACTCTAGGAACCCCTAAATATCAATATATTTTTAAATCTTCATTATTAGTGAAAATACATATATGATGCAACAAGCACAACCACTAATCAGAGAGTGTCCGTGAACATGTTAATGATTTCACCATATTCACCATCTTCCTGAAAAAATGAGGAAACATGAATAGCCGCGTGACGACATCAATTCTTGTACTGCCTTTGCTTTGCTCGGTAAGGTTAATATTATGTCTCAGTTAAGCTCTGCATGGAGGGATAGTATTATTTCGCATAATAATAAAGTCGAGAAAAATATTTAAAAAAATATAATCAGTTGTGTAAAATTTTGTAGTGCTTTTGATTTAGCACTTACAGGTCATAATGAAAGTGAATCCTCTAGGAATCTAGGAATATTTAAAGAGCTAATTAATTTCACTGCAGATGCAGAGCTGGACAATATACTAAAAGAACATTAGCGTACAGCAACCGTTTTTTAAGGAACCTCAATTTGCTAAAATTCGAGGTCTCATAACTTTTTACTTTTAGTCCAATTTTGATAATTTTTTTAGAATACTGTAGATAAAACGACTAATTTCAACTTGCTAATCCAGTCTTTTCTTAACTGAGGACGGTTTATTATACAGGGTATTATACAGGGCTAACTAAAAGGTTGTTATATAACCCTAATTTTAAAACACTCGGTGGAATAATTTCGTAACCAAATTCTTTAAACATACCAATTTTTGTTAAGAACCATTCCTTTCCTACATTTTGTTTTTTTGGTCCATGTCTTTAGATGCATTGGTTCAAAATTATCGCACCATACAGAAATCAATTGAAAAAACTTTCAGGGTGAGAAGAAACATTTTTTAATTAACAAGAAAACAAAGGAAAACAAAGAAATAAAATTATGTGAGCTGATCCCTAGTAGGTGCGAGCTCATGACAGAAAACTTCGTAGAGAAATTCAGGTATTTATATGGGTTTAACTAATTTTGCTGCGGAGTTAGATTTTATTCTTCCAATGCATATAACAGAATCTAAAGTATTTAAAGGGACTTCGAAAACCATTTAAAAGGAATTATTAGATGTTATGTTTGAAGTTTATAGATATGAATTAACCAAAGAAATTTAATTTATTAGAAATTTAATTTTCTTTTTGTGCCCACCCTCTAAAAATACCTACGAGCCGCCACTGAACAAGTGCATGAAATTCAATTTTGCGCACACTTGAGGAAATTAATTTTAATTCAATTTTGTACACACTTGAAAAAATTAATTTTACACTTAAAAAAATATTTTCTATTTTAAAAAACTGATAAATATAACACGCCAACGAATAAAAAAAAGTTACAGCAGGCAACTCACCGTTTTATCCGTCATCGGCGGCAGTACCACAGTCTTCTCCAGTATCCTCATGACTATCTTCCACAGTTCCTTCAACAGGCGTTTGAGTACAGTCTTCTCGCAGGACTGGGCATATAAGGATAGAGAGCCATCTAAAAGATCCATCAGGGGTCTTAACACTTCATCCGCTTCTACCGCCACGGCGTTCCTTTGAGCAGGCTGATTCAGCTGCCCCGGTTGACCGCCTCCTTTAATAGCCAGCAGGAGATCTGCTAGCTCCTTCACGCTGACGGTTATCCTGTGCTCCAAACTGAAAAGTACGCGCTGTTGTCTTTCACCCGCTCAATTGACTTGACTTAGGTCCTAGTTGTACGTACCTGCACGCAAATTGTTGCGCTAATTCATCCAGGCTTCCATTGAGCGTTTGCTGTAGTTCTTTCAAGATATTAGCCGCATCTTCTTCTAGTTTTTCGCCCCCCATCGATTCGAACATTTTCTCCAGCTGTACCCGCAGCTGCTGTATGTTGTTCATAAGTATACATGCCTAAAATACGGAATAATTTTAAATTTCTGATAATTCGCGGTGCCAGAGGAACTGAAGGGTCCCTCTTATTTCATTATACCCGTACCACTTATTTGGAGGAGAAGAATCATGGACAAATATAGGCATCACTGATTTAAACCATTTATGCGAGCGTACTAAGAAATATATCTCGTCAAAAACAAAAGCAAGTTTCTAAGGGGACGTGCTAAAGGAAGTGCTAAAATTAAAAACGTACTATATTATTTGAATCGGCACAGTATGTCTTTTATAAAAGCTTCACTATAAACGGTTTAGCTAGTAAGCGATGTCCTGGATTCAAACGTAACCCCAAATTAATCTTTATTCAACTAACTTTATGGTAAGGTATTTAGCGAAGGGTATAAATTTCTGACAATGGTCCGCTCTTTGTAATTGATGGCACTTTAAGGGATGTTATGGAACTGTATATTTTCTTGGTGGAGGACGGTTAGAATAAATGAGGAGAGGTAAAGTAAATTAATACCGTGATAGATAGCGGCATTTGAATAACCTTCCTTGCCATGTTGTTTATTTGCTGCTATACGCTCTCCCTTTATTACTTACCAGTAAATTAGGAAACGTACATATTGCCCGGGGAAAGTTCTGCCGCCGACCCGCATATTCTGAGATTGACAAAGTTTTCTGTTAAAGAAGAATATCACGGGCATATAATTTCATTCAATAGTGTGTTTCAGAATATTCTAATATAACTTAATTATTGTTATATTATTATTACAATTTTTTTATCATAGACCACTTCAAATGTTACTCATTGGCAGAATGATGACAACTTATACATATACTTATATGACAAATATTAAAAAATAAACTTATTTAAAGTTTTAGAAATCGCCATTTTTCAGTTTTTTTGACACGTTGAGTGAGATAAACTATCTAGAGCCTAATTCAATTGTTAAAACATAGTAAATATGTCAAACTATGAATTAATATAATATTTATGATATCCATATCGTACCAACTAGAGTAACATCGCACTAATGTACGTATCGCTACGCCGACTACGCGTGTGATTGGTCAGTGTCTAATTGCTTGATATGAAAGTTATTTATCGGCGCAAAAATCAAAACTCAGCATCATGGTGAAAACAGGTTTCGAGAATAGACTCTCGAAACAGATACTAATATAGAGAGGAAGCCCATGTTTTGAATATTGAAATTGGATTACGAAAGGTGAATGTAATAAGCGAATACAGCTTAGAAGTGAGAATTAAACCATGTATATTGTAAATTATAGAATTTAAATGTAAACCTAAATAATTAAAATAACAGATCCACTTACCATTGAAAAATAATTTCAATTTTCAAGTCAAAACATTATACAATATACAGAGCCTAATTGCACCTCCTCTACCTGACCATAGAGGACTCATGCTCAGCAGTGAACTTTCTATAATAAAAAATTAAGTGTTCTTAGAACTGGCGCCCATGGGAAGGATGCACTAGGGAAGAGACAAAGTAAGTATCCTGGAAACTTATCAGGTTGTGTATTCACTGCATTTTCTCAATTATCGGTAGATGATTTCTTTCGGGAAATCTTTCTTCATATAACTGAGCAGCCTGTCTGCTATTTTTTTTTACATTCGCCATAGATTAATAGCATATCTACTTGTTCATTTCTTGAATACATGATAAAAATACTATTTAAAACGCGCTAACTTAGGTATAATTTAACAATAAATACTTAAATCGTTGTCAAGTCAAGTAAACAATTCTTAATTGTCAAACCAAAATGACGCGTATTTTTTCATTTTATATTGTTTCCACCGCCTGCCTAACTAAATATTTTTGTTACAGTAGGTAGTACTGGATAGGGGTGGAACCTTTGATGTAACTGTAACACTCGGAGTAGTTTCCACAAACACCAAAACACTTTCACTTCGCTCGACGCGCGTTTCGCCAACCAAGTTGGCATCATCCGGAGACGATTAAAACTGAAGAAACGCGCGTCGAGCGAAGTGAAAGTGTTTTGGTGTTTGTGGAAACTACTCCGAGTGTTACAGTAGGTAGTAACAATGTTCATTACTATGCTATAATTATCGATACTAATTTTAATGAAGAAAGCAAAATGGGATAGGTACAGCAATTGTAATGGCCGAAAATAAAAGATAAATAAGTATTTCTTAAGTAGGTCAAATAAAAAAATGGAGTTCCTATCTTAGTTTTTATAATATCGTTGGTTGTTTAGAGATTTTTTCTTTTAAATAAGAAAGATCTAGTTAGTCTGTTCAGCTACTGATTATGCCCAAAAAAATATGAGACACAAAGGTTTCACAAAGCTTTCGATATCACGGCACACTAAGCATCAATATCTGCCAAGGATCATATCATGGCCACCTATGCTTAATACAATAAAATGATTATTAACTGTCAGTTTAAAAACAAATGCCATGGTGCGATACATGGTTGAAAAGAGAATTTAAAGACGAATCAGATGGGCAAAAAAATATACAGGGTACCATTTAAAATAACAAAGTTTGCGTCACTTTCGCTTAAACCGGAAGTTTAAGGAAATGTTTGATATGCTCAAAAAAAGAACAATTACGTAATATACAACTCTCCCAAAGTTGAAAATTTTAACTTTTTAAATAGTAAAGTTACAGAGCGTTACGTCACCCTCATATTGTATAATAGATGAACTATAATTGAGTTATAATGTTGTTAGAAATCACTTAGCGTAGAGATTTCTCGTTAAAGTATTGTGGAAGAGAATTTAGTAGGTTACAGATAATATATTATCAGAAATTATTACGAATAAAAAATTATACATATACACTGCGCAACTTATTTAACGCACAACCATAAAGTTAACTCAAATTTGACGTTATGTATTTTCGACAATTTTTGTTCGTTTTGGACGATTTTTTTTTCAAATTGTACGTTTTTCTCTTAGGAATATCACTGTCTTAGTTGTTTTGGTAAAACGAATGATTTTGATATTATATCAGGTGCTATAAAAATGTTATGTTTTTTTCCGAAATTTCAAAACGTCCTGTGGGCTATACAAGGTATTGCAAGTTATTGCAATTATAGCCAATTTAAAGCCTCATGTTTTTTCTACATTTTCTACATTTTCTTGTTTTATTCATTTGTTTATCTCTGTTACTTCATGAAATACGCAGTTTTGAAACACCATATGCTTTTATTTACATGAAATGCATTTATCGGACAACTCAAACAGCTAGCAAGCTATGGAAATCGAAGATTACACGTCATAAACTGACAACTGTGTTTTTTGTTGACAGTCCAGCAATAATTAGTGAATAATGGAACGCCACACCAGAAATTTAACTCGTGATGAATGTGTTGAGGCAGCTACATTACATGGTGAAGGGTGGAGTTACAACCGCATAGCTGGAAGGTTGGGAGTGTCTCACACAACTATAGCGAGAGCAATTCAAAGGTACGCGGAAACAGGAGAACATTCCAGACGGGCCGGTCAAGGTAGATCTCGTGTTACCTCTGCTATCCAGGATCGCTTTTTAAGAGTAAATGCTGTAAGACAATGATTTATAACTGCAACACATTTAAGAGCACAACTTCAAGACGCAGGTGGTCCACTCATATGCGTTCAAACTGTACGCCGACGACTGAGGGAGGCAAATTTAAGACCCAGGATTGCTACTCGAGGACCCGCATTAACAGTAGATCATCGAAGAGGCAGATTCAATTTTGCCAATGAGCATGTTAATTGGATGGAAGCAGATTGGGAACGTATTCTTTGGACTGATGAGTCAAGGTTCAGCTTGTATAATTGTGACAGACGTAATCGCGTCTACCTAAGACCCGATGAGCGATACAGTCAATGCAATTTTTTGCACACAACTTTATATGGAGGTGGATCCGTCATGGTGTGGGCGGAATATCTTTGACTGGGCGAACGGACTTGGTAACTGTGAATGGAAATCTCAATTCTGACAGATACATCACAGACATTCTTGAAGCACATGTTTTGCCTTAGGCCCCCTATATAGGACCCAATTTTTTACGTATGCAAGACAATGCGCGTCCCCACATGAGTGTTATCGTGAGAAATTATCTTGAAGAAGTAGGAATTGATCACACAGACTGGTCAGCCCGTAGCCCCGACTTTAACCCCATTGAACATGTTTGGGATTTTATCGGTCGGTGGTTACGAAGTGAGGGACGACAACCCCAAAATTTACAAGAATTGGAAGGACGCCTAGTCGAATTATGGAATGGCCTAGATCAGAACCTAATCAGAACTTTGGAACCAGAACAGAAGGGGTGGAAACACCAGATACTAATTCTCTATTTACTTTTGTTTTGTTTCCTGTTATTCGTTGTTTTATTGATTAAAGCAATCCATTTTTCTAGGTATGTTTTTTGAGTTTTTGTCCTTTTAAGACCTTTTTCTCTTCTAAAACACCTTGCATCTCTCAATAAATTATAAGATATCAAGGAAAACAGAACGCACAATGAGGCATTGAACCAGTATAATGAGTAATAAATAATGAGCACTTGACAAAAAAGAAAGTTAATAAATTTAATAAAAATCACGTTAACTCAAAAATTGGATATTTTATGAAGTAACAGAGATAAACAAATGAACAAAAAAAGAAAATGTAGAAAAAACATGAGGCTTTAAATTGGCTATAATTGCAATAACTTGCAATATCTTGTATAGCCCACAGGACGTTTTGAAATTTCGGAAAAAAACATAACATTTTTATAGCACCTGGTATAATATCAAAATCATTCGTTTTACCAAAACAACTAAGACAGTGATATTCCTAAGAGAAAAACCTACAATTTGAAAAAAAAATCGACCAAAACGAACAAAAAATTGTCGAAAATACATAACGTCAAATTTGAGTTAACTTTTTGGTTGTGCGTTAAATAAGTTGCGCAGTGTATTTGTATCAAAATATATCATACAGAAAAGAAAATTATAGTATATATTAAATGAGAATTAGGAATGTAAAATGTAGGTATAGTAGGCATAGTGAATGTAAAGATGCTTAGCATAAATAAAGTCGATAACTAAAGTGAGAAAGTGCATTGCATAGACGTATAGTATAGAAAATGGTATATGGCATAGGCTTTATTATAAAAAAAGAAATCAGGAGATCAGAAAAACAAAAAAGGGGGAAACCAAGCAAGAAAATAATTCCGAAGGAAATCGGATGCCAGGGAGAAAATAAGAAAAGGAGATTGCAGATAGAAATTTAGAAGCAAATTGCAGATAGAAATAAGAGATTGTGGAGAGTGCATCTCAAACTTATATAGACAAAGTAGAAAAACCTGTTTCTATATTCCCCATAAAATTTCCTTTATAAATTAGTGGATGTAGATATGTTACCTCAAAGGGAGTTCTTTAAGATCTATGCTGGGCGCCTTTTGTTGTAAAGAATTGAAATGGAAAGAGATTGTTCTTATAATGCACTGGTGTTGAATGAAGCCAGTTATGATACGCAATTTTAATTTAGTATTTATATGTATGGATATAAAATTTAAGTATATAGATAAAATGAAAAAATAATTATATTTTTTTTTACTTTGAATTTAAATTAGAGCATGGGACTTTACCTCATGTTGAGTTCAAAATAGACTTATTATTAAATAGAGGCCTAATTGAACCCCCTCTTATTGACCATAGAGGACTCGTGCTTATCAGTGAACCTGGCGCCCATGGGAAGGATACAATAGGGAAGAGATAAAGTAAGTATCCTGGAATCCTATCAGGTGTTTCTTCGCTGTGTAATCACTGTACTTATCTCTATTATCAAATCATTAAAACATTACTTTAAATATTTTAAACTTTCATAAAATTTTCATTAAATTCTTATTATATTTCACAATTGGCGCCCAACGTGGGGCATTAAGAGCATTGTTAAACACTTTTATCAAACTGTGGAGATTTGGCAACAACCTTGTGTGACTTGTTTTGCACTCGCGCCGTGCAACGACGGTTTTTATTTTATATAATTATCCTTAACGATTCGAAATAAAACAAAGGAAACTAATACTCACTATTCTCTCTTCCTTCAAGTGTTCCGGGAATTCCTTTTTAACGATATCCGCGTAAGCTATGAGAACTTTGACTATAGTCTTTGCGAACCGTTTCATGTAACGTTTCCAGATTTCGGGATCGGGGCATTCCAGTTTTGAAACTACATCGAAGCACTGTGTCAGTTGCGTAAAAACGTCCACAACTGAATTCGAAAAGAGTGCATGCTCGCTACTTTTCTGGAACTGAAAACGAAATATGTAATTAGTCACTTGTTCCGCTCTCAAGGGATTAGTTAGTAATGACAATGAATAACATCTAGTTGATATTATTCGAATTTGAAAGCCCATTAAAACGCACGTCAATGGATATTTATAAACATGCGTGCACAGAAACAAGTTCAGAAATCAGACAGGCCATTTTTCTAGGTACTTTAGTTATTTTTGTTATAGGTAGGTATTTACTTTAACTTGTACTTACCCCGTCCTTTTTATCTCTATTGAAGGCACCATGTAGATATTCTAAGGAGACGTCGTCGTTCTCGTTTAACCACTGCATGACGAACGGTTCGAACCACGCAGGATATTCAGGCACTGCACCTTTGTAAGGAGGCACGTCTTTCACGTAATTTGTATACAGCCATTTTACTTTGAAGTGTAAATTCATATAAGCCGACGACTTGCAGAGCCTATGCTGCTCGTGCTCTTCTAAGGCGTATTTCATGTCCACCGCGAACAGGCTCCACATCGTCGCAGCCGATAACTGAAACGAGACAACCACACGCGATTAGTGGAATCCGCATTCAAATTTACTTTAGAATGGTCGGCAATGTCGATGAAACTCGCGTTACAGCAAATAAAGAATGGGCTTGAAAGCATAGAAGTAGATGGTGTCTAGAGGGAAAGAAACTGAAGATTGTAGAATGTCAAGAACAATTTAGTCCAGTCAACGATGCTCAAAACCCTTTTGAGAATTCTTTGATTGGACTAAATTGACATTTTAGTAGACCAGTCAAATTATACATCGACATTTGGACATTTGAAAATCTTAAAATCGCCAGAGATGTTGAGGATGATGTCTTAATTGAAATCCTAACTCCCACTTGGGGAAAATCCGGCATATTGGAAAAACTGCCGATATCTTGGATTTTTTTGGCTGCTCTAATTCTATATATAAACCAAACTAAAAATAATAACGTCTGAAATACCTGACCGATGTTGAGCTCCTGCGGAAACTGATTGAGAACAGGTCCGTAGCTGTTTTTATCCTCTTCTATCACGGAGACGATGAGAGCAATTAATTTGTGCCAAAAGTCGACACTATCCAGTCTTGGTCCGTGATCCTCTGGATCCCTCTTGGGTTCGTTGGGATCGCTCTGGAACTCTCTGTTATACAGCTCGTAAGTGTTTTCAAATAGAAATTGATATGTCGATCTCAAGCAAGCTTTGACGCAGTCTTTTACAACAGTACTCGCCCTAGGCGGGCTGGACAGCTCCTGAACTTTCATCCGGAAGAACGTTATGCTGGTGAGGAGATCAACGGTAGATTTGAGATCCATTAGCTTGTCAGGGCTGCTCGCGGGGAAGTTATTTCTGTACATGGAGAGGTCTATTCGAAGGGAGTTGTGCAGTTGGTCGAGGAGTTTAACAAACTTTTCTTTCTGTAAGAGACGTATTTGAGTGCTTCTTGTTTTTAACATGTGTGGCTCAATCAATGTAAGGGAAAGTCTTTCGAAATAAAAGTTCTAATAATAAGAAACTTCAAGAGGAGTCTCGGGAAAGTTGAATGTGTTCATTCACCACGTTACTTATTTAACGGACGATGCTGTCCCGTAATTTAGCCAAATATTTCTTGAAGTACCTATATACACTGACGGACATAAAAAGTGGCTTTCCATAAAAAATGTATTTTTTAATATGCACAGCCTTTAAAAACCGATTATGATTTTGACACGAAATCTGATTGTCGCTGTGGAGTGAAATTTTATTTGTATTGAATTCTTAGGTTGGTCACGGTGTTTACCATTCTTTTTTCAATATTCTCTTTTTTGAATCACCTTTCTAGCCCATTCAGCAACAAAGATGCGACATTTTAGATGAAACGGTGTTATTAAGTTTGATGTTCAACAAGGAGGCCGTGGAGCTGAAAATGTCTAAAAAGTTCATCGTTTAAGAAATGTTTTTAAAGGCTGTACATATTAAAAAAATACATTTTTTATGGAAAGCCAATTACAATATAGTCATCAGCAAGAATCGCCCTTACAAACAAAAAAAATATCAACATCGATGGGCTGGTTTAAAAGTTATTGAACATCAAATTTGGGACAAAATCTAGGTGCGCCACTTTTTATGTCCGTCAGTGTATGTATCTACAGCGGGTCTATTCGATACTACCTTTTTTCAGTTACAGATTTATTTCCGATGAGAGGGTGAATGAGATTAATGAAGGCACATTCTAAAATTAGTGGCACATATATAAGGTGTCTCAAAAAAGTCTGGCGCATAACAGCATATAATTTTTTAGTTGAACACCTTGCAATGTTTGACGCCTCTTCAGGCCCTGTTTCTAGCACTATTTTTTTCTCTTCAAACGCGGCGTTTTCATATTATACTTTAAATACTTTTTTAGTCATTATTCATTTAACAGTCGATTCTATGCCATCGATTCCTGGTTCATCGTAAATATTAGATAATGATGTTAATGGATAATTTAATTCCCATTAATTTTATACCAATAAGTGTACCTTTATCTCGTGTACTGTTTAAGATAATATCGATTTAAATAGAGACTGGGCCACTTTCTTCACACAACTGATTTAAACAACTATTTCCATGTAACTTAATTATAAGTAAGTTTAATGGAAGATGAAGAATCCTGCAATTTTAGAGTGTTTCTCCATCACAGGTGTAGAAGTGGATTTTTTTTTCATATATTCAAAATTGCTTTACCCTAAATAAATGGTAGTCTGTACATAGAACTACATAATTTATATCTTTGTTAGAAATTTTATTAGAAATACATTTTATTGTAAATTGCCATGATTTAGGCATTTGTTACTTGTTTTGACATTTTGTCATTCAATCGTTATTTGCATAATAGTCCAGTCAATATCTTGTATAGTTTACGATATATCCTCGCTCAAAATTCGCTAATATTGAAAAAATATTTGCATCACGTCTTTTTGCTTTATTTGACTGGATAACTCGTCCGCCCTTCATCCTACGATAAATTTAGAGCGGGGTACGAGGTGGCAGATACTTTTTTTCGATTTGTCGCTGAAAATTCGGAAAAGCGTAGAGATACGTCCTTCCTACACAAAATTAAAGTCAACAAAATAGTCCCTATTTATTTTTTTCGCGATCTTGTATAATTTCCGAAATATGCGAAATCAAAATTCGCAAATTATAAAAAAAATGTTTGCCTCACTTTTTTTGCCTTATTGACTAACTCTATGTCCCTTTCTCCTACGAAAAAAACACAAGAGAGAACGTTGTAAATAACTGTTCTCTCTCTCTCTGAGGAGTAGACAAATTGAGGCCTTAGAGAGTACTAACACCCGTTGTGAGACCTGGGCAGATTGGGACAGAACTGGAAGGACCTTATCCTTCCAGTTCCAGTTCCAATTTCGAGAGGTTTGGATGGATTCAAGATTCATTTAACGCTACTACTCACACGCCATCTCTGCTCTGACGTCAGCTCAGACTACATTGGTGGCGGGGGGTGCTAGAACTCTCGTTACATCACTACTGCTAACGTCTCATAATGATTTTTTTTAAATAATATGTCTATAAATATATTTTTAAAAAATGCTAAAAGTAATATCCAATATCTACACCATATTATCTTAAAAACCACTGGAGATAAAGGTATACTTAATGTATACCTGGTGATAAATTCATGAAAACCTGTTATATAAAAGATAAATTAATCAACATTTTCAATGGTAGACATCTTTAAAATAATAAATATAAGTTGGTAGCAACTGTCACTTACCCCGAAATTGGACGCAGCAAATCTGTCGCTGGCTGAGACAGCAGATGAAGCGGTGGTATGCGCGTAGTATGCGTTTATATTCGCCAACAACATACTCATGACTGCCGGCACACCAGGACATAGATATTTTGTTGAAAGGCAGTGAAAATGCCTGAAAGAAGTAGAGATACGAGCTAGATTAAAATCCCTAAATTATATAAACGATTAAAACTTTAGTTAAAACTCCTATTGTAGTGGTCATACATGTTCGAGACCGTATTCATTGAAACACGATGGGACCACTTAGTATTAAATATTTATAAATACTTTGTACATCGTTCTGAACAGGGATACTTGCCTGCCTGTTCAGAATACAGATTAATTAATGCCATTTTAACAATGTTCTATTCATGATCTAATAATCTAACAATGGTCAGTCTGAGTGCAATCACTCGTGTATAGCTACTTGGGCTAGGTCACGCTAAACCCAGGTGGACACCTGCATCTGACCTAGATATACAGTATTTCAAACTTCATGCCCCATTAGACGCATCTGGAGAACAAAACATTTTTGCTTTTCGAAAATTTGGTACCGTAAATAGGTTGCATAGTTCTACATTTTTAAAATATTTTCAACTTCCGATGGGATGGGAATACATAGGTACAGGACATGCTCAATGAAAGTTACTCAGATTGTAATGTAGGATTCAACAAAGTAATATTATATAGAGTATTCTATTTAAAATAATACACTTTTATTAACTTCCGGTTACACCGAAAGTGACAGGAAGTAGAAAATATGATAGAAATGTAGAACTATGACTCATATCTACGGTACCAAATTACCAAATGTTAAAAAATAAAACATGTTTTATTCTCCAGATACGTGTAATAAATAGGCCATCGAGTTTCGAACACCCTGCATACATTTATGCTTAGCGGGCAACCTTGTCTTGCGATAACGGTTGTCGTATTATTACTAATGATGTATATTTAATTTATTACAACTAGGTGCATTAACTTATTAAATACATTACAACAATAAAATCGGAACTTGGTGATTACAATTGGTGATTCCAATTTAGCCCCGGTATAACAGACTAAACGAATAAGTTTGGCTATAAATCACGGCTGACCTAATAGCCCAATGCCCATACACGGTTATTTGCACATATATCGTAATTATTAAATCCCCGTAATTCTGTGTGAACAAGGTCAAAGATAAATTAGTTGGCATATATCACGGAAATCTAGGTAAAGCAGAAAGGGGCCCACGTATGTAACCAGGTTGATATATGACTGGATTTAATACCGAAGAGTACACCAAATCGATCAGGTAAAATTTATAACCCCGATGTTCTACTCGGTGTATTTTCTGCTGTATTTTCATCCACCGGCACCGTTTCATAGTGATACATTTCGATGCGTAGTGGTGTGAAATATTATCGGACAAAAATAGTGCAGACGCAATTCATTTATTCGCGTATACGTTGAAATAAATTATAATCAACCCTATTCTATAACTACAAATCGAGTCGAAATGTATCAAATCGAATCGAAATCCTTGGATTTGGTATTCTGTAAGTCCGCTTGATGTTTCAAATCGAAATGTTCGAGGAAATGTATTCATCTCACCTCGACTGAGTAAGCGCTGTCAAGCAGACTGTCGAGTTCGGATCTCGGACATCGAAATGCGTTGTAGATAGACAAGACATGCGTAGAACCGTAGGAAAAGGCGGGCAACGATGAGACATAACCGCAGAAACAGAACATGACATAACCTAACAAATTGCAAATAAAATAGTAAGCTTCAAGTTTTGGTTAGCGTGAATTATTTTTTTATTAAATATTCCTTTAAATACCTACCATTTGAATTTAGTAAACATGGATGCAGAAATAATACAAGCGGGTGTCTTCCTTGGAGCCGCAATAGGAGAAGAATTGCAAAGGTAGGAAGGAATGTTTACTATTTTGTATTTAATTAAGTAGAAAATATTTCTATCAGCTGTTTATTCTAGGCAAATATTTAATTTTCAACGTCGGATTCTAAGGGATACTAGTAATCCTTTTGAAATATGTGAAGGACTTTTTAGAGGCTCTTATAGGCTACCTAAAGAAATAGCCTTGAATCTTATAAATGAGTTAGAACCATTTTTGAATGAACCTCTTAGGACTACTGCAATACCGAATCACTTAAAAGTAAATATAAGTAATTAACAGCTGAACAGAATTAGTAGTTCCTCATTGTTATAGGTACTATGCGCATTACATTTTTATGCCCAAGGGAGTTACCAGAAAAGCGTCGGGCAAGATCTATTTTTTGGAATTAGTCAAGCCGATGTTAGTCATTGCATCAAGGATGTTAGTTACATCCTATCGACTCACCTTAGTAGGAGGTACATTACATTCCCTAGGGATGCCGAAATTACCAGTTATTCAAGGGTAATATAATCACTATACCTACTAATATACAGTGATTATGATTATAAAGCACTAAATACATTTTTTAAATAAATTTTAGGTTCATGGAAAAACTCAACTTTCCAGGAATAGTAGGATGCATTGATTGCACTCATATAGCAATTGTAGTTCCCCCTATTGATAATCCTGAATTTCCAGGTTTTGCCTAGCTCAACAGAAAAGGATTTCATAGCTTTAATTGTCAAATTGTACATTAAGATCAATTTCATTTTACAATTTACATGTGCAAGGTGCAAGTTACAAATTTTATATCTAATTTTAGATATGTGATTCAAATCTAAAAATTTTAAATTGCAACGCTAGGTATCCAGGTTCGATGCATGATTCTGCCATATGGAACATGTCAACTGCATTTACTCACATGGAAGAGGCCTACAATAACAATGAACGAGGTATTTGGTTGTTAGGTAATTAATATGATTATAAATATCGATTATGAACATTAAAGTCACACGCATTTCATATAGGTGACTCTGGATATCCTTTGCAACCTTGGTTGTTAACTCTCGTAGAAGGGGCCTTAGAAGGTACACCAGAAAGCCGGAACACAACTGCTCACATACGTGTACGAAACACAATTGAACGCTGTAATGGAGTTCTAAAATCAAGATTTCGATGTCTCTTAAAGCACCGTACCTTACAATACTCTCCTGTCAGAGCAGCGCAAATTGTTTATTCATGTTGTGTCTTGCATAACATTCTAATAACAAATAATATACTCGTCGAAGAAAATATCGATGGGAATAATGTACACGAAGGTGTTACAGAAAATTTTGCACAATAATGATGGTAAATATTGATGATAAAGAAAAATAAATATCATTCTATATAGTTCAGTAGTTGAGCATATTTTTTATAGTTTGTCTATTATTTCAGGACCTCAAAATAGAAATTTATTAGCATTAGGACGTCAAATTAGAAGTCGGCTAGTGAGAAACTATTTTAATGAATAATGCCTGTTCACACCCACCATTTACGTGATTTAAACGGTGATTTAAACTAAACCATTTAGGTGAATTAAACTAATGTAAATAGGTATAATATTTTATTTGTGTTGCATCAATTATTGCAAACCCATTCCCCCTCCTTTGAAATAATTCCCTTTCTCTTAAAGCAGCTTCCCTTTCTCTTATAAATATTTCCCTTTCTTTCAATATTACTTCCTTTTCCCTCAACGCAACATTCTTCTCCTTGACAATTATTTCTCGTTCCCACAGATCCATTTTCTTGAGCTTTCGTTTTTTACCAAAAAAAAATATTTTTAACTCGCCTTCCTTCAATTCAAGCTCCTTCTCATGAAACTTATCACCCCCAGTTTCTCTTAAATGCTTCAAATGTTTTAAAATATTTAAAGTTTCTTTCTGGCCTGCAACGTAAGTAATAATGTACGTGTTGATAAACGGACTCGTTGCGACCTGAACAGCGACTGTGTAAACATTGCGTTCGCCTCGTCCGTCGTCCGACGAGGCTCGTCGCCACGAGCCTTTGACTAGTCCCCAAAAAATCGCAACTGGCGCGAGCGCTACGAGCGGCAAGGCGAGAAGCGGGACGAATATCGAGCCTATGACGAGGGAACCGACTACATATTTGCCCCGCCACTCGCCTCGAGATTCGACTCGTCATTCGTGTGAATGTCTAAATGCGGTATGTCATGGTATACTTAGAATATTGTCTCGAACTCACATATGTAAAAAATATACAGAGTGGTCTATTTAAAAATCGAAAGTTACGGTCATTTCCAGGCAGACCGGAAATGGTCTCATGCCTTTTTATGTTCAAATATCTGGATGGGGTCATAGATAGATAGGATGGGAGTCATAGATAGAAGGTCATGTCATAGGGATTTATTTGACCGGCTTAATGCATAAACTTTCGTTAGGTTTATAACAATGAGATTCACTGCAACTTACGTCATGGCTTGATATATGGACTCGATGCCGTATCTCATGGCAAACTCGTCCACTATCTCCTCCGCCGCCTCATCGAAATAGACTTTCCACGCGTCGTCGCCTTTCGCTTGCGGTAAACTCACCACACCGTTGTTCTGCTCGCATAAATAATGGAAGAGGTTCTCGTGCAAACAGGTGTATTGGACGTGATATGGTGCGACTTTCTCCTCACCCTTGATTTCTACGGATATGTGTAGTCTTATAGCACCGGATACAGCCGATTTATCAGTTCTTTTTTCCAGGTTATACCAGACGTCCATCTCGCCTGACAGTGTGCGTACCTAAAACAGACGAACGAGAATCGAACAGTAGTCTCAGAAATTCCTGAGCAATATACGAACGATCAGCAAAAATAGTAACACATTAATACACACAGGTGTAGTACCTGCATAATAGGTTTACCTGTAGGTTTTTGTTTATACATTTGGAATTTTATAGAATCTGTTTATTTATTAATTCAAAGCCTAACTTTCTTATACGACGAAAAGAATAATAATAACAAGTATCTACACATTATCTAGATTGACGTGAAAATGACGTCTTTAGATGACGTCATTTCGATGAGACATATTGTCGTCATTTTTACGTCGTTACAACGTTATTCTATTGGTGATTTCGACGTAATGGGTCACGTAAATATCACGGGAAAATGGCGTCACTCTGCTGCCTGGGTTATAGCCTCCTTTCACTCCTATATTATAATTGACTATCACCCAACCACTTGGATGTAATGAATTTTTTTGTTGAAATAATGCAATCTGCAGATGTATGTTAAAAAAATCACTACAGTCACAATTATGGGTTTTAAGAGAAACTTATTTGAATACCAGTTACGAGACCTCTAATTAATGTTTTTGAATCATTTTCGTTTCCTGCAAATGTACAGGGTGGCCAAGAAATATTTTTTACTTAAGAACTTTATAAATTGAATTTTCTCAATTTTTTCAAATGAATTCTCTGTGTATTTTTCAACGTTGTGATGTAGAAATAAAAAACGAACATGTTTTGTAAGTACTTCCCTATGGCTAATTGCAACCATATTCGTTTTATAAATAAATAAGCGTTTATTTTTCAATCAAGAACTTTTTAAATTAAATAGTCTCAATTTTTTCAAATGATACACTTTCACTTCGCTCGACGCGCGTTTCGCCAACCAAGTTGGCATCATCCGGAGACGATTAAAAACTAATCTTAAACTAAAAATCTACCCTATGTGTACTATTTATTGTGAAATCATTAATCGCCCTTCAATGATTAGTTGCTAAGCAACGCGTAAAGCGGGCTATACGGTATAGGTCCCTTGTCGCTACTCTTTTACATTTGTCATACTACTTTTACATTTTACAACTTCTATACTCTCAAATGCATCCAACTGTCTATTTTGGTCACATTTCTAAATAATCTTAAATTACTAATATCTATTCTATGATTGTTGTCAAAAGCATGTTGTGCAACACTAGACTTGTCTGTTCTTCCATATTTTAGATGAGCCATATGCTCTTTAAATCTGGTGTTAATTGATCGTCTCGTTTGTCCAACATATTTTCGATCACAATCATTACAACTAATTTCGTAAATCCCAGACCTTTCATTTGGAACAATTTTATCCTTTGGATTTTGGATTTAGGGTAGATTTTTAGTTCAAGATTAGTTTTGAATCGTCTCCGGATGATGCCAACTTGGTTGGCGAAACGCGCGTCCAGTGAAGTGAAAGTGTTTTGGTGTGCTAATTGTTTTATTGAGCAATAATTACAAAATTAAATAAAATTAAAAAAAGAGGTTTCAAATAACTCGTTCATATAACTCGTTAGAAAAAATTATAATAAATGTTCTGCGTTTTGCAAGTAATAGCAATTCTCGGAAATCATGTCTATATGGTTTTGCTCCAAATATTTTCAAATTCATAATGGCTTCTTTCATAAATAATTTTAGATTTTTCTGAAATTAAATCCATCGAGTCCAAATTTTGCTTCACTATTCATTTTATTGTATTTATTTTACGTAGTATATCTTCGATTAAATTCGATATATAAATTGAATGAATTCGATACTAATTCAAGCAAACTGATGACAGCAGTTGTGCAATTGTTCCTTATTATATCTGGCCTTAGTTCACAGCCGTCTTTTAGAAGAAAATTTGAAAATTGTATCAATTGCAGGGTAGAAAGTAAAAAATATTGTATGACACCCAGACGAAAAACTGTTGTTTGGACTCTGGTGGCTGAAGACAGCAACGGATTCAGATTCGAGAATCGATTATTTACAGTGGACCAGTTCATTATTGGAAATGAATATACCTAGAGAATCAAAAAAATGGGCATAAACAATTAAATTATGTTTAATTTATTTATTTATTACCTTATTCTTTCTGTTCAGCAAAAATTATATATAATTTTATGCATTAACTGTCTCTAATAAACTCTATTAATTTGAAAATGTAGGTACCGTCAAAGTAGGATATACCTACGGACATACCATGTGAAGAACAACGAAAAATACAGAATATACAGGGCTATAACTATAATTTCATACCTTATTGGTATTCTTAAGTTAAATAATGATTGCGTATATCTCCACTTACCTCAATAATAGTCTGCCCTAAGAAGTCGTCGGATTCCCTGGTCAGCTTCTGGCGAAGTTTGCTTTTCAAGTCGTTATCCTCGTCCCAGACCCGTACTTTGATCCTGTCCGATGAATTGTGACACTCGCTGAGAAAAAAAAACAAATTTGTATTTCTCGCCAGCGGTGAACAAATGACAACGTACAAATAAAACTTCTCGTCCCAGACGGGGTTCAGTTCCTGAGGCATCGTCCTTGTGCGCTTTTTGACTTTGCCCACCTGCACGGTTACGTAGGGGTCGGACGTTCCGCTCTTATCTTTCGCGATCAGTCCTTGTGCGGATTTTACTGCAACGTCAGAAAATTATGGAGCTGCCCTCTCGTGCCCCGTGTACGGAATATTCGGGTTACTCAGTTCACTTTACCTGCTTGGACTTTAGATTTAGATTTTACCGTTATTTTTACTGGCCCTTCTGTTCGGCCACTCGATCAAATGCCCGATTGTTATCTAAATATTAGTGATTCTACTAGAAGAATCTGTACTGAAGTGCGGCATTAGGAACCGAAACGTCACATATGCTCGAATAAAAGTCCAAGCAAACAAAATATACTATTTACACAGCCTTGTGGCTGGCGTTTTAGTAGGTTATTATAGTTCTTTAAACCTTATATTATAGTACTTACAAGCTACAAGTTTTTGAAGATCTAACAACGAAATATATAAATGAGACATATACATTTGTGTAACATGCTTTAGTTGGAGACGGAAAACTAGAAATTGACATGCTTGTATAGTGACACGCCACACATAAGCTACAGCACAAGACAAGCACTTTTGCTGTTTTTTTAATATAATGTGGAATGTGCAACATTAAGTTATTGTGAGTTATCGTTGCTTAACGGCGATAGTGTACGTTAACAAATATATCGATTAATAGTTTTAGTTATAGGCCATAAGTTCTGTGGTAAACTAAAAGTTATTCACAGGAATTTATTAATAATTGACTGTAGAGTCAATTGTAGATATTGAGGTGTCTAGAAAAGAAATTGCATAATTAATGGTGGTCCGTCGGGCACTGCCAGTGATATTTGCATCCAGTGACTCCTAGGGCACAATTCCGGAGCACACTCAGATGCCGTGACAAACGATGGCGTCGGTGATTGTGAAATTGGGGCAGAACATGTAGCAAATAGAACGTAAATATGTCTAAAACTATTAATCTATATGACATTTAAGAAAATGAATGTGTAAATCACAGCTAACACGTGAACGTGTTGTAAGACAAGCGGTGTATATTCTTTGGTTATGTATAAGAGTATGTTAGTACCCATGACAAGAAGTGTTAAAAATTGTGCTATTGTTGTTCCAAATTTTAAAATGCAGGGCGATATTTTGTTACAAGGTTTTTATTTTATCTTGATATACGTGCTACTATAATTTAAATAATTAGGGTTATAATATATGTACATTAAAAATTAGTAATTCCATATAGCATGCAAGATTATACTTACTTATATCCGGAAGAATATAACAAAATATATTTTTAATAGTAATAGTATTCAAGTATGGTTTCAACTCTCATGTGCAATGAATAATCGCAAAACACTATATGTATATTAGGGTGTGTTTTTCCTTCGAACCCATTGTCTAATGTTTTCGCATTGGACTTAAAAAAATTTCTCCCAAAATTTCAGTTTCCTAGATCGAATCTGTGAACGGCGCAAACCGAGTTTGATTCCCATTTAATTAACATGGGAAAATCGACGTTTTTACTCAAACATGAATAGCTAGTACAAAATGTTTTTAATAATAATTTCTGATGGCAGTATTTTATAGAGAATTAAATTTCCTACGAGATAGGTCCTTAGTAGTAAATCCGTGAATTCATTATTTTCAAAGATATGCTCGTTTAAACATCCTCTTAAAAATCGGATTTCATTCAATTAATTTTAAGGAAAGTTATATCTATTTTAAAACGTTCAAATACACTATACAAATTTTTTTCATGCTAGTAGAGAACAGGAGGGTATTATAAATCATTGAGGCAAGATGATTTCTACATTTTTCCGCAGCTTAGTGTGGCAAAACGGCTTCCAAACATTTTGAGCCAACAAACAAATTACAGCATTTTTTAATTTTCATTGGAAAAAAATTAAGAAATCCACTTTACTTCTTAGTTTGTAACTCACCCTGTGTGTTAATCAAGTAATTATATCGAAAATGGCAACACCCTATATGAATATGGGGCTTCTTTTACGAGCATTCTGTTTTTTGAGTCACTGATCTATCTTTAAAATTGTCCATATTACAGCTTTTTTGCCGAAACTTTGCATAATTACCAAATTTCTGAACTCATCCTGAAATAATTTTCAGTGCAATGAATACGAATTTTAAGAAAAACATTTGTATGAAACACAAAATTATAAACTGGGTTTATAATGTTGTAAAAGTGTATTTTGCATTAAAATAACAATTATTTTTATGTGGAATAAAATAGGTTTTATTAATGAAATTTTTAAATTTAAACAAATGTTCAATAGTTTTTACAAATAATTTATTTTAGTTAAAGTAGGATGTTGTTGGCGATGGTCTTTCATTATTTGTAACAAATATTGAGTTTGTTCTTCATTTTTTGTTAAACAATTATTAAAATCTTTGATTAGCGCTTAATTATTATTAAATTGATAATAAATAGTTATAATTAATCAAATTTTTATTCATAATATATTAAACTGTTAAATCTGGTTGAATATAGTTTTTAATCTTTAACTATTTTAAGTCTCCGAAATATTATCTCCAGTATAATTTCAGAGTATGGTTTCTACTTTATACTTTTCGAAGCACAAAATTTAAACATTAACATCATAAATCACTTTCAAATAATAATATTTAAAATTAATTGAATGAAATCCGATTTTTAAGATAATGTTTAAACGAGCATATCTTTGGAAATAATGAATTCACGGATTGAGTTCTAAGGACCATTTTTGTAGAAAATTTTATTCTCTATAAAATTCTGCTTTCAGAAAAATGCTGCTTTTTAAAAAAAAAATCTTTGAGCTGCTCATGTTTGATT
This sequence comes from Tetropium fuscum, assembly GCA_964058915.1. Classification (NCBI taxonomy): domain Eukaryota; kingdom Metazoa; phylum Arthropoda; class Insecta; order Coleoptera; family Cerambycidae; genus Tetropium; species Tetropium fuscum. Next base: position 12,868 of record CAXKVY010000496.1, on the reverse strand, counting down.
AAAAACGTCGATTTTCCCATGTTAATTAAATGTGAAACAAACCCGGTTTGCGCCGTTCATAGGTTTGATCTAGGAAGCTAAAATTTTGATAGAAATTATTTTAGGTCCAATGCTAAATCATTAGCCAATGAGACCGAAAAAAAAACACCTTAATGTATATATATACCACATGAAGATACTAAAATCGTCTAAATTTTTCATTTTCTTCGACTTAAAAAAATGAGGTTCTGAATTCGTTTCGTGTATTTTTATGTATGTTCATCTATTACTCTGTAGCAGCTTAAGTAAATTGGATGATATTTGCTGGATACTATAGGGTGTCATCGGGGATGGTCCCTTTGAAATTTTAACCATTTGATACTTCCGGTCATAAGGGAAGTCGATGCCAATTTTGTTATTTTAAATGAAATTTTATATATTATTGAATTTTGAAAAAGTTGATCTAAAGACAAACCAATATGTAATGTCCTCTATAACAAAAGCAAAAGCGTTTCTGAGATATGACATTTTTTAAAAACAGTTGACATATGCATGAGTGTGTAAGAATATTTATAACTTCTTTTCGATACGAGCTTCACACTTGTTTATTTGACACGTAGAAAGAGCAGGATCTGAAGTACCTTCTACAATTAAAATAAGTTAAAAAATAAAATATAAAATGTTTCATTTCTTCCGTTACTTTTGGTCTATTGCAAGCCGCCATAACTTATTTAGTCTAAACGGAATATTTTATATTTCTTACGCCAAATTACGTATAGTTATATATCGTCCCCTTGCCAAAATGATGGGAGGTTCCGATTTGTTAGATTGGGGAAAAATGTTTAAATTTTAGTTGTCTATTTTCGACCAATACTTTTCTCCATATCCACCACTATAATTTCCAATATAAATTATTCGAAATTTAAATCAGAAGGCAAAAATTCATATAGATATCCTTTAATTTTGCGTTATAGTGTATCTATATATTATACCAATTTTACAAAACTATCATCAATTCTGTTATATTTGACATGGTAACATGTGTATTCTCGATAACGTACATGTTCCATCATCAGGCTCATTAAGACGCCACAAACTTAACGATGTAAAACATGAATCAATTAGAAAGTCATTGTGCTTACCTAATTAAATTTGTAAATAAAGTTTTTCCCTTTGACACAATATCGTAAGGGAAAGCCTCTTGACGAGGAATATTTATTAAAACAGTAACTTATTTTCATTATACGGTTTGCAGGCATATTATTATTGGGTTGCAATCGGTTTGGAAACTAATGAAACTCGAAAGCAGATGACACATAAACCATATCTGCATTGGATACCGTTTTAGTACGTGCTATAATATAGGATCGTAGTGCCGTCATAAAGTGTATATAATACACTATCAATTTAAAGAGTATCTGTGATATATTGGTGATACGAAACTGTGGACCGTTTTCTCCGTTACATAAAATAGATACAATCTAGATAAACATTAACAATACTGAGTCGCTTCCTCAAAAAATATTACAGTATTTTTCTCGATCATTTCGATTCCCGTTAAGCTTTTCTTCGATTACTGTACTGTAAGTATTTTGCTTAATGTCTTTAATATTAATAAAATTATCAATGATATTATATCGGGACATATGGAGATATCTTTGTAAATTAAAGTCTTATTAGAATATTTGTAGCATATATTTTTGGTTTAATTATAATACTTAAAAGAGAAAAAATATGTTGGCACACTGAGAATATGTGAAAATTTACTTTCTGTATCTTATTATGCGGGGATTTGAAGTCTACAAAGGTTAAATACGACATTAAAATAGGGGAATTTATGCTAATTGCATAGCGTAATTCACCCTAGTGTGTGACTTTTCACAGATGCTACACAGCTTAAATTTCTACGTACTGAAAGCTTCTATAAATAGATGCACAGCTGGGTAGTACATTAAAATGGAGTATTCTTAGGAGTATTCTTCAAACTATAGCTTTTAAAGCAGATATGACATCTAAATACGGGCGGGTTATATACCGTGACTGTCATCGGAAAGATTCAGAGTGGGAAAATCGACGATTTTCAACATAAAAGAGGATTCAATCTTATGCTACAACCTACAACAGACAGTTTTCTAATCAATAAACGAAAAACGTTGAAAGTGCATATCCCAACGTCGATAAAATAGTTTACACGTGATTTCTATAGGAAAGGTATAAAAAGTAATTGACTATGTTAATTTTTGAATTTTTAACACAATATTAAACGATTCTAGGTGTGCCAAGGAGGAGTAGGAGGTGGATGAGAAGGAGAAGAAGGAAAAGAAGAAGAAGACGAAGAAAAAGAAGACGATGATGGCGACGAAGAAGAAGAAGAAGAAGAAAAAGAAACAGAAGAATAATAAGAAGAAGAAGAAGAAGAAGAAGAAGAAGAAGGAGGAGGAGGAGGAGGAGGAGGAGGAGAAAAAGAAGAAAATCCACAAAGCGGTGTCTCAGACAATCTCTAGTACAATCTATGGATAAAAAATGTGATTCAAGCCGTGAAATTGCATTACGGAAAAGGTCTCTTAAAACGGATTGTTCCTTCTGAAGCTGCAAAACCGAAGAGAGTTGTCATGATCGTATTAGCAAAAATTCTTGGAGGAATTCTTTCATTCGAACTCAAGTTGATGATGGTTGGGATGAAAATGATGATTTTCCATTATCACAATGGAGAGATAAAATGGAGTTTGGGCGTATAGGGAAAGAAATAATGGAAGATACTGCACTGATGAATCACATATCTGGAAATGTAACATGACAAGATGTTATTGAATGGGCCATCGGGCAAAAAGAATCATGGGAATCCATAAACGATTTGAATACTTTGGACCATGTTTAAAATGAATCACGAAGAAATGAAAAAAAGCTCAAAAGACAGAAAGAGGAAGCTAACATCAAACAAGGCAAGCTCACTCAATTTCTTACAACTTTTTAGATTTATATCATGTATAATTATAACAAAATATGACAATGTAGTAGTAGTTCTTAGTTTTTTCGAACTTGTGTTGAAATTTTGATGAAATTTTTCAGTGTGGGAATGTTGAAATTCGTAGATAATTAGGAAGATGGGTATTTTTCCTTTTTCGTACTGCTACCTTAAATATTAATTGTTGTACTATATTGTACTAGTTGTATCGAACACTATCGGTAGATAAAATGATCCAAATTGCACTTTCCAAATAAATCAAAAGATTTTTTTAAACAAAGTGATAAACCGACTGTATGAATCGCTGAATGCTGCTTCGGGTTTCGTTGGTTTCCTAGCGGAATTATTAAATGCCCCTGTCCATACCATCGCCGTCGAGTTGACAATGAGTTACAGTTTTAATAACTTTTTTATCTACAGGGCAAGCTTTGTTATTTTATGTATATGCATGGCGATGTTAAAAACATGATATAAACAGTTAAACACCACGATTTACGATTTAAAGTATGAGTCATTCTTGTGAAATATTGCGTCGTTATGATGTTAACGATGCCATAATGTTGTATAGATAAAATTAAAATGAATAAATTTGGCCTCTTGCTATTAAAGGAATATATACGTACAATGTAATCAAGACGCTCATACATTATTTTCTATGATCTATAAATACTCGTTAACTCAAGAAATATGGATGTCGGGAAAAATGTATGGCGGACATGTTTTAAGCGTTTTAGCAGATAACATTTTTCACTAGTGATGCCAGTGACCGAATATTCATCTGGGCTCTAAAAATTACAGTAACTAATTATGTTCAAACATTAAATTCAACTATAACATAGAATTTCAACTATAATGTTGAATATGCGTTAATAATAATTTTATAACTCCAGTTAATACTAAACATACTGCACATACCTACATAGTTTCCTGTAAAAAAAATACAGGGTGATCTTTTTCGACCTACCCCATAGGCCTATCTCCGGACTGACTTGGAAATCGCTTTGAAACTTGGATCGAGTGGGTTTCGAATTTCCATCACGTGCGGTTATATCAGAAGTTGACTCAACTTTATTAATTTAAACAAAACCACCCCATTTTTTACGTTTTTGGATTCATCATCAATATTAAGGGTAAGTTTTATAATGCAACACTATCTTGATTCTCAAGTGTTTTTGAATAATTATTTTTTTTAATTTCTTGAATTTACGTCTCCTTTTATTGTGGTTATCTTCAAACCTAATTGATATAAATTAATGATTTTTTGAAATCTCCTTAACATTTTAAAGGGTTATCAATCAGTCAGAAGTTTCTGAAAAAATTAAAAATTAAGTCAAGAAAATATGCTTTCATATATTCAATGTCACAAATTTAAAAGCAAAAAAACTTCATTTATTAAATGGCATCCCATATTTTTTTATATCCACATTTATCGTTCAGCTCTAAAAAAAGTATAAGGTACTATGCCTCTTAAATCGATATCTTCTGAGAAAATTGAAAGAAACTGATTTAAAACATATATTTTTTATGTTACAAATATTTTTTTTGTATAATTAATTTAAAACAAGAATAAAAAATCTAAACAATAACGAAAAAAAAATTACAAAACATGAAAAAGATCACCCTGTATATAGAGGCATATAATAGCCATTGAAGTAGTTGTTTGGTATCATGTATGATTTTTAGCGCTTATTTTAAAGAAGTTAGTTCGTTATACAAATTAACTTATCGGTTTACGAGAAAACTGCGGAGAACTAGGGGTAGTTTTTCGTGAAAAAGGGGTGTTCAACCCCCGCAAGAGATGGAAACTTCTCGGATCTTTTCCCAATTTAAGAATTCCTGCCCCAAAAATTATTTCTTTATAAATTATTTCCCCTAAAAAGTCTAATTTACGTGGCAAAAAAGTGGGCATGTGGTTATTTATAAAAATTATTACGCAATGCATTGTGAAATAATGACTGTTGTGATAGGATAAGTTAATTTAAAAGGATTCCCTTTATTTCCAAGTAAATTAATTTAACATCCGGATACATTTATCCAATCCGAGCAACGCAAAATAAGTGTTCGTATCCCTTGCGCATTCGCCATAACTTAGAAAGTGAAATACTTTTTTTTTAAACATCGAAATATTTAGAAAAATGGTGAATATTTTTTCAAATTTACGATTTTTTTAGGTTAAGTTGGCATCAGACACCAAGGGCAAAAAGTATATCTTTCTTATAATAATTTTTTTGATACATAGTGGAGTCTGAAAGTCGGACGAACACCCATGGCTTTTGCCATTGCACGAGACCACTTCCCCCCCCTGTTTTCGAGAGCGCTGAAGACGATAACGAAGGGCAAATTTCTCTATCGGCTTGCGTAAACCCCCTATTGGGCAAAAACCACCCCTATATTGCAATTTTGAATGAGCTGCTTCTTTATTGGAAAAGAATGCACGCCGCTCTCCCCGTTTTCACAGATGGCCAACATCATGCACATTTCTGCGACTACCCTACACCCCCACCCTAGGAACTACCCTCAGAGGGGGTTGAAATATAATTTTTCCGGGAGAATTCTGGCTAAATACGGGGCAAATTATTTTGTTGCCTCGAAAACGGGATACCGCGTTGATTTGGGCGATTTCTAGCTCGTATGCCATTTGCACCCCCGTGGAGGGTTGTTTTGTCGAATTAGGGGGTGCAAATGGCTCCGGAAAATCCGTCGTGTCGATCATCATGTTCAGCATCCTCGAAAACGGGGGAACAAATTAATTCGCCCGATTTCCCAGAAAAATTATATTTCAACTTCCTCTGAGGGTAGTTTCGAGGGTGGGGAGGGGTGTAGGGTAGTCGCGGATCTGTCCATGATGTTCATATGTCCAAACGGGGTGGCCGTGCATTTTTTTTTTAAAAACAAGCCGCTGAGTCTAAATTGCAATATAGGGGTGGTTTTTGGCCCATAGGGGGTTAACGCAAGCTGGTAGAGAAATTTGCCCTCCACCATCGTCTACAGCACCCTCGAAAACGTGAGGGGAGGGTAAGTGGTGCCGTCCTATGGCAAAACCCATGGGATATTGATGGATTTTTTGGTTTTTTCCGACTTACGACTCCACTGAAAATCATATTGTTTCCGAGTTGCATTTATGGTAAATTTTACATTGATTAGGCTATATTTTCGGAATTCTGCCAATCAGCGGTAAAACTTATGCACTTAAACTACCGTTAAAGGTATATATCATCAAGTCCGCATTACATATTCCGATGCCTCGTTGTGCATGTTTAAAATTTGGAAGCGGAAACGTGTGGGTGTGATTAGTAAGATTAGTAGTGTGACACTTCTTCCTGAATATTAGTGTGGAATATGTGATATATTATTTAAGATCAACAAAGTAAGCGGTAAATAGTCAAGTTGGTGCTAATTTATTAGTCAGTTTAGCTACCTAGACGGTATCAGGCGGGTCTGTAGCTACATTCTATGGGCAAGCTTGAAAGGAGCTTGAAAAAATTGATAGTCATTCTAAAACAAGCCAAGTACATCATAGCCTTTTATGGATTCTTAGTTAAAACAGTCTGGGAGATAATAATAGATGCGTCCCGTCCCGGGCAAGAACCACGCTCTTGCTAGGGAGGGGGCTACTATTATTATAACACACTGTTGACTCGTTAACTTTAAATCGGGTTTAGAAGGAAGATTAAATTTAGAGGACATGCTTTTTTATAGTGACAGAGATAAACTTTCATTCCTGTGAGTGCAGAGAAGTCGATCCGCTGAAGCCTTTAGACAGTGGTAAACTTAACTCGAGTGAAAGGGTGCAAGATTAACAGTCTAAAGATCATAGAGATAGTTTGAGATAAGAGATAATATAGCTTTTAGGTTCATAAACGACTTCGGGGATACCACAAAATGTTCCAAATGCATTCTTAACGCAGTATCAGAGAATTAACTTCTAAGCGGGGATGCAATTCTGGAGACGCTTTTACGCGAGTCCTTTGACAATGTAGCTGCTTTTACTGGCTCACTTCCAGCGGCTTATTTGTCGAAGGAATACGATTTTTAATTTGTTTTAAGTGTAAGGATGGTCTTAACGAGGAACTCGCTGTTTTTTCTCACTTTTTAGACGCAAGTACCCGGAATACTCGATCATTCTTGGCTATCGCCGCACGGCAGATGCGGTAATTTAATTTTTATTTCTTGCTTTATCGTTTACTATACGTATAGCCCAAGACCAATATACACGTTTTTCCTCGAGAAAGGAAATAATTTTTAACAAGCCTCAATTTTTTTATAGAGTTCATACCATCCTTATTAACATACTGAAAGTTCCAAGTCTCCCATTACGGGAACCCTGAAAAGTTTTGGCCGCCACCTTGATTTTTTAAGTTTTCTGTAAATAACTCGTTTCACGGTGAATTTGTTTGGAAAATGTATAATATACTTTTTTGTAGAGAATTAAGAAACACACGTTTTATTTTTTTATTTGTTACTAATACTGCTTTTCCAACACTTGCAAACAAAATTCTAAGATGTTCTACTATTCAAGGATGGTTTACTAAGGAAAGGTGTAAAATCACAGTTGTATAAAGAATTCGATTCACTCGTGACCGCTAGCCCCATAGTAGCCTGGCAAAAACCAGGAACCTATTATAGAATCTGTCTTCAATGTGTTAATGTTACACTGAATTCTTATACGCAGAAGTGTTTTATTATTTTTGATGGGTATGACACTGACATGACATCTACAAAAGACGCTATACAACCGTTTAGATCTCAGGGAAGTGTCAGTAACTCCAGATTCAATTGTGGCTGTTTCCCACGCAGACTTTTTGAAAATTAATAAAAACAAACTGGGTTTTATTAACATCTTAAAGGGATATTTACTGAAGGCAGGAATCGTATTTCAGCAAGCCCAGAGAGATGCTGATTTTGAGATACTTCTAACAGCAGTTAACCAGAGTGAATGTTATGATACTGTTACAGTTGTTTCTGAAGATACTGATGTCGCTGTTTTATTGTAACAACATACCAAAACATCCAACATGTATTTAAAGAGACCTGGAAAAGGGGCCAATGCAGATGAAGAGACGCAAATTAGTACATTTAAAGCAGATATTTTGCAATTCCAAAAGTCTTTGCGATAGAGGGTGCTCATGTAAAAAGCTAAATTTAAGATGCTCGTTCAAGTGTGGCAATTGTTATGGACTTCCTTGCAAGAACAATTCCATGGAGGAAATGGAAGAAAGTATCAATATGTCATTTGAAATATGAAGTTAAATGTAGTTTAGAAATAGAGACTAATATCTTAATGTTTTTAGATAAACTCACGATTTATGTCAGGTGGGATTAAAAACCCCAATGTTTAATGATACTTTCTCTGTTTCTGCATTGGTACAATGAGGTAAACCAGTAAAACATCTTAAATTAAAATAGTATTTTGTCCACAAGTGTTAAAAAAGCGGTATTAGTGACTTAAATGCAAAAATCTGAAAAATTTAACTTTGCCACTAAAGTTTATCCGCTGTAACTTTTTTACTATGTATGCTATCGTAACAAATAAAAAACTGAATGTGTGTTTTTTAATTCTCTACAGTATATTACATATTTTCCAAAAAAAAAACATCGTTAACGAATTACGAGTTCCCGGAATGGAACTTTTAGTATATTAGTAAGGAGGGTATGACTTACTTATAAAAAAAAGTAGCTTGTTAAAAAAAATCCTTGCATTTGTCTAGTATGGTCCCGGTCTAGTATCGGATACGTGCTGGTATTCTATGTACAGGGTGAGCCCTCAAAGTGAGAAAATAAAGTGAATTACTAAAAGTTGTTCAGTATTTCATGAATTTTGATTTTTTAATATTTTCAAAATTACAGGATGGCACAGTAAATCGTGGCGACAAAAATACATGGAACAGCCTACATTTTATTGCGGATATTGATTCTCCTTGAAAATATGAATGATTTTAAGCAATTTTTGAGTTAATTCAATTTACATAAAAAAACTTGAAATATATTTTTTAAATTCTAAATTCACTTATTAATAAAATCGCTTGAGAACTGAATATAAACAAATGTTCATTCTACTCCATTTGGAATATTTTCATACCCCGTATAATATTTTTCGAAAACTAAAACTAAAAATACACCATAATAGAAAGATACGTTTATATTCAGCATGATTTCAAACGATTTTATTAATAACAAATGAATTTATTTACAAACTAAAAGAATCATATTTTGTTATTTTTTTTAAATTAAATTAACTCATAAACTGCTTAAAATTTTACAATTACAAGGAGAATCAATACACGCAACAAAATATAGGGCGGTTCATTGAAGAAAATGTATTTCTGTAACGCCACGATTTTATGGACCACCCTATAATTTAATAACACTAAAAAAATAAAAAAATCGTGAGATACTGAACAACTTTTGCATTTAACTTTATTTTCTAACTTGGGCCACCCTGTATGCTAAATACGGGGTGGTGAACATAAATAATTATGTTTATGATAGGTATCCATTGCGTTTTAAGACAAATTTCTATTGAAGATTATAAGAAATTAATGTATCTCAATTAGTAACTCTTGCAGGACAGATGAACAAGTAAATTGCCTTTTATCGTTGATAAACAAAAGCGTTAAAATTAGTACTAACTAACCCTATAATTAGGATCATATTAATGGAGAACCTGACCTAAAATTTGAAATCTGAAAATAATACTAACAAACACACACCGTAACGTTGTAATAAAACGTATAGATACTTAAAATAAAACAAGATTTCTAATTCCGCGCGATCAGTAAGAAGGATCTAAACAGCGATAAAATTGACGCGGCCCGAAACGAGCTGTGACGTCACAGCCTAGAATATTCGGTAGGCGTTGCGCCGGAAAGCGGCCGAATGAACGACGAATAAAAGGGTTCCAGTTTAGTTTCTTAACTCCCACTACAACTATCATATCAATTTTTTTTACGAACTTCCCCTAAAAATGTCCAAAATACCCCAAAATGGCGAAAGAAAAAAGGGGTTGCCGTCAATTTAGGAGGTAGAAATTTTAGACTTTCATTTTATTCACCAGAACAATTTCCATGGGGTCGCGTTAAATCATAAAACATTTTCGATCAAAATGTTTCACATACTCTACTATTACGTCTATTTTTTTTATATTCCCAGTCTGCAATTACAAAACTGCAACTTTGCAGCTCGATATTCGTGAATCATGCGAAGGTTAATTATGAAAAGTAGAAAACAGTGTATTAATATGTAAAATATAGAGCTGCCATATGTTAGCCTAATTAATTCCGTTACAATAAAAACATTATTAGGGTTCAAGTGAAGTTGCGAACGCTGCATTTATAGTGATGACACTCTGTATTCATTTTCACAATATCACTCAATCTAATTTCAGCTAAAATGGCACTACAATCCGATTGCTTAATTGAAATCCACGCCGCGATCGAAGCCTATTTATTGCACATGAAGTGTCGTCCCAATTCAGTTGATGTCGAGCGCTGATAATTCAGTTTCATTTAAGCGAATACTTCCATTACCTCCAATTAACTAAAATTATAAACTATCCAACGGCAGAATGGCTCACACTTGCAATAGCACATAATATATAAATCGGGATCCCGGCAGTTTGAAATTAGATACCAGTGTGTTTCAAACCATGCGAAAGCCCTAGTCAGCGGATATTTCGATTTTCCCAAAATGTGCTTTTATTAATATGGTCAAATAGAACAAATAAATAGTAGAATAGGTTTCTATGAATTTCAAACGCCTGCCTGTTCGAAAATTCGGAAAATCTATTTTCATTTATATGAAACTCTTTGTTTTTTATGATCTTATATTGTCTGGCATTTGAATAAAACATTGACTGTGATAAATAATTCATCAATAATAAATGCCAGACGGTTTCTATTGGCTGAAAAGGTGGGAGATTTAACTTGCAAGAAAAAAGTTCAATTTTCCACGTTTTTTTTTTATCTTAAAATCAAGCGAATTAAAGGTTTTCTTGTGAAAATTACGATGAAAAATTGCCAGACGGTAATCACCGTTGGAACTTGAGAAATTGATCCCATCAAAAACCCATCAAAATAATACACAAAATTAAAGGATAACTGTATTACTTCTGTTTCAACAATTATTGTTGACCCCACTTTACCATAAAACATTCGGTGGTATTTTTTGGGCAAGTAAAATTAACGAATTACACTTATACTTGAACAGTTTTGATATTACAGGTAAAACTAATATTCATAAGATTAATAATTATTAAACACGAGCGGCCAAGTGACCCAGGCAGCTTTCACGATCGGGAATAATGCAATTAATGCTGACAAGCGGCGGCTCAGTGACACCGTCACGCACAGTCCCTAAATGTTTATAAACATTAAAGCCAGCCGGGATGATTTATATTTTCATACAAACATTCTCTGTAACTGAATGAACCATATAACCCAAACATATACATAGATAACAACACAGCAAGGTCGTCGTGACCATGTCGAGGTCGCTCGCGTTCACGAACGTTTTCTTAAAGACGGCTCCCATATTATACGCAACCAGAAGTATTTTCAATACTAAAATCCGCTTATTCCATTAACTTTCCTGGACTAGTGCAAGTATTGCTTTAGGTACAAAGAAACGTTCCAGAATCGTGCATCCGCATGGCCACTATTTAAACTAGTTTTGTCAGTATAACTGATCGATTACCTGCTTTGGATTTTGTGGAATCCCAGCGCCGCTCTAACTACAGGTCATATGCAATTTAAGAAAGTTTCATAGTTACTTCGGAGTATTATAAATCAATTGAGTGCAGAAATATTGGGTTTATTGCGTTAGAGTGTGGTCAGTTTTTAAATCGAAAAGTATCTACTCAGATCTAAATCGATAGAGGCTAGAGGTTATCGACGTTTAGCTTGGAAATTGCACGTGATCTTTACAACGATGAATGAGCATACTTCTATCAACATAAAAATCTGACCAAACCCGTAACCAGCCCATAAGGCGTTCCCTAAAGGCAATCGGTACTTTAGCATGTGAGTTACAGAGGAGTATCTTCTCAAAAACCTGCTTCCCGATAGAATGCAGCTGGCAATACCTGTGATTGCAATCTTGCATGACCACTTGGAAGTGCCCTCTATAGTCATTTGCTCCGCTTGCTCAATTGAATCAATGTGTGTGTCTGGGTCCACTGAAAATGTTGTTCTGCGCGCCGGCAACCGGAAACAAGAACACCGATACAACAAAAAGGTTACTACTTATAAATATATAGTTGTCCTTTCCAAAGGCGGCGACTCGCTGGTACCTAAATTACTCCAAAATTATCAAATCTTTAACTTCCCTTCTATGGAGGAAGTTCGTACATATGCCGTTGTCAAGTCAACTATGAGTTTTGCACTGCATTTGTCAGAAAACCTCAAGCAAACAAAATCGGAACATCAAGTAACATTTCGAAAATAGTAGGTTGAAGGGGTAAAAGTTTTTGGGGTTTGAATAGTTCTCAATAAAATTACAAAAACATATTTCTTTTCTTTTAGATGGTAACGGTTTTGTGGCTACTATAAAAAGCATTAATTACGTCTTCTAAATCTGAAATATATATAAAATTCTTGGTGGATGAGTGAATTTTTGATAGTCAAAAATTGCGAAAGGCGATTGCAAGAGGTGAAAATGGAATGCTGTGGTCATAGAGCTGCATATTTACGATAAAGTGTGCAGGGCTTGGTAATGGTGAAACTTCTTGATGTATGAGTTTTTCCATCTCGTAAAAACACGACAAGAAGCGCGCTCATTATATACTACATCGTCTAAATGATGAACTTGTTCTGCTGTTAAAACTTGACGCTCTAACAGCGAAATCGAGGGAAAATTATGAAGTTTTTTTTTGACCTAGAACCAGACGACGAGTTATGTGTTATTTGAAGTAAGTTATTTGGCAGTTTT